>CM052443.1:67955318-67988809 GCA_028533085.1 Varecia variegata | reverse complement strand
AAAATGTCTTTTACAGCAGATTAGTTTTTCAAAATAAACATAGTCCCATGAATATGTACCTATGGAAACTGACTGAACATTGTTTTGCCTTGTTCATCTTGTAAATAATCCTAGCTAAATTTTGTATAACGCCTTTTGACTGTAAACCTCCTCCAGAGTTTTTTTTAAAGAAATGGAATAAATATCATATACCTATCAAAGAATCTACTTGAGATTGTACATAAGAATAGGACATTATTTGCCTTAGGCCGAATGAACAGATGTGATATTCTGCCACTATAGAACCGAGATCCAAATTCCAATATTTTGCTATTGACCAACATTTGCAATGCCAGGAGGTGACTTTGACATTAAGCTATTTAGGTTTTTTTCAGCATTACTCTTTTCTCCCTTAATCCCTTCCCTTTCTGCTTATGAAAAGTCTTTTCCAGTTTTTTTGTTTTGTTTTCTATTCTTTTTAATCCTCCCTGTTGTTCCTTAAAATGTATGAATTAGCTATAAAAGTGAAGGCTTTTGCCATCCAGGTGCTTTTCTTTATGGAATTTAATTTATATTGTCTCCTCATTTACTGATTTACAGATATTTCCTGAGTAGCTTCATCATGCCAGCCCAACACATGTTGAATTGGACCTAGAAAGTGGGAGTGGGAGGAAATGTCAGGGATACCATGGTATTGGCTAATTTGATCTGCCGTGGTATAATTTACATACAGAAACAGAAATTTACACTGCACCTTTTTTTTCCTTAGTCAAGCCCTAACAGTGTGCCAGGTCATGTGAGATAGAAGTGTCAACGATCCGTCTCTCATCGTCTAAAATTCGGCCTAATCTCAGGAGCAGAACGCATCTAATATACAGAATATCTATTGTGGTGTCCAGTGTATATTTTGACCAGCTTTGTTTGTGCATACGGGATATGGGGACCCATAGAGCCATGTTAAAGACTTTAATTCAGGCATTCTTTATAATCCGTGGCTCATATTATTTCAAGAAGTTATCTCTTTCTTGTGATCAGCTCCTTTTTACTGCTTTAATCTGAGGAAATTGCAAATCCACCATCACTCCCACCCCCTGCACAGCCTGAGCTGTGCTGATTCTTTCCCCTGAATCCTTATCTTTGGTTTGAGTGTGCAGTTATAACTATAATTGAATGCATGCAACATCAGTGCTTTAGTTTTTTTTTTTTCCGAAGTGTTTGTTTTTGAATTATATGACTGTATACAGTTAAACTCTCTTAAATCTAGGAAGAGGAATAGATGTCAGATAATAAATTAGGACCTTCTGTCATCTTTACTAGGCGAAAGGATGAAAAAATGTCATTGAAAATCAAAAAATGACAACTAAGTGAGCGAGGTTACCACGCCTTCCATTTCACTGCCCTCCCAGACTATGTAAGTCTCTTGTTTTCTACCAGCATGTTGCTGAAACCTCCCCCATCCCCACTGACTCTTTCTTTGACCACAACTAAACTACTAGATTTTTTTTTTTTAATTTCTAACTGATTACCCATCATGGGGAAAACAATTGACAGTCTAACATGACTTCTTAGCCTCCAAGGCCTTAACTTTTTAATAACCTTTATTACTTTTAATTGCCATCATTTTATTTCCACTGGTAGGGCTGATAATTTTAAGATGTTCCAATATATTTGTAATACCTACCTGTCTTGCTTTCGGTTTGTAACACTTATTTAAAAGAATTAGAGGTGCTGAAACCATGAAGCATGCTGTGTGTTCAATCAAAACAAAAGGTTTTCAAATGCTTTTTTGAGTGTATAAAATGATTTATGATGTGTTACTGTTTGAAAGGATAAAGTTTCATTTTATTTTATTATTTCACTGTACAAATAATATTCTATCTTTGCCACCTAGTATGCTGATACGCTGTTGGTAGCTATGATTAAAGCTACATAATGCACCTTAACTGGTAATAGGACATCATGTTTTTAAGAAAGGTTAAAACGAAATGTTATTCATCTGGTCTGTGTCAGAGGTGGTTTTAGAATCAGATGCTTGACTCCAGTCTTGATCCCATTTGCAGAAATAAAGCATTTATTACTTGAACAGACAGAGAGAGGTAAATACATTTGATTCTACCTAATAAAATTTGTTCCCTAGAAATGCCACCTGATTTTTTTTCATGATTCTATGTTTTCTACCATTGTGCTAGGAACTCATATTCATTGACTTAAAACCTTTCATTTTGGTATTTATAATATTGACCATTGAATATATGAGTTTATCTTCTAGGTCTTACAAAAAAGATATGAATCACACATAATTTAGGAATTTTACCTTTATTCTTTTGTCTGGTGGATAATTTACCTAAACCTATATGGAAATATAGAACCCCTGATAGCAAACTCTGCTTAATCATTGCTTAATCTAGAGTTTTGTATCCAAAATGTCCACTTGTCCCATCAGAATGTTCAATTCATGCCTACTAAATATATGAGGTTTAAAAATATTTTCTACAAATGAAAAGTGATGTTTTCTCCATGCTGATCTTTGACTGAATGGCATTAGGTTTTTTAGAATCTTGGGGGTTTTGTTTTGTTTTGTTTTTTCATTCCTGTAAGTTTTAAGTGCATGTGGTTTCACACTTGAAATCCATCCTCAAAATAAAATTAAAATGATGGTTGCACTATTTGCTTATTATCTCTATACCAAATATAATTAGTTAATGAAGAGAATTATATATCGAATGGTTTTGTGGTTTTTCCACAATCTTATGAACCTTTAAATTCAAGTAGAAAGTCTGTTAGTGATATTTTCTGTGGCCTTTGGGGAAGCCAATTAAGGTTTTTGTACCTTGGTTTTTGCTGAATGTGGATAGCTAAGACTAAACATAATGAGAAGGCTGAGTTGAATAAAAAGTGCTTTGAAAATGGAAAATACTAAACTCAAGAAGAGTCTTAAAAGTGTATTTTCATACGTCGAAGCTTTCTACTCCCTGATATGAAGATAAAGATATGGAACTGTGCTGTGAATTAGAATGTTGTTTTGGGGTTGAAAACTAAATTGCCTTAAGTGGGCTAGAGAAAATATATTAAGGACTTTATTATAAAATTATCATTAATATGTCAAGATTTTTATTCCATAATTGTATATCAATGATAACACAACTATACTTAAATTCTGTTTTGCAAATTAGTTTAGATGTCACTTGAAATTCAACATACTAAATCTTGAAAGTTCTAATTAATTCCTTCAAAGTAGGAACTACATGATAGAAATCTGAACTGATTGTACTCTATCCTATCAACTCTTTGGTAATTAATATATAGTGTAAAAACTATGAGCATAAAATATGATTTTTTAACAATGTGCAGAAGCTCCTACATTTAAGAGAAAGTAGATGTCTCTTTTTGTGTAATCACCTGAAGAAACTCAAATCACTAATTCTAACGAGGCTGGACTGTCCTTAGGTATTGTTAAGACTCTTCCTTCAGCACGGGTTTGCTATGCTTGGTAATAGAAAATCTTGATATTTTTGTGGTTACAAGTGATATTTTAGGCAAAGATAAAAGTCATCTAGCCCTAAGCCCATGCTTATAGAAGGTGATCAACCAGAGGTAATGCTGTTTTCCAGTCCAAAACTGTGTTATGACTATAAAGTAATGAGATGGATTTCTTTGACCCACTTGTAATTGGGATCTGAATCCAGTTCTAAAATAGGAGGCTCAAAAAGGATATAAGCCAAGACAGTCTTATCAGAATACACACACACACATACCCCGTCTATACATTGTTTTACAGAGAATATTTCAAAATCCAGCAATTATTTTCTTATTTGAGATTTTGTATTTATTTAAAACAAAAAAAAAAATTCACTCAGCTCCGAACTCAGTAGTTCAGAGCATGGACTCCAGAGTCAACCTGAGACTGAATCCCAGCTTTTTAAACAAATAAACAGTATATTCGGTAATCTTCATACATTCTTAATCAACTTTATTGGGGATAAATTTACATACAATAAAAAGTGCCATTTTAATTGTACAGTACAATGAGTTTTGGCAAATTCATACATCCAAGTAATCATCACCAGATATAGAACATCTTTGTCACCCTAAAGAGTCCTTCCTGCCCCTTCGTGCCCCTTCCCTACCCTGTACCCTCCCCCCAGCCTGGGCAACCACTGATCTCCCTTCTGGCACTGTGGATTAGATTGTCTTTTAGACTTCCATATAAATAGAATTATTTGAAACTGGCTTCTTTCTCTCCATATAATATTTCTGAGGTTCATCTGAGTCATTAAGTGTAGTTCATTTTTTTTTATTGCTATGTATTATCCCACCATATGAATATATGAATATACCACAATTTTGTCTACTCATTCACTTTTTTATGGATTACTTTATTGTTTCTAATTTGGGGTTATTATGAGTAAAACTACTATAAATGGTCATGTACAAGTCTTTATATGGAAAAATTACAACTTTTAAAAGATTAGTCAGAAAAGTCCCCTCTAATTTGAACAGACACCCAAAGAATAAGGGAGCAGCGATCCAAATGGGTAACCAGGTGCAGAGCATTCCAGGCAAAGTGAATAACGTGTGCTTTCATAGGAAAGCAAGGGGCCATCACAGGTGGAGTGAGGGAGGAATGAGGAAAATAGCATATAAAGAATTGAGTACCATTCTTCTTTCATAGTGTGCACTCAGGTAAAATTATTTATTATCTATATGTCATACATTCTAATATAACATGTTCAGTTAATATTCTGTCCATATTTTGATATAATAAAAATTGAGCATATACTGTATATAAATATAGATGTTGATATGTATAGAGCTATGTCCATTAAAATGCTCTGTGTAGCTTAGAAATGAAACTTACTCCACCATCACTCTGAAATGTTAGACTCACTGTGTTATGGTCACATATCTCCTGTAACACTTCTCATCTTTGTAGTGTTTTCTCTAATTTGGGTTATTGTTTCACTTCATATTGTCAGCCATTTTAGTTGATTGTGGATAAATGATTAACCTCCTTATTTGTGTTTTTTATAAGATTACTTGGATTTTTAATAAGCAAATGCACTCAAAGTGTTAAAGCACTATCTGCTAATGATTATGAAATGCATTAATGTTAAATGCATAATCTAAATCAACAGCACAAAACATGAGAGAATGGAAGATGTTTGAGAACTTTAGGGTTACCAAAAGTTTGGGAACCAAAGCTTATCTGAAATACTGTAGTTTCTTGAGTTGCTAGTCCGTTTAAACAGATGCATTCTTTTGCTTGTTTGTGTTTCCCGGAGGACTGGGAATTGTAACTGGAGGAGACAGCTGTGCTGAAGACAACGGCTAAGGGTAGGGAGGAGAGAGAGTGCCCAGTGTGCAAAAAGGGCAGGTGTGGTGTGATGAAGAATTTGATCTAAAAGAAACTGAGAACAAAGCTCCTTGAATCTTAGAAGTTCTCATTTGATTTGAAAAATATTTTGGAGCCATTGCAGTGATTTGAGGAAGTGAGCTGGATAATAGTATTGACTTTCAAGCAAGTTAATTCCAGTTGCTAGTCTGATGTCAGAAAGAGTTTCTTACACATTTCTTACACTGATAATGTGAATCCATTGTTCCTATGATATGTCTTACAAAATGGCATGTATATAACAAATTGACTGGTTGAAATGCATGAAAGTTCTCTTGCAGTGATCATTTTATATCATCTTAGTATGCAGTTGTATACTCATGACCTTAAAAACTGTGACATTCAGCGAAATTTTTTTTATCATCTCTTGGCCTCCTTGTAAATGAGGAAAGTTATAGAGTTGGGATCTATAATCATCTTTGCTACATTCCTTCTTTTTTTTTTTTAAGAGAAAGAAATGCTTTATGAAATGGCTCTTTAGTAAACCCAGGGCAAAGGGTGTGGTGATAAGATTGCTTCTTGAAAAATGTCAGGTCAGAAATTGTGCTGGAGAAGGCTTTACAAATTTCCTTTGACCAAAGTCTTTTCACTGGTTGTTATTGTTCACCATGACCTTCAGAAAGCCACTTAACTTCTGATATTTGAATTTCTTTTTAACATGCAGTCATAGTCTTTGTGTTTGCCATGTGACTTTGAAAAGATTTAAAGAGAGCAAGTAACATAATTGTAGCTAGCATCTTGAGTTGCTATAAGACTATTATGCAGGCAGAATGACAGAAGCATTTAGAGCTTATAAATGACTTTTTATTCTTCCAAAGTTTTACATTAATATTCTTTTTCGTGGCCATGAAGCCAGCTTAGAATTGTCAGTAGCCTTAGGGAGCTGCATTGCTTTTCTGAACCCACCAGAGGTCACAATGTATGTGCATTCTTAATATACTGTGTGGGGTTGATTTTGTCTAGAAATCATTTGCTGCTTTTCATGTTTTGCCCTCAGAGGTATCTTCAGAGCCAAGACAGAAGGTATGTGTCCAGCCTTGTTCCAAAGTTTAATATTGTGCATCGTAGAAGCCTAAAACTTCCCACTGAATACCGGCTACATATTATTAAAAAATCAAAGAAGATAGCTAAAAAATGCAAGAAATGTCTATGATAGTTTGACAGAACTACCATGTTGGTTGCACAGGTTGTTAACTGTACAGAGGAGCTAGACTAAAGGGTTGAGTGGGTGGGAACTGAAATCCGGCCTGGCATGCAACCACCAAGGCGTGTTCCCTGGAGTGAGATGATGTTTTACCTTAAGGAAAGAGGTATCCTTCTCTAATTGCCAGGTCCCACAGGCACAACCCTGTTGCATAGAATTCTGCTGTGATTCCTCCCAAAGTTGGCAAAGGCACAGGCGTCTTTTAACAGGCATCCATCCTGAGATGGTCCTGTTCATTTTAACCATCAGCCATTGCTTCTGTCCCAACATTCACAGAACCTGTTTCTTCAGTAGCAGATTAACTCAGTGTCACTGGAGCCAAATAGAGTTTTGTAATATCTGTGACTGTTGTTTCCTCACTAGCTTTGTCACCAGCTCTCTAGGCAAAGTTTAAGTAAAATCTCAGAATTTTCTATGAGTCTGAGTGCTAAGCACAAATTCATTATTATTTTAATAATCTTCTTTACATTCACCCTTTTTTGTGACCAAAAGTAATGTTTGAAGCTTAATGAATTCAAATGTATAATTATTTCATTTGGAACCCAGTAGAGGAAAATTCATATTTGTGGTGAAAAGTCCTTGTAAATATTGACATCTGTAGGGTAAATGAGCCCAGAGCAGTGGTGAAAAGGCTTTAGTTGAAATCTTCCGTGGTTATCACCAAGCTGTCTTGGGAAGGTATTCCCTGCAGAGCATCTTTTCTACCAAGGAACAGAGCTTTCAATGTGAAAGAGAAAACTGTGATTGAGGTAAATAGGATTAACTCTTTTATTGAAATTAATCCATGCATATCAGTTTGGACTCTGGCGTCAAATACTCCTAGCATAGATGGCAGCACCAGTTGTATGTTCCCCATCAGGGACAGGGGGCTCTAACTTGCCATGGCCACACTGAGTCTGTGGGAAGTGGGCATGGTGGAAACTGGCTCAGGATCAGTAAGATGGCCCAAATGAACAAGAGGAAAAGGGCCTTATGATTACATCTTTTTAAAATATAATTTTAGTAAAGGTGCTTAGCCTTTCCTATCCTCTCTTGTTATCCAGAGATATCTTTACATTGGTGCCAGTGTCTATAATACAAACCAACAAAGATTAAAAAAAAAAAAAAATCCTGAAAATTCACCCTGGTTCTAGGCATGGCTTCCTAAGGCCACAGCATTTAGCAGGGTACAGTGACACACCAGGCAGTTGCTTTGCAGAATCCATCTGGATACATCTTCTGGGAAATAAATAGAGCCAGACTTTTTCTTAGAATCTCCATTCAGCCTTTACACATGTTCCCATCTTGCTGGCCTTTGGCATTTCAAAGCAATTTAACTTCTATCACGCATCCCAATAATGGTTTCAACAGACTTCATTTTATGGTGTTATACCAGAAGACACGGTACACCCTGAAATTTCCAGAGTCATCCTTGAAGGAGCCAAAAAGAAAGGCATTGTGATCCCTGCTAGAAGTTAACAAATGGGAAGTTGCTCTTTGGTAGTCAGCGTCATTCTTCCAACTATGCATGCTTGGTCAGCTCTAATTTAAAAAAAATAAGAAAGGGCCTAAGCATGAATATAAAGTAAAGTATCTTTTCCATATTAATATCTTCACATTCAGGGAAAATCCCTGATAGAAATGACTGAAGAAGGTCATTTCTCAGCAAGAATAGGGGAACGTGTAATAGGCCAGATGTTAAACTTTCCTGCTAAGCCCAACATATTATTTTCTACACATGATGGTGTAATGAGTTCCGAAGAAGTTTTGAAGACAAGCGCTGTTTTTATGCAGTTGATTTGCAAAAGGCAAAGGAAGTTATGTAGATGACTTCCCCAAATGTTTTTTCTAATTTGTTACCTTGCAGGGTTATTCTGAGGATTGTAATGGATTTGAATACCTTAGTTGAAAGAAATACTGTGTGTCTTATAGACAACAGTAAGCAATGGATAAATATATAGTAGAAAGAGATTCTGAAGACTTCAGCTCAAGTCCCCATGACTTTTCAGGAGTTCTTTTCATGTTCGTGGGACCTAGTTTCTTTAGCTGTAAAATGTGAATAATACTATCTTGCTGATAGGATTGTGGTGAAGATTTTATTAGCTAGTGTGTAATAAAGTACACATGTAACATATTATTTTTACCTCCCATATAAAATTTCCTCTAGGCATCTTATTTTGAGAAGCATGGTCGGTGCATTAAATGCGTTCCAATTGTAGAGGCAGTAGGATTGAGAAATAGACACTTCAGTGCATTTCCTATTTTCACCTTTGTACACTGAATATGATTTTTTTAATCTCAACTCAATCAAATCCTGATTCTGTCCTAGCAATGCATAGAACTTAATGCCATAAGTAATGTGCATCCAAAGAAGGAAGTATCTAGACCAACCTATGCTTGGAGTGTGAGAGATCTATAATTAATTGTAAGAACTTGATCTCCTTAAAATATTTTTGTAAAAGAAGCAAAAATATTTGGGATAACCCATACAAAAAGATATTGGCATCATATACTGTATAGCCAACTCTCATCCCTTGTGCCCCTAGCATGAGGAAGAGGGTATTTGGGAATCCTGCCTGCAGAGTCTCAGGCCCTGTGTTGGAGATGTTAGCCTAATTAACCAGACTTTTCCAGGAGAGATACCAGCCCTAGTACCCTAAGTAAGTGGTTCTCGAAGTGTGGTCCCTGGACCAACAATATCAGCATCACCTGAGAACTTGTTAAATGCAAATTCTGGGCCTTGCCTCAAAACTACTGAATCATTGGGACTGAGCAGTCTACTTTAACAAGTCCTGAGTGGATCTGATGCACATGCGAGTTTGGGAACCACTGACCTAAGTCACCCACTGTATGTAATGAAGTAACTTCTCTGCTGTGCATTTGAATGGTGCTAATGAAGCACCATCCCCAGAAGAATTGACAAAATCGTCTCTCGAGTCATGTTTTTTCTGCAGTTTCAATAAGGAATTTGTGAACTGTGCTCCCCAAACATCTCATCCTTTGTCAGTTGCTGAACCATTTGCTCCCAGCTGCATTCATTCTCCTGCCTATCAACTAGACCATGACCTTCTGTTTTCAAACTAAGTATCACCCTTCTTAGAGGCAGGAAAAAATGTGTCCATGATCCTGCTGCCTTAGTCCTGTCCTTTTCACAACTAGAAATTCCCAAAAAGTAGTCTGAATTAGTTGCCTCGGTTTCCTTACCATTCAGTCCTTGTTTAATTCCCTTCACTCTTGTTTCCACTTCCACCTGTGAGGTGAAATTGTTCTGTGATCTTGACCCATCCCCTGCTTGCAAAGTCAGAAGGCTTGGATTTTATGTTCTTGACCTACCCAGTCCAGATCTCTTTTTCCTTCCCTTGGTAATGCAAAGATATCGTCCCTGTTCTTCCGTGGGTCTTTACTGTTTCCTTTCTCCCTTTCTTTAACCACAGTTCTTTCCTAAGGTCTGTTGCTTAGAGAGCTCTGGAGAGGGGGGCCTCTCTCTCTCTCTCCCTCTCTCCCACCCCTCTTCCTCTCACATCTTCTTAGTTCCACTGCTTTTCTTTCACATTCCTGCCTTCCTTTCAGTTACAAATATCACCTCCTTGCTAATAATTTTCAGTTCTACATCTTCAACATTGACTTTATCCATTACCAGTCTAGAGTCTCTGCACGAGGCTCTCACTATGTCATTTAAAACTCGGAACCTCCAAAACACAATCCATCAGTCATCTTTCACAAAACAACTTCTCCCCAGAACTGACCTCCATGGTCAGGGGACACCCTTCTGCCCATGACTCTGCTCACCTGGACTCCTCCATCTCCTGAGTCGTCCACATTGTGTAGGGTGTGCAATCCCATTGCTCCTTTCTCACCTGATCTCTTAATTAATTCACCGTTTCCATCACCTGGTTTATGCTCTTCCATGCCTGTGCCACGGCAATAACTAGTTCCCTGCTTCGGCCCTTCTGCCCTTTGATATCCTGTGTAACCAATGCCAATCTTTCCAGAGTATCAATTAAATTATGTCATTTCCTTGATCTTCCTTGGCTACTCGTAGCCTCCAGATGGAATCCAGCCATGCATCTCAGGCCCACGCAGCTTCCTTGAGGAAACTGCTATTCCAACTATCCTGGTCTCATTACTTTCCCTCTGTGAATCCAAATCTTACTCAAGGAGTTAAGGGCCATCTCAAGTGTTCTTTCTTCTAAGAGAATATTCAGTTCTCATTAATGGCTGTTCTGAAATTTTACAAAAATTTTTCTATTGTCCATTAAGCCTGAAACTTATTGGAGTTTTATATAAATGAAAAGGGATGTTTGTGAGAAGCCTAACGTAGTGCTTGAAACCTAGAAGGTTGAGTGGTGCTTTCTTCCCAGTGAGATAATGGCATTCTCAGTTGCAAGGAGTATTTTTTCTCCCCCTCCAACGGTGGGTGAAGGCTCCATGTCAGGTGAGCCAGTGGATGTCCAGGTGGATGAAATACCCAAATCTTTATAGTTACTGCTAACCACTGAGTAAGCACGCACTCACTGATTTTCTCCAACCAGATTTTCTAATCCTTTCTTTTATGAGAATTTAAGGGAAAAAATTAAGAAAAAAAGCAAATTATAAGGAAAATTAAATGAAGAATTCTCTGAAAATAATATGTAAATAATCCACAAAAGAATTTTGACTGCTGGCTAATCTTCAAGATCCCGTTCGGTTAATTGTTTGCTCAAGTTTTACACCAAGAAAATCTAGGCTAGGAAGCTGACATGTGGTCAGTCTAATCTTCAATTAGCCTCTACCCAAAGGCCCTCGTAGTACATGTTTTATCTTGTTCTCCTCTCTGTCCAGACAATCTTAGTTTCCTAAAAACAAGCAAAAATGGGATGTGGATATGCCCTGAGCTCCCTGGCTGGGTCTCCCTCCCCAAACTGGTAAAATAGTCTTCCTGCCTCTGTTCAAGAAATACCAGTCAATTACCTTAAGCAAATTACTTGCTTATTATAACCATGTTAGGAGTAAATAAATGAATACTAGCCAGACAAAAGAAGAAAATCATTTGACATTTTTTTCTTTCCTTAACATAGAAAGAGGCCCTTGCGAGAAGGCAGACGTATCTCCTTCTTGTCATAACTATGCAAATTAAACAAATAATAATAAATGTATATTTTATATATGCATATATAAATATTATATATAGTTAATGTGTATGTAAATATATATATTCCCATATATGTATAATGAAGCTCATTGAACTTGGACATAGAGGAACTTGCTGTGTTCCCCTGAGCTCCTATGACTTTGTCTCGATGCTGATGAGCGTGACTACGCACAGCTGCTAACCAAACCCACCCCAAGAGGAGCTTTGAAGTACAGACCCAGGAGACAGCCGAGTATCTGGAAACTTTCCACATGCAAGTCCTCAGTAGCTCTGGGGATGGCTGACATGTTTGGATCTGGCTGGAATTGTTACTAGAGCCTGAGATTTTAGGAAGAGCAAGGGAAAAATAAAAACAAACCAGGCAGTGGAATGCAGGTGCCAGCTGCTCCACTTTCCTACCCCAAGGGAGTCTGCATTTTACATTAGGAGGCAGAAGAAAGCATTACAACTAGAGTTCTGATTCTCTCCCTAAGAAGCTTATGTGCCTTTCGCCCTGAAATCTAAAAGGGTACGAAATCGGAGAAAGGAAGTACGGCAAAGGAAGAAATGGGTGATTCTGCGGGCATTCCAGCTTTCATCTGCCCAAGATGTTCAGGTGTGGAATTGCCAACATGAGACTGAAAAGCATCACCTCCCACTCTTTCATCATCCTTAGAAAGCTTATGTTGTATATTTGCATATATAGCTGTTTATTTTTACCTTAAAGAGGCAGTACTTAAGAGTTTACATTATGCATGCGGGACCTGGTGACTTAGGAAAGTGTCCCAGACCCTCTCAGTTGCATGCCTCCTCCTGTCCCACATATTTGGCCTGGTTTGATTAATAGGTGCGGAAGGCACAGGGTCCCTGGTGGGAGCAGTTACTTCAGTGCAGGTGGTTTGGCACATTGAGGATCAAAGGATGCAAAGGTGCTAGGACTCCAACAGCTGCAGACACCTCTTTGATCTCTAGTTTGGAGTTTCTAGGGAGCCCACAGATTAAGCAGCTTCCCCTTTCCCCCTTTCCCCCCTCCTGCCCAGCCCCAAGACAGGAATTTGGGTAACCATCTTTTATTCTTGTGGTTTACTTATAGGTAGATGAGAATAGCAACAACTCGATTGATGGCAGACAACACCCAGCAATCATGGTTGGATTTCAATTCTCCTGCAGTCTGATCTCACCCTCTGTTACATGTGATATTTACCATTCCCCTCATCCCTGCTCACCACTCACCCCAGGCACCACCCACTCCAGGGGTGCTGGTTTCCTCAGTGCCTCAGTGAACCACACAAAGACTTGATTGGTATTAAACCAGGAAGCTCATAGAATGTGCTACCTGCATCTTCACCTGACCAAATCCTACACATGCAGCAAAGCACAGTCCAAATGCAGATCACTTCCCCTCAGGTTGTCTTACCTTACTGTAAACCTTGGCTAACATTGATCAGGCACTGACTATGCACCTGGATCTATGGGAGTCCTTTACATCCATTGTCTTTCTGCCTCATTTCTTACTCTTTTGAAGTCCTTTTATACTTATGGTAATTACATAGTTTGGTGCTTTTAACTGGTCCTCAGTTAAATAGTAAAGTTATCTCACTCCCTGCTTGACAGAGAACACAAATCATTTTGTTTCTTTTGGACCCTCCCTGTTTGGTATGGTGTTGAATACAGAGTAGGTGCTTTACAACTGAATGAGTGATAGAATCATTAATTGGATCAATTATTAGCTTATATTGGTGAAGTAAATTGAAATGGACACTTTTGAATAATCAGATAATGGAACCTAATTTTTCGGCCATGTTTCCTATTTTGGTGATTGTGTGCATCTTCAGAAATACAGATATAAGTGCAGGAGGCCTCGTCTACCCTCAGTGACCAGACTATTGATATTAAAAGTTGTGAGAGCTCTGTGCTACTCCATAGCAGCATCACATTACTATCTCAGTTCCACGGAGTGTGACCAGTCTCCCAGTTTGCCCAGGAAAGCGGGGATTCCCAGGACACAAGAATTTCAGTACTAAATTTAGAACTGTCCTGAGCAAACCTGAACATTTAGTCACCCCGGTCATACAGAATGATTTCCTCAATGGGAGACACTGGCCGGGCTTTTATTTTAAATACTCAGTAATGGATAGCTATCACTAAGTTGCTTTTTTTCAGTTACAGGCAAAATTCTGTTTCTCATAGGCTACTTGTAGAGAGTTTTTGTTGTTTTTTGTTTGCCGTATTTTGTACAGGGTGGTACATCTGACAGCTGATAGCAGAAAAGTCCTTCTTCAGCTCAGGAAGCTCAAAACCTTTTTAACTGATCTACTCCTTTATTATACATGGAGTGATTTACTCATAGTCATTTTAAAGTCATCATGAAATATCCATTTAGTGTAATTAAAAAAAAAAAGATTGAAAATACCTGGCTCCAATAAGGGTAGTCCACTAAAAGAAATAAACGTATACCCAGTTTCCCTGGTTATAGCTTATGTTCAGAAACTTACAATTTTTTTTTTCCTGCTGAGCCTTCTAGCTTACCTTTAGAATTGAGTTTTTTAGGCCTCCTAGCTAAAGCTGTTGCTTAAATTAACTGAATCTGCTTTCAAACTCTGCAATTACCTACTTGTGTGCCTAACGATTATCTTCTCACAGCACTCTGGTCTCATCCGAAAATGAGAATATACCTGCCAGAGACTATTATCTATTTTTCTGAGCTCTGTTGTCCATCTGACTATTCCAAGCAGGGAAGCCTTTGGATAACTTTGAATAAAAACTAATTGTACGTCTGGTGCAAGACAAAAGGACTTTCCTGAGCTTATCTGCATACATAAATGAGACTGTTTATAAGGTCTTGATTGCTATCTTACACATATCCAAATGTAAATAGCCCCGAAGCATAAGGAACAGATATAATGTTATGCAAGTTTTTCAAATTCCCTTTATTGAAACAGAGCTTGTCCTGTCTCACTCTACTAAAAAATAAATTTACTTTCTGAAATCTACTTTGGTAACTTCGCTTCAAGATCTTTAATTATTCTATATACATGCCTTGTTCCCTCAATATCTTTTTAATATTTGATTTTTGAATTTTAACTAAGGTTAAAACTGAATGGAATGTTTGCTGCCCCACATGTAGGAATGAAAAATTCTACTTGAACTGGTTGGGATTCCTGTTCCCACCAATGTTAATAGTACTCTGATTTCGTAGACTTTTGCATTTTGCACGGTGCTTGCATAGAGAGACTTCCGCCTGATCATAAAATTATTTTCAGGCCCAGGTTTTGCTCTGAGCTTGGGATAAGAAATGTGCATAAATAAGACTACTTTAGTTATGGAATGACCGTAATCACAACCAGTTGTTTGTATGGTATAGTTGCTCTAATTGTAAATTTGTAAAATGTGAATATTGGCTCTATACTTGAATAAATTGCAAGTGTGAAGGATGTCCATAAGAAGTCCATAAGAAGAACAGACCTCTTATTTCCCCTTATAATTCTTTAGTAAACACTTTATGGCACTTGGCACTCATTTATTGAACAAATATTTATGAAAGCCCTCCTCTAAGCCAGGCGCTCTGCAGCCTCTGGAGAGAGTCACACCTTGAGTACTGTGGCCCCATCGTGGTAACACAAGGATGAGCAAGACAGACTGACTCAAATGGTCACCAAAAAGATTAATGTTTCTCTATTTGTAGGTCATTTTAGAGTGTGAAAATTTTGTGTTATACAAAAAATTATTAGTGCTTCCAAACCATTTAATGCCTATTTCTCCTATTGACACCACAATTTGAGGGAGTTTATCTGCCCAACACATTTGTTGTATAATTATTTTCTTACTAGTATTTACCAAAAAACCCAAAATAACTACCAATCAGACTATATGGAGTTGATGTATTGCCAGCCCAAAAGGCGGGGCGGGGGGAAGGAAAATAAAGAAATGTATTCCATGTTCTTAGGCTGTGTATCATCATTGTGGACAAATACAGATTTCCAGTATTTTAAAATACTAAAAATCTCTGTTACTCAATAACTTTCATTGATCTAATCCAATCCCCTTGTTTATTAATATTAGTATAAATTTTTTTCTTTTGACCTCCCAGACTGTAGTTTAGCTGTAGCTAGTCAACCTGTTTTCTGAACATCTTTTTGGAGTGTTTCATGAACAGACATTGTCTCTGGAGGGTAGGGATTGAATTGGAAAAGGAAACAAATTTATGGCCTTCATAAAGACTCAAGGTGCTTTTCTACTTAACACCAGTGGTTATTTAACAGGTATGAGGTGTTTGTTGTATTTGGTGATTCTTTGTGTTCATTTACGTCCTAATGGTTGTTAGGTGGACAGTTATTGGGGAGGGTGGGGGTGGCAGAGCAAGAGCAGCTGAGCCCATGCACAGGGGCTCAGGTGGGGGCTATCCTGGTATTTCAGTGGCAGTTCTGGACCCTTGCCCACCCCCTTCCCCACTCCCCTTCTCCATACCCCATGTACCAATCAAACCTTTAATCCCATTTCCTGAAACTGAAAGAAAATGGTAAGTTGTACTAGTCTAAAACCAGTTAACACTAGCACAGGGGAGGTTTGAGTACCTATCAGAGGTAAAGAGTCTGTATAATTTGGTAAAAATTTAATTTCCCCTAGGGAAAAAAAATACCTTAGAATGTGATGAAATGGTATAGACTATGGTTAGATGATGAGTGAGAACATATGATTGACATGAACTTTAACAAAAGATCTCCACAGTTTGGTCTCCTTAAGCCTAAACTTGACACTTTATCTGTATCATGTGGGTCTCTCTGTCTCTTTTTAATTACCCCTTATAATATTAGGTAACTAAAACTAAATATTCAGAATTGTTCATTGCAGTTACCAATTTGTGATGAGGTTTTTGATGACTTTTATTTTCTTTATTCTTTTCTGGATATATCTTTTCTGGATAAGATTTTTTACAGTGAACATGCATTACTTTTTAAGCAGAAAAAAATTATTAATAATAAAAGTTGCAGAAGTACATGTATAAACATCCTACATATATTCTCACCATAGCAAAGTAGGTTTTTCCTATTATTACTATTATTTAGTAGTCTGTCTAAGTACCTGATATTAAAGTAATAAGCCTTACATTTGTATGGTTCTTTACACAGATTTTCTCACATGAGACACATAATAATACCTAATGAACTTAATCATTGTGATGGGCTAGGTTGTCAACAAGGAGATTTGTGGATTAATTTTTTTTTGCTGAGAATTGTGTGATTACCAAATAGCATAAATAAAGCAGCACTTTTTAATCCTAGCACACTTTTCCTTTTTTATTGACTATAATTTTCTTTTGTTCTTTCATGTACATAAAGTGCTGCTTAATCTCATGGAACATATAAAGAAATGTAAGACCCAGTTCCTCTCATCAAACAGCTTATATAATACACTTAGAGTAAAAAGACATGTGCTGACAGAGGTCATTAGCAATGCAATTGATGGCATAGATAAAAAGTGTAGTGCCTAATACGGTGTGCCTGGCACATTGAAGGGACTCAAGAAATAATGGATGGATAGATGGGTGTGTGGGTGGGTGGATGGATGGACAGAAGCACAGATGGGTTGACAAATTAATTAGTTATCAGAGAAAAAAGGAGAAAAGTTCACTGGTCTCAGATAGCTGAATTTCAGTAAATATCTTTTGACTTTTTTATTAGTCAGAAAATACTAGGAAATGATAGGCTATCCAGGCCTTGAGAAACTTGTACAAGTAGGGCTTGACTCTGCAGAGAAGAGGAATGAGGGAATGTCAGGCCAAGAGCTCAGCAAGGGCACAGGCAGTGAGGCAGAAAGAACAAGGTCTGACTGGGGACTTTAAGAGTTTCCTAAAGCAAAAGTTTTGGTGAGGAGGTTGTTTTGAAAGTAGAATGGGACTATGTCCTAGAACATTGTGAATTCCAAGCTGGTTTATTTAAATAATCCATAAGCATGGGCAGCCACAGAAATTTTGTATAAAGTAATTAATATGATAATGAAAAATGTTTTAGACAAAAACTGGTACAAGTATGACTTCATGCTGAATATAAAGAAATAAGAGACAGTTCAGTACAAGGTGGAGATTGTAAGTATCCAACCAGAATTTTAAAGTATTTTCAGAAAGAAGTGCACCTGTAGATCTTGCTGTATCATCATTAAAATATTCCTATATGTAATTGAAGTTTCTGAGACAGTGTGTCAAATTCAGCTTTAGATCAATAGGTATGCTAATTGAAAACTAAAAGACAAGAAGCTGGCATACAATTCTAGAGACCTCCAAATATTTCATGCATAAAGTTTAATAAATTTTTTATATGCTAGAAGAAAGGTAATAATTTATGTCTCCTGAGATATTCAACCTAATTACTTGATATGTCAGAAAATTGATATTTCTTGCATGGAAGTTCTTGCACTATGAGAAGTTGTATACATTGTCACTTCTCTTTAAAACAATTAATAATTTGATCTTACAAAAGCAATGATGTCATCACTTTTGAATGCAAGTGATTAACAGTGGGGCTCTGGAGCAGAACTGTGTCCTAGCATCCAGCTGGACCACTGACTTGCTAGTCTGTCTTGGCCAAGTGTCTCTCTGTTCCTCAGTTTTCTCCTCCATGGGTGATAATAATAATAGCACTAACATCTTAAGATGGTTGGGAGGATTAAATGTAAAAATGTAGAAGAGTGCTCAGCATGTTGTAACAATTCATAAATGATAGTCATGCTACTGGTAATAATATATAATCAAGGAAAATGTACATTCATCTTCTTTATTCGTCATAGTTGTTTATTTGTTTTTCAAATCATTGCTGGAAAGATAAGTAGCATCCCTCGGGGATGTGTCTGAGATCTCCGCTGAGTGGTGGAGATCTCAACGTATGTAGCATAGGTTGCACCTAACCACAGTGAATTGACCAGCCTCTTGCCTTCCACAGTGAGCCACCTCTATGGATTTGGACTGATGGACGCAGAAGCCATGGTGATGGAGGCAGAGAAGTGGACCACTGTTCCCCGGCAGCATGTGTGTGTGGAGAGCACAGACCGACAAATCAAGTAATGCTTGCCGCCAGCAGACAGCATGAGAGTGCCCCCAAAGACAGCAAGCCTGCACAAGTCCTCCAGAAAGCCCCTTGTTGCACATGGAAGCTAAAAGCTTCTGTAGTGTCTTTCCAATGTAATTATGACATTGTAATAGAATGTCTAGAATCCTAAGCTGTTCAATCCACACTACTATAACCCAAGGATCATTAAAAGAAAAGCATCTCTTAAAAAGAGACTTGGGGATATGCTTACGATAGGCTGTCTGAAGTTTTCTATTCTGTCAATATTTCTGTTTGATAGTGCAAGTATTCTGCAGAAGTCAGTGTACTTCAAACCACTGAAGCAACTATATACCATGGAGTTATCCAAAGCGTGGTGCAAAATGTACAGTAACTGCGATTGCAGTTTACTCAGAGATTTTAGGGTCTATTCCCCAGTTTTACCTGCACAGGCTCAGAGGTTGTGCTGACAAGTTCACTAAACAACTGTATGAAGTCTCTCCTAGGTGCTAAATCCCAGAAACAGGATTCTACTTTAGTGCCTTTATTGGCATTTTCCTCTTTCTTTTCAGATTTTTTTTTCCCGAGACTTCTCTCTCTCTGAAAAATATTTTTGAACTTTGGTTAGTGATGAAACTAGAGCCATTATAATTCTTGAGGAAATTTGTTATGAAGCAGAAATAAATGAACTAAAATTGTTGGGTTTTTTTTATTATTATTATTATTCTACTCTTTTGTGGCAAAGAATGAGAGAAAAAAACCCAAGGAGTGGAAAGTTAACCTATATTTATTGAGCACTTATTTATGGGTCAAGCCAAGTGCTAGAAACTGCCCTGTATATTTTCTTCTTAAAATTTTATAACAACTTAAGCATTATTCCCATTTGACAATTGAGGAAATAGGATCAAATGGATTATTGGATTATTCATTCACAAAGTCATTCACCAATTCAGGAACTATTTTTTCACACTTATTGGGCATCAAGCACTGAGCTAGATACTAGGAATAAAAAGGGGAGGAAGAAATGCTCCCTGCCCTTGTGGAGCTTAATCTTTGACCTTGAAGAAAGAAGAATCAGCCACAGGGACATCATCAGGCAGAGTAGTGTGTGCAAAGTCCCCAACGTGGGAAACTTGAATTATCCCAAAAGTTGAACTGACGCCAGTGTGGCTGGAGTCCAGCATTCAAGGGGAACCATGGTACAGAAGGAAGACAGGAACCTGTAGGCAAGAGGGAAGAATGTACCAGAGGCTTACAGAGCAAGGAATTGGTAGAGCAGGGATTTGAACCATGGACATGCTAATTCCCAAGCCTCCACTATGCCACAATACAGTGGTGCTCAGAGGGTATTCTGTAGATCAGCAACATCACTATTACCTGGGAACTTGTTAGAAATGCAGATTCTTAGAACCTACCCAATCAGACACTCTGGGGCTGGAGCCCAGCAAACCTGTGTTTTAACAAGGTGATAGCAATGCACGCTCAAGTTGATATCCCTTCATTCCCCTTTTCCTCCCACATCTTTCCCACTGTCTCATCGTTAACCCCTTTAGTGGCCCAGTCATTCAGGTGGCAGCACTGTTGTAAGTATCCAGTGGCCAGCTGCTTGCCTAACATCATGTACTCACTCCAAGCCTCCAGGTTCACTCAGCTGACCGGTGCCGTGTAGTTTGCTCAAACTCCCTCTCTCTGTTGCAGGACGATTCGCCCCAACAGTGCCGTGCGCTCCATCTACAAAGCCTCAGGCTGCTCTGATAACCCCAACCGCCACGTCAACTACCTGGAGCACGTCGTCGTGCGCATCACCATCACCCACCCCAGGAGGGGAGACCTGGCCATCTACCTGACCTCGCCCTCGGGAACCAGGTCCCAGCTTTTGGCCAACAGGTACAGTGATGGCTTCTGCCCACCAGAGTAGGGGTCACACTGACATTCAGCTGTTCTTCCGCGTACAAAGGGGCAGCTGCTCCCTACTCCTGCCTTGGGAACCACCTGACCGGGAGCTTAGATGTCATAATCTCATTGCTCACATTAGAGAATATGAAGCTGCCTGGGACCTGTAGGCATGGAAAAGGATGACTAAAGAAAAGTTGAAGGCCATTTCTTCTTTATCCTAAAAAAGAATTGCAGAGCACTTACTTCTAAGACCTCTGAGATCCAACCCTCACCCTAACCACTTCATTGTATCTGCTGACATTTGCTACAGATTATCTGGATTCTCTTGCACAAGTACTTACTTTCAAAAGTTAAAGGAAATTCTATTTTTTTAAAAGCAAGTACTGGCACATTTTTTCTGTAAAGAGCCAGATAGTAAATATTTTGAGCTTTGTGGGCCATGTCTCTATCCTAACTACCCAACTCCGTCCTTCTGAGAGCCACCCTAGACAATATAAATGAAAGCACAACTGTGTTCCAATAAACCCTTACTTACAGACAGGCAGGGGCATTGAGAGGCTGGCCGATGGAAACCTGCACAACCAAAAGTGAGACTGAACTTGCCAGTTGCTTTTAAAAATCCCCAAATTTCATCTACCATAGGACAGTGAGAAAAAGAAAGACTAATAGCATTTATAGGCAACAGTGACTAGGAGTACAGAACGTGAAATCGTCAAGTGCATTTTATTTCTGTGCTTAGACTTGCTGTGTTCCTCTTTCAAACCTAACATCTCCCATTACTGCAAGAGAAACCTGGGCTTATGTAATATTTTAAACATGAAGTGTGACTTTGCCGGAATCAGGGTGTGCAGGTGCAAGGACTGTAAGGATTCCTCTGCATCAGATCCCTGGGTACTTCCCCATGCCCTCCTCCCACCACAAAAAAAATCTCAGCTGCTCCTGCCAGGTAATTGCAGCTACTTGCCTGGAGTTTCTTTCCAGCAAGCAAAACCTTCGAACACGCAATTACATGATTAATGGAGGTCTCCCCCGCTGTTGTTACTGAAACTGGGAGAAGGCTTTTATTTCTTGCTGCTTTTTTTCTTTTCTTTTTTTAACCATATTTATCTGGGCCTAACTGGAAAGAGCATCCTGGCGGAATACTGTGAAGTGCAAAGTTTTGCTTCACATATGTGTGGATCTTAGCCCCTGAACTCCCTCCCTTGTAGAAAAACAATCCCTCCGCTGTTGCTGTTTGCTTGGAAAACTCAGCCTCTTTAGCCTGTCTGGGCTCTCTCTGCATATTTCGCTATTTATTTTTGGCTTCCCCTGAAATGACGTCAGTGAGGAAACTTGTGAGCAGAGGAGCGATGGATTCCATCACAGGCGTTTGGTGGATTGCAGCGTTGCTGGCTGCAGGCTCGCAGGCATTCTTCAACAGCTGACATCTGCTTTGCTCTTTGCAAAGTGCTGAACGCAAGAGTGCTGCGTGACTTGTGTCAGAGAAGAGAAACAGGCACTTCAGACGCTCGGTGACCAGTGCTAGCTAACAAGCTTTACCTTAGTCTCACCCATCGAGACCACCTGGGAATACTGTTTGCTCCCAGAGTGTATCTTCTTGGTCGGAAACGTTTTCTTAAAGTGCTGCTTTTTTGTACATCCTTCATCTTAGTCCTGAAAATAAAGAGCCACCAAAAAGATGTAGAGAGATTGGAGATTGGAGAGGGCTGGAGGCACCGAGAGATGTAAAGAATGTTATGAATTCGTTTATCTACAGCTCCCCAAAATTACTGCTCTGAGCAGCTGACCCTTTAAATGTGAAACAGCTGCACCTGGTCCCAAAACCACGAGTGGCCACCTTCCAGGGCCTGCCCCATCTTTGTTGTGCTTGACACTAGTAGCGTCCCTCCTACCAAGGCAGCTGAGAAAGACAGTTTCTACTGGCATTCTTTCCATCTGGCGTATTCCGAAGCTTTCATTTTATTAGAGGAAACCTCTACTCAAAACCTCTGTCTCTGACCTAGTGGCAAAGAATCCTCGTGTCCTCTCCCCTGGCCGTGTCTCAAAGCACGTTCCCAGGCTGGAGAGCTGAGAGCAGGAGGCACAGACGGGGTGGGGAGGAGGTGCAGCAGAGGCCTGCTTTGTTCCTGGTGTCCTTCACGTAGGTCTGCAAGGCGGCACGTTGCCTCAAGGAAAAGGTGAATAGGTCAGGTTTTAGAAGCAACTTGTGTGCCCAAAATTATTCATAAGAGCAATAAATAGTTCCCCGTCTGGACTCCTATCTTTTTCTAAAAAGAAGGCATGATTTCTCAGGAGGACCATGTAAAGCAAAGAACACAGTTTAAAAAAAAAAAATAGGAATTCTGAAAAGTTTAAAGCAAAGTTTTCCTAGGGGAGGTGGTTAGAGATGAAGCTGTAGACTTCTTGTGGCAGAGTCGCCCCGGTTTCATCTGCCCCACCCCTCCGGGAGGTGCGACTCCTTTCTCCTGGCTTTAGAATTTGCAACCCTGCACGCTTACGAGGCTGGCAGCCGCGGTGGAAAGCTCCCGGAGGCCTTCGAAGCAGCCAGCCCTAGAAGCTGGAGGCTCACTTGGCGTCCTCTCCTCCTTGTGATGCAGGGAGGAGAGCCGAGAGGATAGCGTCCTTATTATCTGGGAACGTTCCCCTTTTCAGTGTCGACAAAACATGCATCCTACTTTAGGGACCTGTCACTATGCACGGTCGGCTTTCCAGAAGTCCTTATTTTCCTAGACATTTCAGGGAGGAATGTCTTCAAAATTGTTTATCCCCTCACCACAGCGATTCCTTGAGAGTGTCTTTTCTGCAAAGCGCTGAACTGGTTCACGAAGTCCGTGTGGGCCGTCTGGAGCCCCCCAGTGGCTCCCTGTCCTGGCTGTCGGGCCAGTGCCCGAGCTCCCGTGGAGAACAGCTGCTGGAGGAGGAACAGTTTACCCAAGCGTCCGCAGGTGCTGAGCGCTGGAAGCCGCTCAGCGGCATTCAGAACGCCAGTCCAGCCTGAGCTCCGTGCCCGTTAGCCCAGCATGCCCGCTCCCCTGGCCAGCCCCGCTGATCATTCAGTGGGTGGGCGCCCTGGGTCAGCAGAGCAGCCCTGGAGTGGACTTCCCTTTGTTCTTCCCCTGCCCTCCCACCCTCTCCGTCCTCCCCTTGGCCTGGATACCCTGCCTAACAAAAAGGCTGAACTGAATATTCAGAGCAAATGGTTACTTCTATGCAGAATCTGGAGGTGGAGCCTGTGGGAGAAGCTAGGTGGACTTGGATCCTTTGAAATGTTTTTAGATAACAGCAGCTTTAGATGTAAGCCTGTACACTATGGCACATTCAAATTCTACCTGTGTCGACGTTTTTCAAACAAAAGCTAATCCCAGCAGATTCTTCCTTCAACTGCATTTGTTAGGATTATGAAAAGCTGTCTTCTTTTTTTTTTTCCCCTCCTAAATCTCCCCCACCCCCATCTCATTGAGTTTCAGATTTAGTTTAGATGTACTGGCTCCCTGTTCCAAATTTTGGCCTCTGCTGAAAGCTGAAACTTTGCCTCCCTTTCTAAATTTGATTACAGATGAATACCTCTGCTTCTAATTATGGCCTTAACTAGAAAGAAGGTATACTTGCTAGTCTGCAAAACCTACAGTGTTCTCTAATTAACTATGTTTAAAATGTAGTGTTTACACTTTAATCTTTTTTGTCACTGCCCTACTCAAATATCCAATGACAACTATTGACATTTATAAATTGTCATGATATATAAATGCTTCTGTGGCTTACAGTTAAAATTATATTTTTGCAGTGAAAGTTTTATATTCCAGTAAGGCATCATGAGAACCCTCTTCATTCAAAAGAAGGTCCAGCCTTTGGAGTTAGACAGAACTGGGTTTGTCTTGACTTCACCAATTTCTGTGTTTGAATCTGGAAAAGTGAATGTCCTCATTTATAAAACAGATGTCATAGTGTCTACCTCACAAGGTTGGTTGGTACCCGTATTAAGTTAAGATAACATACAGCAAGTACTTAGAGCATCTCCTAGCATCGTAAGCACTTAATAAGTGGTAGCTCTTATTTATACAGTGCTTCTCAAAGCACCAGGTAAATGACTGTGGGCCCTCTCCCAAAGATCTGATTCTGTAGATCTCAGGTGAGGTCCAAGGATTTGCATTTCTAATAAGTTCTTAGTGGTACTGAAGCTGCCTGTCCACAGACCACACTTTAAATAGCATGAATTTAAGAGATCATCCAACTTTTTCTTTTTTTTTTTCTTTTTTTCTTTTTTTTTTTCTTGTTTTTTCTTTTTCTTTTCCTCCATCTCTATCTGACATCCAACTTTTTCATGCACATTCTTGTTATTTTCACGTCATCAAAAGACTTGTGAGCAGTATTCTGCTGGATCCTGTGTTGAGTAATTTACAAAGCAGTTTATAATATAAAACAGATACTTCAATAAAAGCCATCTACTATAACATGGAATAAATCTTCAAGAAGATTAAGTACTTGTGTCATATACCCACAAAAAGGAATGCATTTGGGGGCTGGTGAGTGAGTTGATAATAGTATGCATGTTGAAAGTTTAAAAAAAAAACTTACCATTTTAGATATTACAAACCTGTAGAACCAGTACCTTTCTCAGTCTCAATCTTTAAGGAAGCAATTTAGATTAGGAAAAAGAGAAAAACCTAATAGCATGTCAGAAGCAAATTATTTAAAATTTGTAAAAACTAAACATCTAAGGAAAGCCAAAAACTCAATTACAATTGAGCTCAATGAATTCTTTAAGCATTCTATTAGATCTACCTTAAATTGTGATGAAGCACTAAAAAAATAAGTATTAAATAAGAGGGAAAAAAGAGAAAACTTCTAAAAATATTGGTCTAATGTCTAATTCTGTGAATATAAACATAATACTATTTGAGTAGTAGTGAATGATTCTGAAATTGAGATCCATCTGCAATTTTAGAAATATGATAACACACAGCTGCCAGTACTTATATTTAATAAAATGTCTTGTTACCTAGTTGCCATAACATCATAGAAGAATCTTGTAGCCTTGATATATTGGCTAGACTTTTTAAGTGGAAGAGGAAAAAAAGCTTATGGTAATTATATGAGTTATTTCCTAAGTTAATTCCTCAAAAGGATGTACTACATTTGATGGGCAGTCTTTTCTACCAAGCTTCATCAAAAGTAATTCATTTGAAAACCGCTCACAGGGATAGGGCTGTGGGGCACCATTTTAATAAGTGGATGCATAACTTGTGCCACTGCATGCCTATATCATTTCATCGAGCACATGATTATGAAGTCGACTTTGACGGAACAGAATTTCCCTGCAACAGGAGAAGTGGATACAGGCTTGGAGTTAATCTACTCCAGCTTTCAGCACACTGGCTCCCTTTTATTGACATTTTACCCACACTAATCTTGTTGGCATGTGTCTGATTTCTTCACCGTCCAGCACAGTATAGACATTCACACTGGGCATTCAAGTTTTTAGCTGATCAGAGATCCCACGATTAGAGTCTCCTTTGCAGGTGTCCATGGTTTGACACTTGATTGTCTTGAGCAAGTATGTTTTTTGCAACACAAAGCTAATCTACAAGTTAAATTACCTTTTGTTATATGCAGATGATATAGTTTTTTAAAATGTTACAATGCTGAAAGTAGAAAATAATTGAAGTTTTGAATCAGAATTAAACTATAGAATGACACATCCCTCTTTTAGCTATCTGTGCTTACAAATGACAGGGCGAGACTTAGAATTGTGAATTGCCCCGTTCATTGATGCAACAGCCATCCGTGTCTGTTTCTTTTCCCATCAACTCTTTCAGCAGAAGATAATGATGGCATTTGGCTACATTTTCATTCCTCTCCTCAACTTTTATATTCACATGAAATTAATGAACATTCCAACTCCGAATACAGAGAAGAGACCGGGGGTGGGAAACTGCTGAGCTACATAGACAAAGCCCATTTATATTCAGGCTTTGAAACACTTATTTGAATTCTGATTTACAGATATTCCTTCTTGGTACCCAGTTTGTATTTAATTCTTGTTCCAAATGTGATTTGAAAAGTGATTGGTAGCAATGGAATGATTTTCAAAGGTGGACAGGAAAGGGTAGAAGGGAAGGGTCTGCTAATCCAGCACTCAGATCCTTGACCCGTGAGTAATTCGAAGTTGGCTGGGGTTGTGGAAACAAGACTGCCCCTCATGTGATGGCAGCCTCAAGTCTCCTTTGTAGTTTTTGGATGTGAGGCAACGAGCCAAATGTCCTGTCTAAACTGTTTGGGAAATGCTTTTAAGTTCAGCACTCTTGGAGAGGTATTACGTGACAAGCTATTGCTTCAGTGCCGTAAATGGTGCAGTGGCGTCAGTGAATGAGAGCTTAAGTTAGAGCTGTGGAACTCAAGGAAGACAGTGGTTCTGAACTGGTTTTCCGCCTCCATTCATTTCTGTAGCAACATGTTCCTTTTAACAATATCTGTCTGTCTTGAGGGGCAATTTGAAAAAGCTCCTCTTCCCCTATCTCTTTGCTGCCTTTTTGCCCAACATACACACATTCTGGGTTTTAAGTGAAGGACTTGATGGATGTAAGTCGCTTATATAATGACACAGCAATTTCTTCTTGGCCAAGTCCAGTTTTAAGCCATAAACTTGTGAAACAACCCCAGTTGTGGTTGTGCAGTGTATTGTAGGATCTCCATAAAGTGTACCATCCTTACTCTGTTGAGGATCATCAATACAGTGGAAAACATTTGTGTGAAGAGCCACCATTTTCATCCCTGCCTTTGTGGGAGAAAGCCACCAGATCCAATGTGGTCCTCACCGAAGTATCACACTCTTCGGTTCAAAGACATAACCTTTGCAGATAATATACAGATGTTAAAAAAAAAAAAAAAAAGGAGAGAGAGAGAAAGAGCAGGCTTCGTGTCCAGAAAAGTTTTGAAAATAACTGCCTCCCATTTACACCATTATGGAGATAAACATAACACATTTGCATATTCCAAAGAGCTGAGATATCCTCAAGGAAAGGGATTTATTCAATTTTGTTTAATTCAACCTTTCCTGACTTTTTTTGATGATGGGACACTTTGAGAATACTACTTAATAATTTTCATTTTTTTCTGTCTTTCAAGGGCTCAGGAACAGGTAGCAGGTGATTTTCCTGTTTATTGTTTTTCTCTAGGGAATAATGGCGAGTGTCAGCCATTTACCTAATACAGTCCAAAATTGTGGCTCTGAACCCTTCAGCTTTAGAATCCAGCTGGCATTTTAGAAGGAGCCTCAAACCCATTGATAGATTGGTTTTTTTAAAAAAAAAATCATCGTTCTAATACATTAAGTTATAAGGAGATTAAACAGATTATTTTTGGTTTTAGAAAGACACATTTTCTCTCAATGGGAAGATCTACAAAGAAGGTCAAATTATAATGACCACTGTACTTGGTGAACACGAAGTTAAAGCAAGGAGAGTTGATTGCATGTTCTGAACAGCCATCAGCCTCCAGTTACTGTGACCTTCGCATTTGTCTCAGTTGCTTATTCTTATTATTTTTTTCGATAAAATAATAGAGACATAATTTTTAAAAGAAAAGCACTAAAAAAAATCGATTGCCCTATCTTACACTTTCCATCATGTAGCTTCCATCTTTATAGAAAATGTCTCCAATATCTTTTGGATTTTTTAGAGTAGTCAAATCTATATTACATACCTACTTCTTAATATATGAATTATACATTATCTATTAGCATCTCTTTATTTTGGATAAAGATTCTATTTATTTTTCTTCATATTTTGTATCCTTTAGGATTCCATCACAGGAAACAGAATAATTCTAGCTATTTTAAGTGGGGAGATTTCAGACAGGGAATTAGGAGCTTAGGAAATCCTTGGAAGGGTGGAAGAGCAGGGTCTAGGCTGGGACTCCAGGCATGACTGGATAAGATTAGTGGCCAGAGTCTTTTTACTGAGGCATGATATATAATTTACTTTTTTTTTTTTTTTTGAGACAGAGTCTTGCTGTGTCACCCGGGCTATAGTGTTGTGGTGTCAGCCTAGCTCACAGCAACCTCAAACTCCTGGGCTCAAGCCATCCTCCTGCCTCAGCCTCCAGAGTAGCTGGGACTACAGGCACATGCCACCACGCCTGGCTAATTTTTTTTTCTGTTTTTAGTTGCCCAGCTAATCATTTCTATTTTTAGTAGAGACAGGGTCTCACTCTTCCTCAAGCTGGTCTCAAACTCCTGACCTCAGGCGATCCTCCCGCCTCAGCCTCCCAGAGTGCTAGGATTACATGTGTGAGCCACCACGCCAGCCTTAATTTACTTTGCTATGTGACTAATTCAGTAGTTTTGAGAAACCTATATAGCTGTATAGATATTACACTACTACTTTCAAGATATAAAGCAGTTTTCCATCACCTTCAAAAATTCTCCCATTTCTCTTTTCTTCTCCCCTCCCCACCCTTTGACAACCACTGATCTGTTTCTTTTCTTAAAGTTTTCCCTTTTCTAGAATGGAATCATACAGTATATAGCCTTTTTTGTCTGGCTTCTTTCATTTAGCGTAATGTTTTTGAAATTCATTCACACTATTGTATTAGTAGTTATTACTGGGTAGCAGTTCATTGTATGGACATACAGTCATTCCTTGGTATCCATAGGGGATTGGTTCCAGGACCTCCCAAGGATACCAAGATCCTTGTATGCTCAAGTCCTTTTTATAGAATGGTATAATACTTTCATATAACCCATGCACATCTTCCCTTATCCTTTAAATCATCTTTAGATTACTTATAATATCTAATGCATTATAAATGCTATATGAATAGCTTTTATAATATTAATATATTGTTTAGGGAAGAATGACAAGGAAAAAAGCCTGTACATGTTCAGTACAAACATAATTTTTTTCCTAATATTTTCAATCCATGGTTGGTTGAATCCGTGGATGCAAAACCCCCAGATACTGAAGACTGACCATACTATAATTTGCTTACTCCTTTACCAGTTGAGGGAGTTTTGAGTTGTGTATAGTTTTTGGTGATTATGAACATTCCTGTGGAGTTCTTTGTGTAAACACGTCTTCTTTTCTCTTGAGTAAATATGGCAGAGAGGGATTGTGGAGTTTTATGGTAAGTGTATGTTTAACTTTGTCAGAACCGTCAAACTATTTCCCAGAGCCCCTGTACCATTTTGCATTCCCATGACTGTAGGAGAGTTCTAGTTGCTCCACATCTTCAATACTCCACTGTCAGCCATGTGGGTAGAGCCTGAGCCTTGTTTCCCTGGTCCCCAGTGGGTTATCCCTTCCAGATTTCCTGTTACATGGCCAGCCCCAGGCCTGTTTCCCTGTGGTAGAACCATGATATATGTATGGATCTGCTAACTAGCAAAATCCAAGATAAACATGATCTCCAGTGTCTAGCTAACCATGCTGATGGATACAAAAAGATTGTTGATCAGAGTCTTGATTTGACCCTCACTGGATTTTAAAGCACACACGAAGCAATGTTTTATGGTTCTCTTTCAGGCTATTTGACCATTCCATGGAAGGGTTTAAAAACTGGGAGTTTATGACCATTCATTGCTGGGGAGAACGAGCCGCTGGTGACTGGATCCTTGAAGTTTATGATACTCCCTCTCAACTGAGGAACTTTAAGACTCCAGGTAAGCACTCCCTATCTTTAAATCGGTCAACTATGTAGAAGAAAATGATGGCGTGTATTTTGGCCAAAGAGTGTTTCACACTCTTATATCAGTATCATCTTTTTTCCCATGATTCATTTCATGTGTGCTTTGAATTGTCAGCATACTTCCAGTTCTCAAGATTACCATCTGAGAGGTAATAATTTAAGGATAAGAAATAATAAATATTTAGACATAAGTATAGAACAAAACGTGGCAGCTTTTGATTGATGTTTCAGAATACATGATACATATCTCTAACCTGCTTCCTGTACTTTCTTTGTCTGTAAATAAGCCAGCCTTGTCCTGTAATGTGTTAAATTGCATGGCCATAATTTCTTCACAAGAGAAAACAGGCTTCCTTAGTTGTCTTTTTCTTTTGGTTTTCCCTAAATTTAATTTACAGTTCAGGAAAGACATTGAGTTTGGCCTATGCCAGCTAATCTAAATGATGGTATTCTGCCCTGCATGAGCCCAAGAGCCAAGAAAAAAGAAAACCTTCTTGATAAGTAAAACATGGAAATTGCAACGTTAACAAAGATATTTTCAGGTAGTCTCAGACTGATGCTGCACACAGCCTATTTCCCTCTTCATGCTAACATATGAAGCATGTTTGGAATATAAAATAAGGGAAAATACAAAGTCAACATAAGGTGAGAGATTGTGTTGCCCATGTTGCCCATGACAGAGCCCTGCAGAGTGCTTAGCTCAGCAATAAATAATCTGTTTGATAACTGTCTAGCTTCCCACCTATCCGTGGACACACCTTTAGTTGTCAGATAAAGAAAGTCTTCCTTCTCAATGCTCTCTGTTCAGTGCATCTGCAGTGAACCAGGCTGATGGGGACCCTTAGGACTGACATTCAATTTTAACTCTTTACTGATTACAGAGTAAATTAACGTAAACATTTCTGTAGTTGTAAAAGTGTGTATAATTCCTATATGGCCGGCTGCACAGGGCAAAGGAGACACAGAGTAGAACACAGGGATATACCAGGCTTTTGCCTGCCAAGCTAGGAAAGTTACTCATTCTGAGAGGTCCATTTTTGATTGTACATTCTGGTTATCTCTTTTCCGTAATTCTGTGATGCAGTTCATCTGTGTTCTCACAGTAGTCTCGCAGACAGGAAGGTCAAAACCTCCCTGGCACAAAGGGAAGTGATCAGTTTTGAGACAGCACTCTCCAAATGGTGGCCCGGTCACAATGAATCAGGGTTAACCTGTTGTCAAAGAGTGTCTGTGCCCAGCTCACCTCCAGCATGCAGCCTGAATATAATGGTTGCCAAGGTTTTATGTGGAAAGCAAATGTTTGTCAGCAAGGCAGGATCAATAGTGAAGACATTCAGATTATAGACCATGGTTTGTAGACACTTGCACTTCGTCATAATCTACTTAGTTCCTAAGACCTTCCTCTCTCCTTGCCTGCTCTTTTCAAGGCATGCTTCTTGTCCCTGCCGTGAAGACGCATGGGGTCGTGGCACATGGGGGCAATGGCAGCATGGTGATGGTGCTGTGCTGCCCTGACCACAGGCCAGCTCCCAGTTGACCCATCAGCGGGTCTCACTGCCGGGCTCTTACATTTCAAGAGACCCCAGAGAAATAAACACTGTCAAAGTGTGGCATTTGTGTACCAAGGGACACAACTTGCAGATATAAAGGGTAGATTATCTGTTAAGAATTTTAAACAGTTACAAAACTAACTAAAAATGACTCTACTCTTTGTTACCACCAGGCACCAGCAATTCTACTCCCTGCAACAAGAGCAGGCCGCTCCTTGGGGCATGCTACTTGTTACCCAGGCATTGCATACAAGGATTGGGGCTATGAGTATAAATCCCTTTGCCCTCAAGGAGTTCAGAGTCTATACAGAGCTTACTAGGATTTTCTGAGTTAAAAGCTCTCTGCAGTAGCTCAGATAATCCAGAGTTATCTATTTCATAACATTGGCTTCTCCTTGTACTATTTAGATGTTTACATTTAACCTCAGTTACTGCCAATCATTTTAGAGATGCCAGAAGAGACATACCCTAATGCTACTAATGGCCTGGAGTCAGGAGGCTTTAAGAAACGTATCACCTTTGTGTATCTTTTCTTCAGCCAACCTTTCATTTCAGCATTAGTCACACCTTTGGTAAGGGACTTTCAGTTTCCTGTTTATAGGTGTGTTTGTGTGTGTGTGTGTGTGTGTGTGTGTACTTGTGTTTCTATCATTGTTTCTATGGCATACAGTCCTGTGTTAGGTTTCTCCCTCTCTGATTAATAAGGGAATTCTTTAGTAGACTAGTAGAAATTCAGTTGAAGATGTAGGATTTTTCTAGCCACTTAAATGGTAGAATCATCCTCAAATGTAGAAGCTCCTGGCTCCACACTGAGTTTAGATTTGCTTGTTGTTTCTTCCCATTTGTTTATTATTAAGAATGTTTGATGGGGTGTTACCGTTTTTTGGTTTTTGCACATCAAACCTATATATGCAGATTGCATTTGTGCGTTAGCAAGTAGGATGGATTTTTTCATTCTGTATTTACACAGCTATTTCTTAACAGCATGTTTCAGTATCAGTTACAGAATCTTCTATGGAATTTAACAAATATAAAAAATGGTAGAGGAGAAAAAAAGGTGGCCCAAATATGAGTGTATTTGATGTGACTCGTGGCAGAGGTTCTAAGGAAATACAATTACATAATAAGTGAAATATAAAGAGATGAATTGCCCAGCAAGGATATCACTGGTGGGCTTATAATGTACTTTAGAAATGGCAAAAAGGGAAATAATCAGTTTTGAAACAGCACTCTCAAAAGCACTTACGAGGGTAAATTTTTAGATCCAAAATGATCTTATGTAAAATGAACCAGGTTTTAAGGTGACTGATAGGTGGGATGACCCACAGTGTCCTTGTATTAATGCTCCATTTGTATACTTGAGAGATGTCATAAGGAAAATGGGTTCTCTTTTGCATTGCTATCTAGAGGCGATCAGATAGGTCATCAATTTCCGGCAGTCATTTACTTCTTGCCACTACTTAATGCATGCCACTTAGAATTCTGAGCCTGAATAACTCCCTGACTGTAAAAAGCACAGTCATTAACAAGTGAGTCCAAAGAAAAGCTGGCAGAGGACAAACCATACATGAACCAATTGTACTGGCCCAATACAGATGTCAGAAAAAATAAATGGGCCGGGCACAGTGGCTCACGCCTGTAATCCTAGCACTCTGGG
>CM052443.1:67904087-67954818 GCA_028533085.1 Varecia variegata | reverse complement strand
ACAAGATTTGGATTCAGAATGAGTTTTAATATCAGTCTATCCTCTTACTGCCCTTGGGGAAGTTACCAACCTCTGTGCCTCTGTTTCCTCATCTGTGTACTGAGAATAGTGGTACCTACCTTAGGGTTGTTGTGAACATTGAATGGAGTAAAACTTACAAAGCATTAAGGCCTGTGCTTAGCATTTACTAAGCACTTAAAAATGTCGGGTGTCGGTTTGATGGTGATTGTAGATGCTAACAGATGAAGTTCATCCCTCTATGAGCTAGTCCCAGACCCTAGCCCCTGACCTTGCCTGGATTCTGTGTGTTAAGCCCAGGTGGGAGGGAAACTGAGAGGGATCCTGCCTTCTACCCGTCATCACTCCTACTTATGTTTGATTCCTTTTGATGTGGGAATCTTATTAAGCTTAATAGCCTGGAGGCACATTTCCTTTTTTTTTTTTAATGTTGAACTTTTTGCATTGAACAGTTTAATTTTATGAAGCTAAAAAATAAATGAATAAATAAGAACTAAACTAAAGCAAAGTGTTCCTTGTGAGTGATCCAGACTCACAGGAGGTGAAACACTTGCCTCAGGTCCAAAGCATCCTTGACCGGAAAATGCTCTTTTGCAACACTGTCCAGTAGAACATTCTGCAGTGATGGAAATGTTCTATATCTGTGCTGTCCAGTACAGTGACCACAATAGCCACATATGGCTATTGAGCACTTGAAATATGCTCACTGTGTCACTGAGGGCCTAAATTTTTAAATTATAATTAATTTACTTCATTTAAATTTAAATAGCCAAATGTGCCTAGTGGCTATCAGATTAGACAGAAAATAGGTCCATAGGATAGTATAAATAGTGATGTATTCTTAATATTGAATGACTCTGTTCAGAAATTAGGTGGAACCAAGAGTTGTTTTTGTCTATTTTTTAACAAGTCAGATAATGCCAAAAAATTTTTAAGTGGTCAAATAAGACTTTTATACCTAGAAAAACAAAGCCTTCTATAAGATTCTGTGCTTCTCTTAAATATTCATAATTTGAAATTCAGCCGTTGATCCAGCAATCCAAGGTGTGTTTGTTTCCCAGTCTTCCTAGAAATGCTGATTAAATCAAGGCCTATCCTATAGTAGGTGCTCAGTAAATATGTGGTGTGTGAATTATTAAATAGCTAATTCTGCAAATGGTAGAAAATATGCATTTCTAGTCCTGTGTCTGACACAGTGATTCATACCAGTCTGCTTCCCACAGTTCTTCTGTTGCTTTTTCTTGAGTGAGAAGGACTTAAAATATGTTTGCTGACAACATATTCTCAGTCACAAAGCTAAAGAAGGAATATTCGGTCATGCTGTGGTTTCATTATTATTTCTCAAGGTAAATTGAAAGAATGGTCTTTGGTCCTCTATGGCACCTCCGTGCAGCCGTATTCACCAACCAACGAGTTTCCTAAAGTAGAACGTTTCCGCTATAGCCGAGTTGAAGACCCCACAGACGACTATGGTACGGAGGATTATGCAGGTGAGCTGGCTTCCAGTGGGACACAGGGTAAGGAAAGGAAGCTCATGGATCAACCCCACACATGGGATAATCTCATAATGGTATTCCAGTACACTATCCATGTTCTGATATATTTTCTTCTATCTTCTTTTTTAATCCCTCCAAATATTTGTGTTTCTGTGTATTGGTATATTCATATATTTAAATATCCATACTATAATTTATTTAACCCATAATCTGAGATGCATAGTTTGCTTAAGAGTCTTACACTATTTTAAACAAGATTTGGATGAACACCAATATTTATCGGTCTTTGTCTATATCTTTAATTATTTCTGTAGAATAGAGTTCTGTTTTGAGATTTACTGCATCAAAGAGAATAATCAGTTTCAGGGCTTGGAAATATTTTGTCACATTGCTATCCAGGCAAGATGTACCTGTCTACACTGTGACCAGCTCTGTGAGTATTTATTGCACTCATTCCTGCCAGCATTGACCAGAAAGGAAAAAGACAAGTGAAAAAAAAAAAAAAGAAATGCACATTTTAAAGTTTTTATAGCATTGAGTGCTGGTAAATCTAAACATTTTTCCTCTGTAGTTCTCTGAATTAAATACAACTGTCTTTTGCCCATTTTTCTATTCCAGGTGGCAGGAATTCTCATCTATTTATGAGAACTCTGTATGTTATTGTTTTTCACATTGTCTCATGTTTGCTGAAAACGTTCTCAGTTATCACTTGCTTCCTAAGTGTAATTTTTGTATTGTTTTGACAGAAAAAAACTATTAAGAGAGCAGGGTTTATAGTTTCAGATACAACATTTGTGATTTTTTACAGAAGTTTTATCCTCTAAGATCAGCTAAATAGTCATATGCTTTTTTGGTAATCTCTTATTTTTTACATTTGGCCATTAATTCATCTGGAACTTATTTTGGTTTATGATATATAGTGTGAATTGAAGCTCTGTCTTTAGTTATTTTCCAAACAGGCTAACATCATGGACTGAGTAACTGTCCTTTCTCTTTTATTAGCGTAGGATGCTTCCTTTATGATAATATAGTAAGTTCTTATACCAGGGTCTCTTCTGGTACCACCTTTTCTGATTCATCAGTCTAATAATTCTCAAACCAATACCACCCACACTGTTTTACTTATTTTCATTTCATGATGTATTTTAATATCTGTAGAACATCTGCTTCCCATTTTCATAGCAATTATTGCCCTATTGTTCTTCCAGATGAATTTTAGAATGATTTTTAAGTCCCCCTTTAAAAGTCCCATTGGAATTTAATTTGAATTTATATGCAATCTCATGGGAAGAATTGTTTTTACAATATACAAGCTTTCCATCTAAAACATAGACTATGTCTCATTTTATTGAAATCTTTTTATTTTAGATAGTTTTCTTCTTGTTAGTGTTACACATAAGTATTTTGGGTCTTGTTGTTCTTGCAGTGTAAAATATACTGTGCTTTCTAACTAGTATATGCTGTTATATAGGAAATCTATTGGTTGTTGCATATGTAAAATATACAATCATATATATGTCCACTTTTTTTTTTTTTTTTTTTTTTTGAGACAGAGTCTCACTCTGTTGCCCGGGCTAGAGTGCCATGGCGTCAGCCTAGCTCACAGCAACCTCAAACTCCTGGGCTCAAGTGATCCTCTTGCCTCAGCCTCCCAAGTAGCTGGGACTACAGGCATGCGCCACCATGCCCGGCTAATTTTTTCTATATATATTTTTAGTTGGCCAGATAATTTGTTTCTATTTTTTAGTAGAGACAGGGTCTCGCTCTTGCTCAGGCTGGTCAGGAACTCCTGACCTCAACCAATCCACCCGCCTTGGCCTCCCAGAGTGCTAGGATTACAGGCGTGAGCCACTGCGCCCGGCCTATGTAATGCACCTTTAGATGAGAAATATTTTTTTCTGCAGTTCTGAGATTTTTCTTTAGATACTGAAGATAAAATTACTTCATTAATCACCTGAACAGACTATCTTAAATATCCATATAGTTCCTTTTATTTTAAATAGGTAGTATCCTAGCGTTAATAACATGCTTGGATAATTAAGACCAATTGAACTAACCAGAGCTAGATTGTGTTAGATTTTGTCTTGTTTTGCTTTGAGCTTGTAACATTACTATTTATAACTAGCAAACCATTTTGTCTCCTCTGATAGGAGAAAGTGTATCCAAAAACATAAATGGAGCATAATATTACTCTTTACCTTATTCAAATTCTGGTAATGTTTCTAACTCAAATTTTGGTAACGTTAGGATTCTGAACAGTTATATATCTTTGTGGTTTTTCTGGTTACATCTCTAAAACGTTGACATTGGCACTTGTGAGGGAACAAAGACAATTATTTCATTATTATCCTGCAACCCACAATGCTAAACTGCATCTGGGACAGTTTAAGATTATAAAAGAAACAGCATAGCATGTGAACTTTGCCATACAGAGCCCTTTGGGCAAATATCAAGAATAAATGTTTTGTGATTTTTTTTTTTAATTCTAGAAATCATCTGGTGAAAATTTAGGGCCACCCATGACTCCTCTTATTTGGAGCCGTGATTTTCACCTTCATTTAGAAGTAAGCCTGATTAAAGGCACAGATGGCATTATCAGAACCAGATCCCTGTTCTGGTTCTGATTCATGGAATCCCAGGGACTGTGAGACCACAGCTGGCTGAACTTCAACCCTCATCCAGCAGAGACGCCACTCCCTTGGTGTACAGTGGTAGACAGCTAAAATGTCCCAAGTTGTACGAGCTCTGGAATTTAATTTAGAGATCCATTTAAAGCTTTGGGGAAAATGGAAATAAACGATGTTGTCAAATGACTCTTGCAATTAATCAGAAGTATATTTCAAGTTCGCTGCATTTCGAAATGACGTATTTCCATTCAGATCAAGAGGTCATCTCTAGTATATGATTTGCTACCTCTAAGCAGGAAACCGTAAATAGGTATCAGGACCTATGTGTATCCCAACTCTCCTGGCCATAGGATATCTGTGCCTGAAGTTCTGCTTTGTAATCCAAGACTGGATGCTGATAAGCTTGTGCCAGATGCCATTTGATGTTTCTTTCTGGCCACGGTATTCAGTGGCATTTAATGACCATAGTGTAATGCTTGGAAAATCAGTTTTCTCATCAGTAAAGCAAGGATATTTGAAAAACTTAAGATTTTTCTCTAAGTCAGTTCACCCCAGTTCTAACATTTTATGTTTCTGTGATTCAGAAATTACAAAACATGGTCATGTAATGACTAGAGGAATCCAAAGTTCAACTGTAAATCCTTTTGATTAAAATAAGTGGGATTCAAAATATTCCTGGTATCCTTGACTTACTGTTTGCATATTTCATGCAATATATTTATGACTAGTTAAAATCATATGAGTTTTCAGTGGGAAAGATTTTGAAGGTTATGAGTCCAAATGTCCCAAAATATAGAGAACAAAAAAAAAAGAATTAGAAACTGCTATAAGGAGCCCATGTCATTAGACAGCTTTGCATCAATCATAAAATAACTCCATCTTTCTGGCTTTTCTTTTTTTTTCTTACTGTACATTCTCTCAAGTTCTATACCAGAGAATATGAGAGATGGAACCTTCATTCCAGGTCTGGAATTCTTTAAGCTTGCTCAAAATGTTTTAACTTATATGTCATTTTCTTTTGTTGAGTTGGCCATTGGCCCTTGGAAGGATGCAATTTTAAATCTATTATCTGTGCCTGAAGTACCTGCATTGTAATCCAAGACTAGATGCTGATAAGCTTGTGCCAGATGCCATAATGATGTTTCTTGCTGGCCACAGTATTTCAGAGGTATTCAATGGCTTTAATGACCATGGATGAGACAGGCAATTTGGTCCAGGCATTGAATAATAACCATTCTTTTCCTTTTTGTCAACAACTTTTCATTTTTCTATGAATCCAACATTTTTATTGTTATGCATACTTAATTGCAGTTGGTTTTTTCCAGTTGCTATAGTTCATTTGAATGCTGAAATATTTGTTATCTCCCACAAGGCAGCCATATGTGCTTTGAAAACCAGGCCATGACTAGGATTTACATTCCTGATACTCAGTCAGTTGAGATTGCCTAAGAGTCAAAAGTCAAAAATGTCAAGGGTTCATCTCTGGACTTACAGCCACATTGACCATTATTCCTCCATCTTAAAGACACTCTCTTTGCACAAGAAAAAATGGTCTTATTTTATATTAAATTCAAGGTAAAGCTGACCTACTCTATAATCACTTTTTCCAAGTGTTGTTCTATTCTCTTTTGGAAAGGTCCCTGTGACCCTGAGTGCAGTGAGGTTGGTTGTGACGGGCCGGGACCAGACCACTGCAATGACTGTTTGCACTACTACTACAAGCTGAAAAACAACACCAGGTAAAAGACAGGCCACATCAGATCCCTGCAGCCTGTCCCAGGTGTCCCCACAGGGCCAATGCCACGGAGTGCATTAAAGCAGCCCACATCTTCCAGTGTTCTCCCGCCAGGACCTAAGCACAGAAAAGAGGCCACTGTGTTTGTCTACTGCCTCCCTGTATAATTCAAAATGATGACAATTATACTGAGTTACAACATGTAATGTGTGCATGCATGCTATGAAACTGCAAATGTCTTCTCCCACATTTGGAGAGTTGATGAGGAAGGACCAGCTAAGCACGTGCCCCTCTAGACCTTCCTTTTTCTTTTTTTGTGTCAATCAACAAGTAAAAATTGTATATATTTGTGCTGTACAACATGATGCTTATACATACACACACACACATACACACACACACACACACACACACATTTTGGAATGACTAAATCAAGCTATTTAACATATGCATTACCTCACATACTTATCTTTCTCGTGGTGATTCACCACCGCAGCCTTCCTCTTAAGACTCAATTTCTAACCATCATTCCTTTTAAAGAGCCAGATGCAAACTAGGACATAGTTTGCAACACGAGATGCCTTCCTTGGTGGACATGATGTTGGGTCACTGCATTGCTACTTCAACAGCCTGCATGGGAGAAAGCTTTTTAACAAACAGAATTAGGCCCTCTGGATATAGTGTTGGCATCCTGGCTGGAAACTGAGTTTGAGGCTGAGTTCAGCTGTTTGCCTCCAGGAGAAGGCTGAGAACTGAGTCGCTAGTGACGCTGTCTTCTTTCTTCTCGTTCCGCAACACAGGATCTGTGTCTCCAGCTGCCCCCCTGGCCACTACCATGCAGACAAGAAGCGATGCAGGAAGTGTGCCCCCAACTGTGAAGCCTGCTTCGGCAGCCATGGCGACCAGTGCCTGTCCTGTAAATACGGATACTTCCTGAATGAGGAAACCAACAGCTGTGTTACTCACTGCCCTGATGGGTCATATCAGGACACCAGTGAGTTGACTTCAAATATTTGGGTTTTAGAGAAGAAATGTGGGGATTTCATTCAAGTGACCTTGGGAGGGTCAATCCTCCTTTATGAAATCTGGGCTTTGCTTCATATCAAACAGGATCTAGCCAATTTATTTTAAGAGACCAGTTTAGAAGCTTTATGTAAAAATGCCTGTAACTAACTTTGTCAGGGGACCCTCAAGACCACGCCCATAGTCAGTGATTTGCTAGAAGTACTCACAATAGTCATGTTACAGTCATATTGGTGTACCCACAGGTATGATTTATTACAGCGAAACGTACAAAGTAAAATCAGCAAAGGGAAAAGGCATATGGGAAAAAGTCCAGAGGAAACCAGACACAAGCTTCCAAGGGTCCCCTCCCAGGGAAGTCACAGAGGACATGTTTAACACATTGACTGCCACGCTAGGAAAAAAAAATTTTTTTTCCTTGGGCCCACGGTGTTTTAATATGAAAATAGAATAAAAACTTCAAAAACAAAACAGTCCTTTTGAATTTAATGAAAAATTCATTCTTTTTTAATGTTTTCTGTGCATGAATTATATGCAACTTGAAAAATAGTTCACAAGGCTCCCAGGGTAAAGAGACGTGTGAGTTACATATGCTTCACGAGGCCCCGGGCTGAATCCCAGAGTGAGTTAAATACAACTCACATGGCAGTTAATGTGTTCATTGCCGCAGCAACAATCTGTGACAAGATGCAACCCCATGTTGAGGGACCTGATGAGGGAACCTCATTGGAGACTCAGTGCCCAGGGTTGTTACTGGGAGCTGGTCAGACCTAGCATGAACCAAAATTCCAGACTCCTAGAAGGAAATGAGGTGTTCATCATAAATCATATTGTTTGTCAGTATGATGTTGGCTGTGGGTAAGAAATAAAATAAAAATAAATAAATAAAAAAAATAGAAAAAATAAATCATATTGTTTGTACGAACGGTTTTAGACAATATGAGCCACTCTTATTGGGGTGATGGGAACCCTCCCAAAACCCAAGTTCCCAGATGCCAGCCAAGGACCAGCCTTATACGCTGACTTGCAGTGAGGCCTGCAGTCTTCTGCACACTCACCAAATGGGCACCAGGCCTGTATGGTATCAAAATATACTTCTTGAAAAGTTCAAGAAACATGACTTTTTTGTAAATGGAGAATGAACATGTGTCAAAGACTTATTTAACCGGTTAATGAGGGAACACGTAAGATGATAAATGGGTTCAAAGATAATCAGGTACAACAGTCCACAGGGAAAGGCAAAATGAAATCCTTTTGCTGAGTTGGAGACAAAATTGAATAATTTTCCACATGGCAATACAATTAGAATGTTGGCGGGTATTTTTTCTAATGGATAGAAACCATTTGCAACTTTATGAAATAAAAATCTGTGCATTGACATGTAACTTCACAGAGTTTGGGTCCTAATCAGCTGTCATTAGCAAACAGATAACAGCACATTGCCCTTTGGGCAGACCTGTTAGTGTTCCGATGTAGCCCTGAAAGGGGCTACAGGTAACTTTTACTTTATTTCTGAGTTCTGGATAATTTGTTTTAACAAGGATGTCACACCATGATATATGATGATGACATAAGATTTCATGCTTTTGTACAATCTAAGAAGAAGAAAACTCAAATTTAAAGGAACAAGAATTGTTTTTAAAAAAAGAAGTAAACTTCTCTCTTGATTCAAAGGCTGGCATTTATTTCTCTATGAGGAAGATGGAGTCTCCTAACGTGCCCTGTAGAGCAATGAGTAGAGACTCCCCTGTAGTTCTTATTCACCCCCAAATTTGGAACATGAGCTTCAACTTGATGGAGAAAGGAGAAACTGGGAGGGAGGAGAGAGAATAAGGGATTTGCAGAAATGTGCCACATTCTTTGGTGGGGGAAAGTCCAATTTCTATCAAGAAGGCTGAGCCTCAGAAAAGAAATTTGGTTCTAGAATATTGCATGACAGGATCAAGATAATTGAGAGAGTCAGTTAGTTCTGTTTCCAGAGCCTGGGAGCTGGATAATTAAGAAAGGCTATTACTTTCAGCAACCACGTAGTGTTGATTCAAGTGGTCTGTGCATCTCTCTCCTTCTATGTAATTGCCTTTGTTATAGTTTCCTCTTCTAATGAGTCCATTTATATACAATATAGTGATCACATATGATCATGACTAGTAATAATTACAATGCTTAATAGTTCATATGGTTCCCTTGAGTAATTTCATTAACTTCTTAAGACAAGCTGAGAGGCGAGTGTCATTGTAATCTCCATTTAAAAAGTGAGAGTACAGAGACCCTGGACTTACCCACCAAAGGTGCTCAAAGCAGAATACAAACCTGAGTCCTCTGAGTTCAGATTCTATGCCATGTCTAGTACTCTAAATGACACACTGACAGAGACCATCTGATAACTACCCTAAGATTGTAGTGAGCGAGCTCAGTCTAGATGTAGCAGGTCCTTGCAGACATCCATTAAAGCAGTGTTCTCTATGGAATGCTGAAGAACACTGACATTTAAAAAGCAGATAGAGGAAGAGAAGCCCATGAACTAAGCTCCATTTGGTTTGCTACACATATATGTGGATGGAATCCACTTGCATATCAAAGCAGGTACCAAGTCTCCAAAATTTTGTCTAAGGTAAAAGGCCTTCCTTAATATACCACATCACGTCTGTATTCCCAGCTACTTGGGAAGCTGAGGTGGGAGGATCGCTTGAGGCCAGGAGTTCGAATCCACCCTGAGCAACATAGTGAGACCCCATCTCTAAAGATACATATATTTTTATATATATACCAAATCATTTTCTACCATAAAACAACTATGAATTTGTCATTTTTTTAAACAATATGCTCCTGGTATTAAACAGGAAAGCCGGCCTTCACTGTATATTTGTTCAAACTGATACATTTCTATTCTCCAGAATATAGATATTATCTGAACTATAATGACATTTGTATCATTTCCACGGCTGCTATAAAGTGCAAGACACTAGTTTAGACAATGCACGAAATAAGGAATTCTTACCTCGTAATCTTAAATGTAGGTTCCCTTTCCTGCAATAGCTCATCAGAAAAGTCCTAAAAGCTATAAGCCTGGGCAGCTACCGCCCCATTCAGCAGCCTCTAGCATTGCTTTTCAGTCCACACATGGCGGCGTTAGCACAGCTTCATCAGTGGAATTTTCATTATTGGAAGCCAGGAAACCCTACTTGGGAGAGAGAATGGGAAGACGAGGAAAAAAGCCTATAAACTATTCAACTAAGAGTTAACTGGGCTGTACCTCTCTCGTCTGCAGAATGGCAGGGATATCTAAGGTGTTTCCTGGTATTTATTTCAGTTCCTGCCTGAATTTGGTTTGCTGAGAAGTGTTAACAAATGGTGATTCTGGGGTTTTTGCTGCAATTTCTATTCAAGGCCATGGGTGCCATAGCATACATGAACAAACATTAAAACATCTCCACAGGCTTTTATGGAATCCAGTTTACCTACTGATTTATAACTTTTGTTGTTTTTTTTTTTTTTTTAAACAGAGAAAAATCTTTGCCGGAAATGCAGTGAAAACTGCAAGACATGTACTGAATTCCACAACTGTACAGAATGTAGGGATGGGTTAAGGTAAGAGAGTGAAGGATTTCATCAAGTCACACAGCCCAGGGAGCTTCTCAATGTAAATAAAATGAAAAAAATAATAATAAAAAAATAAATAAATAGCGCTCTCCCGATCTACCCTTGGTTTGACTCCCATTCTAGCACTTGGTTGCTATTTGCATTATCTCCACCATTATATGTGAAAAATTGGATGCCGTCTTGGCTAAAGGAGGGTTATAAGCCAAATAAATTCTCTTTAGAAAAGAGGGCTCAGATACGAGTCAGTAAAAATGACCCTTTGAGAGGCATTCTTCGTGCTTGTTCACCTACATTGTGCCAGTCAAGGATTACTATGCAGGTAGTGCCAATGAGTTATATTTAATCCTTTGATTCATTCCTCGGATGGTCGGAAATTATTCCCTTATCTTTATTATTTCTCTCCACATAGCCAATCATTCTCTTATCTTAAGTACCTCAGGCTTGTTTCCATTATGCTGCGGTATGCACATAGATTTAACACCGGGAGATGTGTTCCTTGAGTGGATGACTTGTTTGTTGCTAAAGCTGGGAGAGTTGGTAAACTCTGGAAGAAAGCAACACACAGCTCAAATGCACCACGTAGCCGCTTAGCCGAGAAGGTCAGACCATTTTATGTTGAGTGAGAAGTTGGACTCTGGCTTTAGATAGAGTTAGAATTCTGCTGCACTAGCCCCCTTTTAAGTATTGATTATACCTTTATTTTCACCTTTGATCAGAGGTAAAATAGGCAGAGTCCAGGCAGTTTCCAGGCAGGTAATTCTTCCTATTACTCAGTATGGGTTAGTTGGTAAAGCAGTGGCCAGAAAGAGAGAAGAAAAATTTAAAAAGAAAAAAAAATGATCAGTATGGGAGCATCCCTTTCATTTAGATTTTTGATTACCTGTGGCTTTATTTCTTTTTTTCCTGATAAATGCGTTCAGTGTTAATTTGCTTAGCACCTTTCATCTCAAGACTTTAACCTTGATAAATAACAGTTTATTCAGCTTCCTAATTCTTCTTGGAGAAGGAGCAGATGTGAGCTCAAATCGTCCTCTGCTGTTTATTAGCTGTGTGATCCTGGGCAAGTCACTTAACCACTCTTGAGTCTCCATTTTCTTATCTATAAAATGGTGATAATAAGCCCTACTTTGCTGGATTATAAGGTTTAACTATGATAACATTTACAAGGTACTTATTCCAGCATCTGTCACAAAATTGGTCCATGAGTAATAAAGGATTATTTAAATTATTCTTAGGGAATAATTTAAAATGTTCTTAGGGAACATTTTACAGAGTGAGTTAAACCACTGCATACCAGTAGAAATATGAGAGCCGGATATGTAATCTTAAATGTGCCAGTAGCCATATTAAAAGAAATAAAAAGATACAGGGGAAATTGATTTTAATAAAATATTTTATTTCACCCAATCTCTCTAAAATTTTATCATTTCAACAATATAAAAAAAGTATTCATGAGCCTATTATATATTCTTTTTGTTGTTGTATTAAGTCTTCAAAATCTGGTGTGCATTTTGCCCTTAAAGCACATCTCAGTTTGGACAAAAATTTTTTATGAGAAATACTTGATCTCTATTTAGCTTTTATAAAATCTGGTGGAAAAAGAAAATTTTACATAGCCAAGTTATTCCAGACTTACTCAAAATTTTGCCAATAATGGAATCAAGTGCCAACTTTTCACATTAGACTTAATTGAAATTAAATAAAATTTAAAATCCTGTTCCTTGGCCACACTAGCTACCTTTCAAGGGCTCAGTAGCCCCGTGTGCCTGAACATGTTGGACAGGACAGGTCTCACCTGCTCTGCTTATCACAGAAACAGTGGAGGCCGTCACAGCACCAGGTGTGCTAGCCTCTCCGTACCTGTGTTTGGAAGCAGCAGAAAGCTTCATTCAGGGTTTGGTGACTGCTGCCTGTTGCCTGTCCCCCTTAGTTCATTCCTTCCCCACACAGTGCACCCTCTGTCTCCTGCTGACCAGACGCCAACCCCACAGGAAAGTACTATCCTGCATTCAAACAACTAGGCAGTTTTTTGAAACTCGGATAAGTTTTTCGGTGGTCCTTATTTCTGCCCACCAAAGGATCCATTTGAGGCAATGTCCTTTTTTCTAGTGCTACAGAAAGGGAAAGGGGTTTTCTTTCACTGGCTTTTTAAATGACAGCTCTCTGGCCAGTGAGAGGATGTATGAATGGAGTACACTTTCACTTATGCTGCCCTCAGTTCCCTTGAGGCCCTTTACATTTTTCTAGGGGCTTCTAGAGTTGACAGTTTTGCCTCAAGAGACTTGTACATTTTTAAATAGTGGCTAAAAACAAACAGGGGAAAATGTCTGTGCATAAAATCCAGGAAGGAAAGGAATTAAAATGCTAACAGGGACTGTTTGGGATTCTTTTTTCATCTACTTTGTTCTTGTACTTTCCAAATGTCCTTAATGAACATGAAGAAAAATAAATGTTAATTTATTTGTTTTAAGACTAGTCAAGTGCAGTAGTGAGAAGGAAATTGTAATTTCTAAAATTAGTATGATCCATAAATGGAGAAGTCAAACAAGATGCCAACTGGAGCAATATAAAGAGTTTAAGAAAATAGAAACCCTTTGACCTTGCTGCTTAGCTACGCATTTCCTAGTGTCATTGATTTGGTGACATAGGTTTATGTTTCCTCTCTGTTTCCAATGCCATTAGTTATTTAATGAATAATGTTTCTAGATTAAATATTGTAATTTTATGTATTTGTTTTGCATTTTAAGAATCAATCTGTAGACTATGAAAACTGTCATAGCTGACAGAAATTAGGATGGAGAGAAAAATATGCATTCCTCATTTGACAGTCTGGCAACTCATTAGATACTATTTCATAGTGCTAGATAGAGAAATAGAAATTTAAATAAATTATTTAATATGATGTAGATAACTCCCAGAAACACTAAATAATAGTAAAACTAGGAAAGGGTGAGTTTGAGGAAGCAATAATATAGAGGGATAATTTTGCTAAATTTATTAATATCATTAGAGTGTTTAAAATGAGCAAATTAAGAAACAGAGGCAAAGGTATATTAGAATTTTGTTTTTATGGGAACCAATGTAACACTAACATCAGCAGCACTTGAAAATGTCTACTCTAAGGAGTTTGGGCTGGGGGTTGGGCAGGGGTAGTTGTATACTTTTATTCAAGCATAATTCATTTTACCATGTGTTCCTACTGCATTTATAATTATAAAATAATTTTTAGATTTATTATGTAGTAAGTCTGGATATTAGGGAATCGGTAGGCATATTGTTAGGCAATGTGATTGTTTTATCAATCAAACACTACAAAACCTCTGGGTTGTAAGACGCTGGGCAAAGTTGGAATGTGTCCATCAGTCTAACAAATTAAGGAGAATGTCCCCAAAGCTTAACAGCACATGTACAGGCTACAGACATCGTTATAGGCACAGAGAAGCATTATAGGCATCAGGAGGGGGAAAAAAGAGGGTACAAGGGCTATTTCTCCTGCTTTGAAGCTTTGCCAAATCCACTGGTCCGTGCAGGGAACTATATTTGTTACATATGGAGTTTGGGGAGTCATTACTGCTTTGCCTTGATTGCAGCAGTCTGTTTAAAGCTCCGTTTATATTTCTCCCAGCCTGCAAGGATCCCGGTGTTCTGTCTCCTGTGAAGATGGGCAGTACTTCAATGGCCAGGACTGCCAGCCCTGCCACCGCTTCTGCGCCACTTGTGCTGGTACATTCCACGGTTCTTTTGTTCCTTCTCCTGGTTCTGGTCTTGCTCTGGTTTTAGCCATCACTCCTGCAACCCATTTGATACTTTTAAAGTAAATTCTAGAGAAACATATTTCTTTTTTGGTAATCGTGCATGTATTCTTGCTCAAAGTCGAACAGTCATAAGCATTCTGTCCTTGTTGAGAAACTTAAATAACCCAGTGATATCTTCTCTTCTTTCCAAAGAGAGTGGATATTTTTGGCAAATAGGTTCCATTTAAACAGGAGTGGGGGGTGGAGGGGTTCCCAAGGAAATTAAGAAAAAGCACAAATATTAAATTATTGCACTTAAAATAGTTGCAGATTAATGTCATTTTTGCAAGCTGTTAAAGAAGAAGCCCCATTATGCAACCGCCACTGAGGTTCCATTTCTGTTTCCTGCCTTTGTCTTCCTTTCCAGGAGCAGGAGCTGATGGCTGCATTAACTGCACGGAGGGTTACTTCATGGAGGATGGGAGATGCGTGCAGAGCTGTAGTATCAGCTATTACTTTGACCACTCTTCAGAGAATGGATACAAATCCTGCAAAAAGTAAGTGACTCTGCCCCCTCGGCCCCAGCATTTAGGACCTGGACTCCTTATAGGACTGTTTTCATAAATAATAAGAAAACTTAGAATTTTTAATGATAAAATTAGGTTTAAACATTTACCTATGGACACTGTCCTGCACCTTTAACTCAACTTATCTTTGATATTTTTATTTTTTTTTAAGGCAGGAGCACCTTAAAACCTCTAAAGTAATATTTCTATTTCAAGTACCTTCTATATCCCCTTTAAAAATCACAGTGTCTACCTGCTAGGATTTCTTTAATGTTATCAAACCTAGAAATGATTGTAAGAAAAAATTTTTAAAAGATTTTTATGCTTAACTTTCCCTCTCCAGAGGGAGAATTGAGTTTAAGACATTAAGAGGTTGCTAGTAAGCATACCTTTCCTTGTGCATGATGTATGAATGGGAATGTAAAAATTTGCACATTTTTCCGTAGATGTGATACCAGTTGTTTGACGTGCAATGGCCCAGGGTTCAAGAACTGTACAAGCTGTCCCAGTGGGTATCTCTTAGACTTAGGAATGTGTCAAATGGGAGCCATCTGCAAGGATGGTGAGTACAATTGCTCATTTTGACCTTCTGAGCAAAATGTGATCTTTCTACTTTAAGGTCTAATATTTTTCCACTTAAAAAAAAAACAAGCATGTATCAGATAGGACACACTCAACATCTTGTTGGCATTCATTCTTCTGGAACTTACACCTTTAGTGGGTTTGTTTGTTTGCTGTTGGTTTGGATTGCAAGAAGAAATAAATCGCCAATAGTCTCACTAGCCAAATGGCTCCAGTTAGTTTTTTTAATTAATAAACTTTATTTTTTAGAGCAGTTTTAGATTGATAGCAAAATTGAATATAAAGTTCAGAGATTTCCCATATACTCCCTACCCCTACACGTCCACAGCCTCCCCAACTATCAGTCTGACACCAGAGTGGTAAATTTGTTATGATTGATGAACCTGCATTGTCACATCATTATCATCCAAAGTCCATAGTTTATATTAGGGTTCATTCTTGGTGTTGTACATTCTGTGGGTTTGGTCAAGTATCTAATGACACGTATCTACCATTATATTATCAGACAGAGTAGTTTCACTGCCCTGCACATCCTCTGTGCTCTGCCTACTCATCCCTCCCCCATCCCTGACAACCACTGATTTTTTTTTTTACTGTCTCCATAGATTTGCCTTTTCCAGAATGTTATATAGTTGGAATTATACAGTATGTAGCCATTTCTAGTTAATTATTGATATATTTCTTTCCAGTCTTTTGCCATGTGTACTTTTTGCCAGATGTTTTTAATAACATGGACATAGAGTTTTGTATCCTGCTTTTGACACCAAGCATTAGGCATAAACATTATCCTGTTTTTATGAAGTCTTAGGAAACTTTATTTTTAATAACAGCATAAAACTCAATCATATGAAGACGCAGTAGTTTTTCTGCCACTCTCCTATTCTTTATGCTGTTTATAATTTTGATATGTAAATAATAATCAAATGGTATTTGAATCTTTTATTAAACCTGTGAAGCTAGGAATTAATATTCCAGTCTTACAAAAGGGAAAATTCAAGGTGTGGAGCTACAAAGTGTTAGAACCAAGTATAGAACTTAATACTTATAAATGTTGGTCTGTTTTTTTTTCTTCTTTGCACCAATGGTTCACAACCAAGATGCTGGGACCCCACACCTTCCCCAGAGATTCTGATTGAATTGACCTGGGGTGAAGCCTAAGCATGTATTTTTAACTTCTCTGAGCTTCTCTTAGAAATGGTGTTTCTAATGTGCAGGCAGGTGTTTCTAATGTGCAGGACCACTGCACTGTCCCATTCTCCCTGACAATTTGGCAAATGCCAAGTCCCCTCACTTCTCTGGACTCAGTTTCCCCATCTGTGAAGTGAATGAATTTAAATTATTCCAACTCCCAACATTTTGTGAACTTTGACTTTCAATATAATTTATGCTGAGGGAGTCCTAAAATGTGCGCCTGAATTTTATGCAGAAATTGTTTTGAACTCTTGTTGTTCAAAACCTTTTTGGATCATTATGAAAATAGAAAAAGGGGAAAAAGTATGCCTTTGGAATAGTCAGTGACATGATCATTGCCCTAGGCTTATTCTTTCCCTTCTCTTGAATATCTTCCCTTGTGGAAATGTCACGAGACGCAGAGTAGTACTATGGCTGAGAGAACGGGGACTTGGGAGTCAGAATGCTGTAGCTCATATCTGGGCTCCAGGCCTCGGGCAGGTTATGAACTTATCTGGGACTCATTTCTCTCATCTGTAAAAAATAAAAACGACAATACTACTGACCTCGAATGCTTATTCTACAATTCCCGATGAGGAATCTCAAAAAGGCATCAAAAAGACCTGGGCACATGGTGGCACTGATAGAACATCATGTGTGGTCTCATTTCCTTGGAGCATCAAGGTGATTGTGCATCTTCATGGCTTTTCTGACGTGTGATTGGCCTGGCAAGATGGGCCCGACCCACTCAGGCTGTGTTCCAAGGGCTTCTTTTCCTAACTGCACCACACTGGGGTGAGAGGCCCAGGGTGGGGTTACCCAGGGACCGTGTAAGTATCTCGCTTTAGTTACCAGCAAGTGCCTCCTTACCTTTACTTAAAAGCATGGTACCCCTCTATCTGCATATGACCAGAACTTCTTGTTAGTAACCAGAAAACTAAGAGGAAGATTTTTAAGTGATCGACGCAGGAAATCCACTATAACTTGAAGTTTTCACCAATAGCACTTGGTACCAGGCATTTCAAAATTTGTGATGCTTTAACTGCTTTCCCTAAACCATGGTGAGCATGGGATAGGTTAAATGTCACTTTGCTAAAAGTGGAGTGTCAGGATCATGGGCAAAATAGGTCAAAGAATGAGATCCTTGATGGCTCACCAGGCTTTTCAGATCACATGGCAACTGCATTTCAAGATGTGCTATGTATTCTCTTCCAACTGCCATATTTCCGTGATTCTAAGACATACATTTTTTTTACATTTTAAAGCATTAAATCAGATGCATCCTCTAATTCATGGTAGTTTACAGCTTCTTTGGACCAGCAGGTTAATGTGACAAGTGTCACTGCCCAGATAGGAGACTTGGGCACAGAGATGTCTGTTCAGCTGAGTTAGGTGCTTAGTTACTATTCCTTGTGTTAAATTTATTAACAATTGTGGTTCAAAAGTGCTTCAGAAAATTAAACTCCTGTTCAATATCCAAAGGAAAGGTTCTTGCCTAAGCACAGAAGCACAACAGAATGTTATATAACAAATACTTTTAATAAGTATAAAATTAAAATTCTGATTGATAAGAGAATATTGTGCCACAGTTTAATAAGAACCTTTTTTTTTCTTTCTGTTACTTTAAATGATGGTGCATCTTAAGGCCTTTGTCTTGGATTCAATGAAATATAGTACAAATGATTGTATACTCTCTGCTCTAGGTAATTCTAAGAAGAAAAATTTCTTGCTTATGTTATTGATTTCTAATTTATTCTTTTTCTAATCTTTTTTTTTTCTTTCCACAAATGGATACCAATCACATTTCCCGTTGGACTGCAATATCTCTCCTTGAAAAACAATGCTGTTGACTGAAATCACTGTGGGTGGACCAAATTTCCTCCTTGTTGACTGCTCCTGAATGATCTCTTCCAATCCCCCAATCTGCCTCTCTGGCCAATCACAACCTTCTTCCGTGTGTGCACATCATGCCGCTCTCGTCCTCAACTCCCCCTCTCTCTTGCTGACTTCCCGGAAAAGCAACGGAAGAGTCCTGGGCTGAAGGAGGCTTCTGTATGCTTGTGAAAAAAAACAATCTGTGCCAACGGAAGGTTCTTCAACAACTTTGCTGCAAAACATGTACATTCCAAGGCTGAGCAGCCGTCTTAGATTTCTTTGTTCCTGTAGACTTATAGATTATTCCATATTATTAAAAAGAAAAAAAAAAACAAGCCAAAAAAAAAAAAAAAAAAAAGCAAGCCACCTCTCTCTTTCTTGCTTTCTTTTTCTCTCTCTCTCTAAGTTTGTGCAGGGAGATGGTGAACTGTTTTGTCAGAACTTAAATGGAAAAAAAAAAAAGAAAAATAAATCTACAACAAGCCTACCTTTTATAACTGGATGTTTAGTGCTAAACAGCCAGAACCACAGAGACAGTATTGTATGACCAAAGCATTTGATGCCAAAATTTGACGTTAAAGTAATGATTTGATTTCCTGCCCTGGTTTTGAAGGTCCATTTTTTTTTTTTTCCTTTTGCATTTACTTGCCTGTTTCCCCTTTGAGACGCCTAAAAATACCTTTCCAAAACATCACAAGAGCATACATAGATCAAAATGAAACAGAAAGCTCTTGCATCAGTCATTTTTCATGCTTAAGTGCACCATGGGGGGAAATGACAGAAAACTGGACCTGAGGGCATTAGGAACATCCTACAGAGTCGTGTTCAGTGTCATTTGTGTTAGTGTGTCACAGTTAGATGATACTTTCCACACGTAATTGACTTCATGCATTATGTACTGGTTTTAGCATTTTACTCACTTGATAAGTCTGCTCCACTGGTTTCATCATCAGATAGACTTGCTGCTACTGGCTTTTCCATTGTAGATTGGGTTATTTTACACACAGTTCATCAAATGGGATTGCTCTGTATAGTCAAATTAGTGATGGACAGATGGGCAGAATGCAGAGATACATAAAAGAGCTGAGACTGATCCAGTTTCCCTGAAATCCAGAATGTTAACTTTGTAGACCCTGCACAATCTCTTGGTGCTATCTAGCCATTATCCCCATAGCATTTTTTTTTAAAGGCCATCAGAAATTCCATTTATCATGTTGGGAAACATTTTTGGGTATGATACAGGAAATTTCTTCCTGGAGTCAAAAGTTTCTAAGAGGTCCTGTATTTTTTAAGAAATGGAATTTATTTAAATAATATTTAAGCTCGTGCCCATGTTGGCCAGGCAACTTTTTTCAATGGTGCTTATTAGAAGTTTTTTCATCTTGTCATTTTAAGAAAATAAAACTGGAAATTGAATATGGGTGGCATGATTGTACCCTCCTGATTCTCTTATTTTCCCACTCTTCTGTCCCTCTATAACTGTGCCATGCTGTTACACACCTGTCCACTGAATGTCATTGAAATCATCTATTTTTGTTTGTTTGTTTTAGAAATATTTTCACTGGTTTTCTGTGACTCCCTAAACATTTCATGAAAACTAGCAGACTGAATTATGAGAAAACTGTTTTGGATCAGTAGTCAGAAACAGTGTAACCTTATAGATCTTTTCACAGTTTCTCTCTTGAGGGGAGGGTAGACTGATAGCAGATTTCTTCATTTTTCATATCAAAGCTCCATTGCTGACCTCATTTACTTAGGGAGTGACCAGCCATCTTGCAGGCTTTACACTTCTGAGAGCCTCACTTCCAAGATGCCACTGGCTTCATAGCTAAGAGGAGGAATGGCGTCAATACAGACTATCCCAGGAAAAAGATGGGAAGTGGGTGCTAAGGTCCCCATCCAAGCAGCAAGGTAGTGAAAAGCCTGCCTTGAAAATATCCTTAGACATCAACGTTAACTTACAAACCAAGACCCAAGGTGAATAGTAAGTAAATAGTCTAATGACCCTCTTAATAGCATTGTAATGATATTAAGTCACATAATGATTCCTAAGAACTAGGGAACCAACTGATTTTGCTGAGCAATTTTCCTCTTTATAGCACTGCAGGCCCTTCTGACACAAAGAATGAAAGGTAATCCTGGGTCTGGCATGTAGTTTTACATTTAAAGTCAAGTCTTGAAATGGACAAATGTAAGCACAAGCCTAAAGCGAGGTCAAGCAGATGGCAAAACCAGACTTGCCTGCAAAAAAAATTTCATTTACCTGAACTGGTCCGTAATATTTGAGGCACAAGGTTACCATGATAGGAAAGATAAAAATAATACCTGTGTTCATAGACAAATAACCATCAGCCTGGCAGCCAAATTCATTGGGGTCTACCAGTTTGCATTCCATTTCCCACTGACCATGCAGGTGCACATCGTGGAAATACTGGTTTAACTACTAGTGTGTTACTGCCTCATTTATCTACATAACATTATTAACTAGAACATAATGCTTTCAAAGTTTAAGTTAATGTTATATATTATGTATAAATATATATATTCATAATGAGATATATGTAATAGATAGTACAAAATTTGGAGACTTAACAAATGCTCTAACCTTCTAGAGACAAAAGTCCTATCTTCTGTTTTCTTTTGTCTTTTTATTTTTAATTAGTGACCCATTGTTAAATCGAAATCCACTTTTACTGAAAAATACTGTACATGTGTAAAATGTTCAGTTGTTTTTTTGTAAAATATAGTAGAACGGTTGTAATTGATACTGGCCAAAATCAATGTTATTCCATATTTTATTTTTTCTATTAAATTAACCTAAGTTCCTGTTTATTTGATCTGTTCATACCCATGTACAAACATCTCGGAAAGGGTGAGGTCATGAGAAACTTCTCTGTTTCCACATAGAGGCTGAGTATGAAGGAAACAGTAGAGATGAACGAAGCATTTAAATAAAGTTGGAAAAGAAAGGGTGAACAGAGGTGGGAATTGAAAAGGAGGGAGAAAGAAACAGCAGTGTAATAAAGGAACAGGTTATATTTGGGTATGAATGTATAATAAATCTGTGTTAGAAGGGAGACTGTAAAAAAAATCTATAAAAGCTTGGTGTAGTTTCTAGCATATTGTATAGATGCTGGGCCCAAGTACAGGGTGCTCTGGGCCCACTTCTTCTGGAGTTCTGCATGCCCACCAGTGTGTGTGTGTGTGTAGGGGTGGGGGCCAGGGCCTGGGGGCAAGGAAATGAGCAGTGCAAAAGCTGTTAAAGGAGAATATGGCTTTGTTCAATGTGCTGACATCTGTGTTAAGTCCGCGGGGGCTATATCTCTGGACACCTAGAAGATGACTTTGTTTGAAATAAACCTCCAGTGCATACCATGGGGTGGGACTGAGCACTTAGGTAAAAACAGTGGTGAAGTATAGATCTTCTTGAACCCTGCTTGAGATGCAGTCCCTAGACTTTTCCCTGCCTTTTGGGAAAAGAAATGAGAAAGCAGGAAAAGCAGCAAACAAATTGAGCTCCAACTAGGTTTAAAGACCTGGGGATACAAAAAGGTATTAAAGAGGGAGCCTCTACTGTCATGAAGTCCCATTGTGGGGAGGAGGGAAATTAATTTTATTGACCACTTACTATATGCCATACAATGTGAGAATGTAGGATATGTATATACATAGTGATGTAAATATATCCTTTGTTAATTCTCAGAAAAACTCTAGAGCAGAGGTGAATGTATTATCCTGTTGACAGGTAAGAAAACTGAGCCACATAGACTTGAAACAAATTGATTAGGATTATATATATATATATATATATATATATATATATATCCAGACTCATAACAATAAAATTGGAACAGTAAGAACAGCAGTAGTGAATTCTAAATCTCAAATGAGTGGGACGCATGAGTTGTTAATTTCAGAACAGGCAGACCTTCCTTTTAATTGGACTGACTGGGGCAAGTTTCCTAGAGCAGGTAAAACTAGAATTGGTCCTTGAAGCATGGCTGAGGCTCGCCTGCGTACACGGGAAAAGAGCAGGAGGGACGTTACCAGTGAACTGACTGCATACGTGATGTTCAGGGAAGCAAGATGTTTTAATAGTTTTAATCGAATTAGTCCATTGCTACATGGGGCAGTGATTCAGCATTTGATGGATTAGTCAAGAAAAATCTCCATTTTTATGCTTTGTATAAGAAGGACATGTGCCCACATCCCTGGAAGACCTTGCTAATCATCTGTAGATAGATACAGATCAATCAGAATTTTGTTACTCACTTTCAACCCCAGTATCAGAGGCTTCTCATCACACTGTTGATCTCTTCTGTCAGATTCTTGATTTCCCACTCAACAATCTACTTTTCACTTTGAGGAACTTACTGAGTACTTGGTAGAGAAGAGGGGTGATTGTTGTAGTAACTACTAAATTTAAGTTTCTCAGCCCAAGGGATCAATACTTTTGGCACATCTGAGTATGGAAATATATAGCATCTTGTCCCCTTCACATACAAAGAATGTCACGCAGCTAAATAGACATGCATTCTTAACAGCTTCCATATTATCATTCAGCCTCGCACAGAGAGAGCGATGGCAGACGGCAGCATGGTGAATAGAAATAGCATATTGGAGGCAATTTTAAACTATGCCCCAGCCAACTCGATGCTCCCTCCTCTCCTCCTCTAGCACAAAATGGCAGAGGGGGAGCAAAGGGCAACAGTAACTCGACCTCACCTGGCCCAAGCTGGGCCCTGGGCCCTAAACCCAATATGGGTAGATGACAGAAAGCACAGACCTGCTTGTCTTCTCTGGTCAGCATCCATTTCCAAATGTTATTAATATCTTGGTTGCAAACCCATAAAAGCTGAAGTTCTCAGCAGAATACTTTAGAGCCTTTGACATATTTGCAGGGCAGAGCCGAAGTGGACTTAATTTCACTGTGGCTCATTGGAGCTACTTGGCACCTAGAAATTGGGCTGTAATTCATATAATCATGTCTCCTCTTCATCCCAAGAGATGAAGACCAGACCCGGATTCAGTTCTTGAGCAAGAAGGATGCAATTATGTAGAAACACTAAGTCTCAGCAGGCCAGAATGTGACCTGGGACAGCCAGCAGTTGGTTCTCACACTCTACCTCCAAGGGACTTAGAAGGATGGTTTGACTGGATTATTACTGAAGGATTTTCTTACAAGGTCTCCTCTCTAATCAGCCGTCGTTTGGATGTAATTGTGGTTTTTTTCAGGGCCAACCGTCAGGAAACAAAAGATATTTTGCATCCCACTTCCTAGAAAAGTCCAGAAACATTCCCTAAGGCCTGAGTTGTAAGAACTTTAGCATTTTTTTTTCATTTTAGAAATGAATACAATATTTTAAGAATACAGTGTTTTAAGGTTCACAGGGCTTTACTAACATGGCTTTATTTGATTTGGCCCACACAAAAGTCAGGCCTATAGAGATTAATTTTCTGATGCAAGATTCACAGGGGTGTGGCTGAGACAAGCCCACACCCCTTCTGCACAACACTGCTTCCTTTTTAAGAGTGCCAGAGAAAAACAAGTCCGCATCACACATGTTGCAAGGCAGGGGGTTAGAGCCTTTTCCCAAGTGAAGATAGAGAGCACACTGCATCCCTGGGCTTGGCTTTTTCTCGTGAGCTCAAATTAATTGTATCCATAAATAAACACTGTTGAGTCCCTGCCACATACCAAGTTCTGAGGTTTTTCTTGCCCTCTTCAAGTGGATAGTCTAATAAAGGAAACAGGCATAAAAACACATAGATATAATATGAAGCTATTTAAGTGCCTTAAAAGGGGAATTTGGGGGAGTCCAGAGGAGCAAGCTCACTTTACCAATGAAATGCTAAGGTCCTATCCCCTTGTACTCACTATAAGCTTTCCAAAAGCACCCAAAAATAGCATAATACATTAAAAATAGAGTTGGCTATAAGATGTAAAAACAAAACTGCAAAGATCAAAATCAAATTATATCTTAATTATCTACAAAATGCAACATGTCAAGCTAGTCAATTGCAACTCAACTGTATATAGTCATATATATGACTTAACAGCAGGGATATGTTAGAAATACACTGTTAGGCAATTTTACGGTTGTGAGAACATCATAGGGTGTACTTACACAAACCCAGATAATATAGCCTACTGTATACCCGCACCTACATGGTATAGCCTACTGCTCTTAAGCCACAAACCTGTACAGCATGTTACTGTACTTAATGCTGCAGGCCATGGTGAATGTGTATGTAAACATAGAAAAATCTCAGTAAAGATACAGTATTATGACCTTATGGGATGACTGTTGTATGTACAGTCCATCATTAACCAAAATGTCATCATGCAACACACGACTGTAATTAAATCTAATGTAGGATAAAGGTGATTTTAATATGTTTGATATGATGTGGGACCTGCAGAGGTCGGAGAATCTAGGATTTTTGGAGATCTTAATACAGCCCTGCAAAGAAGGGAGAAATTCACTATTCATTCCAAGGGGGAAGTGGCCAGGGAGGTCACCAGGGTGGGGGTTGGGAGCTGTGTATGGGGCAACAATGTTTGGATGTCTTCCTGGATGCCGTCCTCTGCTCTTAGCCTTCCACTTTCTCTCCAGGAGGTCGTATTCAGTCCTATGGCTTTAAATGCCATTTCTATGCTGATGACTCTTAAGATGTATATATTCCTGATCTCTTTCCTCAAGATCTCAAGATTAATACCTGCGGATTCAATTAACTCCATGACATTTCCCTTGAAACATCTACTAGCCCTCTCAAAATTAACATATTAAAAATAGACTTCAGACACCCCAAGCTCTGGCCTTCTTTGCCACCACATCTTTCCAATCACAGTAAATGGCATTGCAGTCCATCCCACTCAGTTGCTCAAGGTTCCTCTTTTTTTCCTCCCCCAAATCCAATCTATCAGCAAAGTCCCATTAACTGTATTTCCAAAATCTATCTCTAAGTGGTCTACCTCTGCGAACTCCATAGCTGTAACCCTGGGCCAAACCAACATCATCACCATCCTGGACTACTTACTGTATGAGCCTCCGAGCTAGTGCCTTGCATTTTCCTCTCCTCTCCTCTTTTCTCTTTTTTCTCCCCCTACCCCCAATTCATTCTCTACACAGCATAGCACCATTACAACTACGAAATTAGATTTTGTCTCTCTATTTTACTCAGAATAAAATCTGAACTCCTGGTGGTAGCTCACATCTGTAATTCCAGCACTTTGGGAGGCCAAGAAGGGAGGATTGCTCGAGGCCAGAAGTTCAAGACTAGCCTGAGCAATATAGGGGGACCTCATCTCTACAAAAAAAAGAAGTCTGAACTCCTTACCTGAGATCTTTCCAAACTCATCTCATGCCGCCTTCCCCTCTGGCCCCCATCTTCTAGTCATACCAACTTTCTTTTTGTCCTTCAAACAAAACCAGCTTGCTTCTGCCTCAAGAGCCCTGCCCTTCATATGGCTGGCTTCCTCTCATCCCACACGTCTTACTTCGTCCAAAAATAACTTTTCCTCCGAGAGCGGCTCCATCCACAGCTCACCCCACACCTGCCCACTTTTTTTTTTAATTTTTACTTTTACTTTTTTTTTGAGACAGAGTCTCGTTCTGTTGCCCAGGCTAAGGCTAGAGTGCCATGGCATCAGCCTAGCTCACAGCAACCTCAAACTCCTGGGCTCAAGTGATCCTTCTGCCTCAGCCTCCCGAGTAGCTGGGACTACAGGTGCACGCCACCATGCCCGGCTAATTTTTCTATTTTTAGTAGAGATGTGGTCTCGCTCTTGCTCAGGCTGGTACAGAACTCCTGAACTCAAACAATCCTCCTGCCTCGGCCTCCCAGAGTGCTAGGATTACAGGCGTGAGCCACGGTAACCACCCTGCCCACCTTTTTTTGTCTTTCCATAGCACTTGCCACCATGTGACATTCCGTGGTTCAGTTACTTGTTCATTGTCGCTCAGCTCCATGAGAGCTGGGGCTGTGCCCATCTTGTTCACAGCTGTGTCTTATATGTCCAGCACAGTGCCTTGCTTAATAAATATTTGTGGAATGAATGATTAAAAAGACGTCAAAGATAAGTGACATTTGACCTGAGTCTTAAAGGATAAGCAAGGATTTGTAAATCAAAGGTTAGAATAGCTGAGAAGGAATCTTGAGAGAAAGAGAGAGGGCCTGCAGAAAGGCACTAAGCCATGTAAAGGGCTCGTGGACAGAGATGGCAGGAGCCCCCGCAGCGAGTGGGCACCTGGGCTGGGGGGCTGGAGAGACCCGTGGGGCCAACGTGCAAAGGACCTTCGCTGGACTGTTGCCCTTCCTCCACCTTCTTGTCATCAGAGTCATCAGCCTCTTTCAGAGAGGCTAATTGACTTGCCCAAGGACTCCGTCAAGTCAACTCTTGGCATCCTGCCAACACACTGGGGACGCATTCATTCAGACAGAATGCTGAGGAGGCCGCATTTGCTTTCTGTCCCTGGGAACTGATGGCTGCAGTGAGCCAGCTGAATGAAAGGACAGGGTACTAGGCAGAGCTCTGCTGTCAGATGAGCTCACTTGAGGGGGGCGGCCCGCAGCTTCTGTTCACTGTGATGGCCATGGTCAGGGGCCCGTTTTTTAAGACTGGACTTAGGGCCACAGGCCCACTCAGTACTTTCTTTTCCTCCTAAGAGAGGGCTCCCTTGCCCTCCAAACTGTCATCGCCAGAGAAGAGTAAAAGGAAAGAAAGTGATGTGCTAGCACCTCCCGTCCCTGACAATGAAAACAGTAATAATAACTTCCATATGCGGAGCACTTCCTGCATGCTGAGCGCGATGCTTTCCATGGGTTATTTCATTCAGTACTTCCAATCGCCTGCTTTTATCCCCTTTTTACAAATGAGGAAGCAGATGAGCTAAATGCCTATGGTACTCCGGAGGTGGCTAGAAAGTCTGGGATTGATTTAATCTGATATCAGAGCACTCAGAAGGAGAAATACAAGAGCCAAGGAGAATGCCTGTCAAAACAAGCTTCAGGCCATGACTGTGGCGTACACATCAGGTTTACATACTGTTGTCAGGTCCCGGGTGTATGTTTTCTGTTGTTAAGAGAGCCAAATCCACCCAGGAATACACACTGTGGCCACATAGTTCTTTGTGTGAACAAGGCAGGAGTCAGCCACGTGCAGTGGCTCATGGCTGTAATCCTAGCACTTTGAGAAGCCGAGGCAGGAGGATCGCTTGAGGCCAAGAATTCAAGACCAGCCTGAGCAACATAGTGAGAACCCAGCTCTACAAAATTTTTTTTTTAATTTAAAAATATTGACTGGGCGTGGCAGTGTGTGCCTATAGTGCTAGCTACTCAGGAGGCTGAGGCAGGAAGATGATTTGAGCCCAGGAGTTCGAGGCTGCAGTGAGCTGTGATTGTGCCACTGCACTCCAGCCTGGGTGAGAGATCAAGACCCCGTCTCTAAAAAAAAATTGAAAAATAAAAAAAGATACTTGAGGCCAGGAGTTCAAGAACAAAATAGGAGTCAATATCCTTAAAATCAGCGGTGACCAGTAGCCATATGGGAAAAGTCAGGATAGACCCATGGCAAATAAGGGAATGGCTGTTCAGAAGGAGTGAGAACATGATGCCTCTTTTCATAATAATTTTGCTTTGTTGAAAGGCCATTATTTGCATTCTTTACCCCTAGTTGAAACGATGAAGAAATAAAATGGAGATATTGAGAACCTTAGAAGAAACATTAGAATGCTGGAAGTTACCACATAATACACATTCTGTAAGCTCCTTCGACAAATCTGCTAAAACATCAATTCCTTCCAGGTGATTATTAAACCAGATTTCTTGCCACCTGAATCATAAGGGTTACAATATAATAAAAGCTAAACTACCAAGAAAATGTAAGGTTTTATTATATACAGGGATGTGACATTTAATGATGTATGTTATGAGAAGAGCCACAAATAAGGCAGAAACCAGAAGTCACCTGGACCATCTTCTCCCTTCCCCCATGTCCGACCCCTCACCAGATCAAGACAATCCCACCTCCAAAATCTGTCTCAGAACCATTTTCTCTTCTTCACTGCTGCTGCCCCTATCGTAGTCCACAGCACCCTGGATCAAGCTACTTCTCACCTGAGCTGTTGCAACATCTCCTAATTAGCCTCACTGAACGCCCGTGTGTCCACAGCCCTGTGTCTTCCCCTTCTTCCTCCACCCACTCGCCACAGCAGCCAGATGCTTTTTAAAAAAATTCAAAGCTCAGCAAGAGACTCCACCCTCCTGTGGCTTCCCATTTCCCTAAATAAAGTTGAAATTCCTTGCCATGACCTTGAAGGTCATGGTCAACCTGACCCACCCTACCTTTCTAAACTCATCTCATGTTGTCCTTTCCTTCTCCAAGTCTTTTCCATCTTACTGACTTTCCCTGATTCTTTTTTTTTTTTTTTTTTCTGGAGACAGAGTCTCACTCTGTTGCCCGGGCTAGAGTGCTGTGGCATCAGCCTAGCTCACAGCAACCTCAAACTCCTGGGCTCGAGCGATCCTCCTGCCTCAGCCTCCCGAGTAGCTGGGACTACAGGCCTGTGCCACCATGCCCGGCTAATTTTTTCTATATATTTTTGGTTGTCCAGCTAATTTCTTTCTATTTTTAGTAGAGATGGGGTTTTGCTCTTGCTCAGATTGGTCTCGAACTCCTGACCTCAAGCGATCCTCCCGCCTCGGCCCCCCGGAGTGCTAGGATTACAGGTGTGAGCCACCGCGCCCGGCCTCCCTGATTCTTCTATTCTGCCCTGCACCCCAGAACGTTCCCACATGCCATTCCCCCCATTTTCACACTATCCCACCCTAGTCATCTTTCCCAGGCTAACATTTAGTATCTGGGCCACGGTTTAAATGCCATTTCTTCATTTCCTGATCCTTACAGGTAAGATTACATCTCATTATAAGCTTTCCTGGAAGCCTCTACTTTGCTTTTCTATCAATTATATGATAAATATCTAGTTACCTGTAGGAGTATTTGTTTGTAAGTCTCACCACAAAGTTTGTTGCATGGGGGCAAAGTCTGTAAATACCTTATATTTCATGAACCTAATGAAATGTCTCCTAGAGTAGGTGTTGATAACTCTGTGATCCATAGATAAAAAAAATCAATGAGTGAATAATTAAGTGAATAACTGAGTAAATGGCAGGGAAGAAATAGCCCTGACTCAGACACTGGGACAAATAAGTTCTAGTCTTGGTTCTGTGTGACTTCAGTATGGCCCTCTATGTGTCTATGCCTCAGTTTCCCCTTCTTCAGTGTCACCCTGAGAGCCCTTCCAGCCCTTCTAGGCAACGTAAAGGGAAAATGGCAGGAGACTTCATGGAGTTTCCATTGCTGATCCTAAAACACATGCAAATCCATTGGCACAAACTCAATAAAGCTGATGCTTTAGGACTTTGCCACTCAGAGCATGGACCGGCGGCGGCAGCAGCAGCAGCAGCAGTGCTAGGCAGTGGTTAGTGTGGCAGCAGGATTCTAAACATGCCTCCCACCCCACCAAGACCCCCAGTCCCTGTGCACTCACCGTTGTGAAGGGACTTTGCAGAAGAAATTAAAGGTTCTTATCAACTGACCTTAAAAGAGGGAGATCAGCTTGAATTTTGCAGGTGAGCCCAAGACAGAGTTGGTCTTCCAGTTGGTGGAAGAGGGAGTCGGGAGGGGCATGCGGCAGAGGGGAGGTCAGAGAGATTCGAGGCCAGAGAAGGATTTGACCCACAGCCAAGGAATTTGGAGCAGATTCATGCCCAGAGCCTCCAGAAAGAACGCAGTCTGCCGACACCTTGATTTCAACCTCGTAAAACCCAGAGCAGAGAACTAGCTGAGCCGCACTGTGCCCAAACGTCTGACCTACAGAGAACTGTGAGTTACTAGATGGGTGTTTTTTAAGCCACAAAGTTTATGGTAACTTGTGACGGCAACAATAGAAAACTAACACACTGTGAACAGACCTACTCAATCAGAATATGTCCTTTTGCCAGATCCCAAGATGATCCTTTCCAAGAGAAGTTTCAATGTCATAGTTATCATCACAGAATATGGAGGGAGGCTCCCTGGGTTCAAATCCTGTCTCTGTCACTCACTGGCTGTGTGATCCTAGAAAATACACTAAACCTCTCTGTGCCTCTGCTTCCCTATTTGGATGCTAATAATCCTACCTCCCTTCCAGGCACATTGTGAGGATTAAAGGACTTAATGGGTATAAAGCACTTGAAACAGTGCCTGCATGGATTAGGCACAATATGTGTTCATTATTAGTATTACCTAAACCTGAAATTTTTGATTCATTCTTTTTCCTTCCTCTCCACTTAGATCCAATCTATCGCCCCAACTAGTTAATTTACCGCTCTGTATCTTTTGAATCTGTTCTCTTCCTTCTATCTCCACCACTCCCACACTGGGTTAGCTACCATCATCCCTGGCCAGGAACAATCTGTGAACCATTCTCCTACCCCCTATCCAGTCCCTGGTTTTCAAAATGCAAATCTAATCACAACAGTCTCCTGCTGAAACCTGTGGCTTTTGGGATAAATACAGGACCCATTAACAAGTTCTGCAAAGTCTGACACCCCCTCATCTCAACTGCAATTCTCTCTCTGTGTGTGTCTCCTTCCCTTCCTTGAGTCCCTGACATTAGCCAAGCCGCCCACTGGACCCGCAGCAGATGCAGACATGGTGCCTGGTTAACTCCTCCCTCGCACTGCGGAGTCGCAAGTTCACATTTGCTTTTGTGATTGCTTGTTTGATGCCTTCTCCCACTCCAGACTGTCAGCAGCAGGGCAGGAATGGCATTTGCTTTTTCTCATCCTGTATCCCCCATATTTAGCAGTTCCAGGCATAAATATTGGTTCAGTAAACAGTTTTTGAATGAATGAATGAAAATACTGTTTCATTTGAAGAGGCAGGACAGGTAAGATGTTGGTGCTTCTGTTGGTTTGACTCCTACTCGGGGACAGGGAGGATGAGGATTAAACTATGTCAGATCAAAAATATCAACTCACTGGCTGGATAACCGTTGAGTCCTTGCAACCTTTGTGGGCATGTTGCAAACTATGTTGGAAGTAGCCAACCACAGGAAAAGAAACCACAGCTGGTTCAGCAAAGGTGTCATCTCAAAATCCACTACAAGTCTAAGGGGTTATATAAAAACCAAAAGATAAAAAATTGTCTTTCCACACTCTCACCACTCAATACCTATTATTTCTTCAGGACTGCTACCTAGAAAGATTTATCTTCAGATTTTTCTCCACCAAAAATATATAAGCCTAGTCTGCAATTATCCCACTACTAGGTTGGCCCTTACTGTCCTTTGTCCTTAATCAATCCACCCACCTCCCGCTTCCAGCTCTGTGGGAGTGAAACACGATGACCCGGAGCTGGGGAATGAAGAACCGCCTATGCTGTTCCCACGGAAGGCGGCGTGAGAAGGTGGCGAGACATTCGCAGACCATAGAGGGGCCCTCGGGGGTGGACTGGGGCGATTTGACCTCCGATGTCTGTGCCAGAGAATAAACTGATTAATAGATATATCATCCGGGAATGTTCTAGCTTGCAAATCCTTCGTGAGGCCAGCAGAATATGGAGGCCTGAAACCCTCCTCCAGCACCTAACTCGGGCCCTGCCCCATCCTGTGATATGTGGTCAATGGGCTTCCGATCATTGAAGTTCGGTCTTCCTGTCTCATAAGCTCCAAGAACGTGGGGACCATAACCAGCGCCGAGAATTCCAGATACAGGCAGGTGCTTTCAAACTGTAGCTTAATCTATGGTTGTCAACATAGACAACATCAGTCTCCTTATGTTGTCTCAGGCTAATTACCAGACAACTCTAAAGTAGAATAAAGATGGTTTTTACCCATATCTTACCAAGTGTTTCATATCAAACTCACTCTCCAGGCAGTCAGCAGGATTTCTAACTCTGTGCTGGGTCCCTCCTCCACCTGTCTCCTAAACCCTCCATCAAGTCTGTATATAACATTCACCTTTCCGGATGGCAAATCTGGGAATATCCCTGCAATGTGCACATTGGCCTGAGCCTGGACCAAGATGGTGAGTGTTCTTCCAAAGGAACCCAAGAAGACTCGCAGAGGCAGTGGTTCTTGAACTTGAGCAGGCATTGAAATCACCTGGAGAGCCTGTGCAAACACGGATTTCCATCTGCCACCCCCAACTCGGACTTACTGATTCAGTGGTTACAAGGTGGAACCTGAGAATTTATGTTTCTAATGAATTCCCAGTTGGTGCCGCTGCTGCTGGTCCCACGTTGAGAACCACTGATGCTGATGTTAGGCACACAGACCTAGGAATTAGACTAGAGAGACCTGGGTTCAAGTCCCAACTCAGCCACTTACATTGTAACCTTTTTTAATCTCTCTAATTCTCACTTTCCTCATCTATACAAAGGAAGTAATAACAGCTCCAATGCTAAGGATTAAACCAAGCGATGCATGTGGGTGCACACGAAGCACCCCCTCTCCTGGAAGACGGAGCTCCTCTCCCAGCTCCACACCCAGCCCCCGCTCTGCCCAGCTGCAGGTTCCACTCTCCCTGGCTGGGCTGCTGTAGGAGCATGTGGGGAGTGGGCAAGGCACAGCCAATTGGGTCTCTGGCTGCCTCTCTCCAGAGGCATCTTGTCTAACTGGCAGTTCTCAAATGAGTGTCAGCATGACTCCTCCACTATCTCACAGAGGGTAAACAAGGCTACTGCCTGACACGTCTGCAAGAATGGTGTCCCACATAGCTTTTTGCCCTGAGACTAAGAGATTAAGTAACTTATCCAAAACCACACCGATAATAATGGCAGAGCTCTGCAGTTAGGACAATGCATCTGCTGACTCTCCTACGCTGACTTGCATTTGTGATCTTACTGTGTTAGTTTTCTATGTCTGCTCTAACAGTTGACTACAATTTGGCACCTTAAAACAATACATATTTATTCTCTTACAGTTCTAGAGGTCAGTAGTAAGCCACAGGTCTCACTGGGTCAAAATCAAGGCTAAAATAGGGCCACCCTTCCAGAAGATCCAGGGGAGAATCCATTTCCTTGTCTTTCCCAGCCTCTAGAGCTGCATTCCTGGCATCCCTTGGTTCATGGCGCCTTCCTCCTCTTCAAAATCAGTGATAGCGTCTTTAAATCTCTCACTCTGCTGAGACCATTATATCACTTTCTCCTGTAGTAAAATTTCCTTCTATTTCCCTCTTAGAAGAACATCTGTGATTACATTGCCATCCCCTAACCCCTGGTAATCCAGGATGATCTCCCCAGCTCAAGATCTTTAACTTAATCACATCTGCAAAATCCCTTTTGCCATATAAGATAATAGTTGCAGATTCCAGGGATAAGGATCTGGATATCTTTAGAGACCATTATTCTCCCTACCACATTTGGATAGGTCATCTAACTCTCTGAACAACCATTTTTCACCAGTGAAATAGAAATAATAATATACCCTTAGGAGAATGTTGCTGCATGGCACACACCAGTTCACTAAAGAAATGTCCACTGGATTGTTACATGGTTCCTGTTGTACTCTTTCATGTTTATCTTACATTAATGCATTAACTCTATTTACCCTCCTAACTTTTATTAAACACTTACTATGTGCTAAGTACTGTGCTAGGCACAGGGGATATAATATGGTGAGGAATAGAACATACTTCCTCCCTTTATGGATTTGATACTACAATAAAGACAGACAGGGGAAAAAAATCCCCTGATGTGTTATGAAAAGAAATTGGAGTGGAAATACTCTACAACGGCTCTCAGGGGGTATAAGGCAGCAGGTTGTCAATCTCCAGGGCAGGAGCTGAGAGTGGAAGGATAGAGCTAGAGACAGAGGCTGGAAAGGCACAGGAAGGTGTGAGCATCTGGAAAGTGTCAGGAGTTTCTCCCTGTGGGAGCCTTGGGTGCTAGCTTAGTCCATTTTCTGATGCTATTATAGAGCACCACGGGGACTGGCTCACAGTAGTTCTGGAAGCTGAGAAGTCCAAGATTGAGGGCTGCACCCGATGAGGGCCTTCTTGCTGCGTCATAACATGGCAGAAGGCATCACATGGTGAGAAAGTGTGTGTGCATGAGAAAGAAACGGGAGCTGAGCTTCATCCTTTTATTAGGAGCCCACTCCCACAATGCCTAACCCACTCCCACAATAATGGCTTTAATCCATTCACAGGGCAGAACCCTCATGACTTAATCACTTCTTAAAGGGCCCGCCTCTTAATACCATTGCAATTGAATTTCAATATAAGTTTTGGAAGGGACATTCAAACCATAGCAGGTGCCAAGGGCTGGGGCCCAGTGTGAGAGAGATGAGCTAACAGTGCCAACAGGGGTCTGATTACGATGGCCCTGGTGCCACGTAAAGAAGTCTCGATCATGTCATGTGCTCCAGGAGCCACTGGAAAGTGCAAAGAGGCCCTTTTCAATATCCCATCCCCTGCCGTGATCCAGGGCTCCTGGCAGGAAACCCTGAAAGCTCTGTCCTCCTTATAAATATTTAAATACCAAATTCACAGAGAGTTCTCTGTGAAGTGGCACTGGTTTCTTTAAGTGCCTCTCGCCTTGCTTCCTCATTGAGACCCTTTGTGATTTATATTTTCAGAATTTTATTTTTAGAGCCTCCGGTTGCAGCGAGCCATCATCTCCCTTAGAATCTCTCAATCTCATTTTTAAATCATTTGCTCTTAAGAGCAAATATTCTTATACCCCTGAATCCTATTTAACCCCCTAATCTTTGCAGTTCTTTTTACAGGAGAATGTTCAAAAGGAAAATCTGCTGCATTAACTATGAGTGCATTAGGCAGGGCACAATAATTCTGATTGCTCATGAAGTATTTTTTTCCAACCTGGGTGGTTTTGCTGAAATATGGATTGATGGTAACCATGATATGAATTTAGCTGACGATGTTTGCTTTCCTGGATGAGTAGTCCCTGGTCTGTTTCACCCCTCTACTTTTCTTCATAAAACTTAGCACCCCTTTCTAATATACTTTTGTCAACTGATATCATTCTCTCCATGAACTTCAATAAATTGACAGTGAACTTCTGTACTGGAAAGACATCTCACATTAAGAACTGGATTCGCAGCAGGCAAGCTGCCTGGGGACCACATGTCTAGGAAAGCAGTCATTTTTAACTAAGAATATTTCAAGCCTGGATAGAATAGGGCTGGTGTGCTCTGAAGCCACAAATGTCTAGCCTACTGGAAGCAAAATTACTGTACTACATGTTGGTAATTAACCTTGTCAACTAACTTTCAGAACAACTCCAGCATGGTACACACACCCTCATCTTGGGTTCTGTTGCTGTGATTTCTGGATCCCATTATATCCTGCTTGCAACCTGCATTCCCATCACTATCCGCTGCCAGCACTTCCTGCTTTGCTTGCCCTGTTCAACTTTTTGGTCCATAGCATTTAGCTGTTTTTAACCAAACTAAAATTTACTAGGTTATTGTGTTTATGGTTCGCTATGTATCTCCTGTGTTACAATGTCAGCTCTACCAGGGAAGAGATCTGTGTTTTGCCTGCTTTCATATCCCATATACCTGGAATCGTGCCTGGCATGCAGTAGATGTTTAATAACTGTATGTTGGGTGAATTAATGAATGCCTTTTCATGGAGCTTTCAGCTATCAGGCAACTGGGTTTTACATCCCTAAATCCTAACAGATCAACTTATTTATTTACCAAAATGTTCAGATCACTTTATCATGTGGCAAGTGGTTTTCTAGATCATGGGAAATTATTCCTGACCTTAAAGAACAGCTAGTCCCATGGGGAAGACACATATGTGCAGAATCACCTGTTGATATGTAGTATAAACTAAAATATGTACCAAGTACTACAGAGCACAGAAAAAAATCAATTCAGCTGCATAATGATGTCGCAGGAAGGATTCAAGGAATGCTTCACAGGGAAGGCCACTTGGAGTTGTAAGGAATGAGTAGAAGTTTGTTGGGAGAAGAGAGAAGAGAGTGGGCACAAACCGAATGGATATTCTAAGTGGGAGAGTGCACGATGGGCTTGGGACCTGGAAGTCTCTTGGAAACGGCAGAGCATGGGGATATGTCTTTGTTGGTCTTTCCAGAAACTGACATTGAGGCAAAGATTCAAGTACAAGAGGTTTTTTGAGGAGATGAAAGAAATTGCCAATGGAGCAAGAGAGTGAGAAAGGGAAGGAAGGCAGCCAATGCAGGAAGGAATGAAGGCTTGTGTCATCAAGCCAGCTACTGGAAGCCACTGGGGGGAACTAGAGTTCTGTGTTATGGGGAAATGGTGCCAATGGCATAGAACACAGGCCTCAGGGCTGTCCCACTGGTGGGACAACAGAGCCACACTCTTCATGTGCTAAATCTCTGCCATTGGTTGAGGACGACACCTGGGGCTCAGTTCCCTCATCCTTCCGGCCACCTCGTGTGCCTGATAGAGCAGCCTTCCCAGGTGGGAGAAAGCCTCAGGCTACACAGGCAGATACTCCCCCCAACATAGGTTTCTGCACACCAGGAGGCCAAGGGATGTGTGCAGGGCACCAAAAGAGTCTGCTAGAGTGTGTAAGGAGAATAGCAGGGGATGAGGCTAGAATCTGCAGCAAAGGCCAGATTTTGAAGGCCCTTATGTGTCATTCCTTAGAACTTTATTCTGTATCCAGGGAGCAGCATTGGATGAGTTTAGGTAGGAGAATTTGAGAGAGACCATTCTGGCTGGAAAGTGAAGGATGGAATTGGGTGGACTGAGGAGGGGCAGATAGCGAGTCCAGGAGACCAATTAGCAAGTCCAGGAAGAAAAATCCACCATGTGGGATGGGAATGATGGGGCCAAAGGTCATGTGGTGGCGCTAGAGCTGGAGTTGGGCAGCTGGAATGGAGAGATGTTTGGGAGATAGAATCGGCAGAAATTGTGAGGGTCGGGTGTGAGGAGAGATAGAGGATGACTGCCCTACGGTGGTTTCCCTGATTGGACGGTGAGGGCACTCACATAGACAGCAAGTCCAGGAGGGATGATAGAACAGGGCAAAGATGAGACGTCTTGTTGAACATAGTGAGTTGGAGATACCTGCAAAGTACCCAGGTGGAGAATCCAGTGGATTCAGGATTGGTTATTGAACTCAGGAGAAAGATCTGGACTGAGAAAAAGTGTTTAGGAACCATCACTTTATAGAAGATATTGAGGCCGGAGAAGCAGAAGAAATCCTAGGATACATAACTAGATGGCTGTCATGTGGGATGAGTTAGTTGAATGTCACTATCAACATCTCCCTAGTATCAAGTCCTTTGCCAACCTACAGATGACATGGCCTCTGTCGGCCCTGGGCCATGCTTTGCCTTATTTCTCTATCTTCCCAAAATGATTATTTTTCTCCCTCAGCCTAGCTGGAGATGGAGAGGGAACAAGATGAACTGTGTGATTTGGGGCAAGCTGTATAAACTCTAATTATCAGCTTCTTCATCTATAAAATGGAGACCCTATCCATGGAGATCAGCTTGCATGACAGACCATTGAAGGAACTTTCTTGGGAGACGATCCAAAGCTCAATCTCTCTCTCTCCTGACCACCAAAGATATCAAACTTGTGCTCTTACCTGAAAGGCACTTAGCCAGGTTGGTACCAGTCCCCATGAACATTCCCTCCCCTAGCGCTATGCCTTTTACCTGCTCATGCAGGCCAGCCTTTTACCTAAGACTTGGTCACCAACTGAAAAGCTGCCCAGCTTTCAGAATAGTCACAAAATCCAAACCACTGTGATAAGAGCCCTTTGTAACAACTCACCTTCCTCCTGGGTGGGTTTTATGCTGAGTGTCTACAGATGCCTGGCTCTTCTGCCAAACAGCTCTGCTGGCCAAGGACAGGCCGGCCCCTCCGCAGGAAGGTGTAGGTGATGACATTTCTTTTACCATCTTGGCATCTAAATGTGACACTCTATCTGGCAACAGTGACTCGAGCTCCCGATTGTTTATGGCATGGCTCTAGGCAGAATGGGCTGCAAAAGCCTGCACTGTATTTTACTCCATCAACTCTCATTATATGTGTGTCAGAGAGAGAACACAGCCTCCCAGCATTGAGCAGGTCCAAAATACAGCCACTGTCAAAATACTGCCTGTGGCCTGTGGATGAACGTGCAGAGCTGTGCCAAGAGTTGCAGGGTTTCAAAACATCCGCTCGATTGTCCCAACCGGCTTCCCCGGCATTCCCAGGCTCTTGCAATGCCACCATCACTTCTTTACCCACCGGGTCCAAGTCCATTGGTTTGACTTCTCTCTCTCCACTCAGCTGTGTGCAGACAGTGATCCTTTACCAATGATAACAATAACAGTATTTATTCATCATTTATTATATTCCAGCCAAACTCCGTGCTGAGGGCTTTAAAATACCTTATGAAATTTAGTCATCGCTACAACTGTCTGTGGTAGGGATATTTTTATCCTATTTTGCAGCTATGGAAATGAGGGTTAGAGACGTTAAGTAGCTAATTGAAAAAAATCACACAGCAAAGAGGCAGCAGAACTGGAATATAGATTTGGCTTTTTCTGCCACTCACCTATACTATATTCCTTCTCTCGGAGTATTAACAGTCTCATCTGCCCCTCCTTTATGTGGCCCCCTGAAGTTTCCAGAGCACTGTCACAAAGCATGTCATTTGATCCTCCAAGTAGACCAGAGAACTAAGCAGGATGTACCACCCACCCACCCCCTATTTCCACGGAGGAGAGTAAGACTCGCAGGGTCTCACTGGCTTGCTCAGAGCCACCCGTCCAAACCCTGCTCTCAGGTTTTCCGAGCCTTTTCGTTATTCCCACAAACACCATGCTCTTTCCTCAAAGCAGCTGCTGCTTCTGCTGAAGTGACCAATGTATGAAATCTCCTAGGAGGCCAGTGTGGGCCTACTACAAACATTTCCAATAGAGTTTTCCAAAAATGGGAAAGGAGGTAATGAGTTCCCCTTCCCTTTCAGTGTTCATTCAAACCCCGGGTGGTCACTGGGCTGGAAAACCATCAAGGGAATTCAGCTGGGCCCTGGGGGAGGGGAGAGGGAGGCAGCTGGAGTAGAGGAGCTCTGAGGCCCTGTTCTCCCTGAAATCTCACCACTCTTTTCTGGGGACTGCCCAGAAACTGTCTTCCCCATTTTGGTTGCAGTAGTTCTGTCCCCTCACACCTGGCCTACTGTAGCCATCTCCTGGTTGACTTTCTGTCTAGCAATTCATCTAGTCTCTGTTGATCAGGGTGACCTTCCCCCAAGTTGTGCCTATCATAGACTTTATCTCTTCCTAAATCTTCAATGGCTCCCTTTTGGCCAACCACACCCATTTGAGACACCTCTGTCTAACATCCCATTCTCTGTCTACATCCTCTATCCAAACTCATTTACTTCCCCCAAACTCAGTTTCTCAGCCAACTCAATCATGTGCCTGCTTCCAGAGACATCGTGCTTATTCTAGCTTCCATCCTTTGCTGTCCTTGTTTCTCTCTCCCGAAATGTTCTCCGCTTTCCCTTTTTCCCACCTAAGTACATCCATCATTTCAGGCCCAAGTCAATCTTATCTCAGTTCCACAAACTTTAATGAATTCCTCCTAAAGAACACAAAACAAGTCTAGGAACAATCTTCCACTCATGTAGCAAGGCCACGGGGACCCAAAACTAAACAAGAAAAGGCCCTGTCCTCAGGGAGGAGTATAATTAGAATCAGAAGCTCTGGGAAACCCTGGTATTTTAAACACTTGATTCTGCATTGGCTCATGTTCTTGGTGTTTTATGGGAGCTGATTCTGGCTGTCCCACAAAGGGTAGATGCTAAGCCTTCTTGCATCACGCCTGCAGGAAATGGTAGGCAACCGAATAGTTATGGGTTACACGATCGAGTAGCCTAGGGTGGCGTGTTTTTACTTTATCCCCACATTTACTCACATACATGCACCTGTGCACGTAGCCCACCAATTATTTGAATGTCTAGCATATCTGAAGGGGAATGGCATTTGAAGATAAAATCCCATCTGCACTACTTTCTTGGAAAGGAGGTGCTGCAACACCCTGGAGAAGGAGAAGAATTTGGAGTCTGACCTCTTTAGTTTAAGTCACAGCCTTGTCAACAGCCAAGTGACCTTATAGGTCACTTAATGTCTCGTTGGCTCATCTTTCTAAACAAAAAAATGAGGATGACAAAAAACAGCAGCACACAGTGCCCTATTCCAACAGGGTTACTACTTTGAGGACCAAGTGAGCGAGTATGTGCAGGGCACTTAGGGCAACCTCGAGCATGTGGAAATCACCAAATAACTGTTAGACATTCTTATTATTACAAATTCAATGACTTTGCACAGATTGCTTAAATGTCTTGAGCCTCAGTTTCTTCATCTGTAAAATGAGAGCCATGCTGACCTCCAGAAGAGGGCTCTGCGAATTAAATGTGAAAACATCAAGCAAGCTTCTTCTAGAAAAAGTTCCCTTATCTTTGACCCAAGGCCTGGATTTATAATCCCCCAACGACACAGCTACATCTTTCTCCTATCTCTGCTGCTTTAGCTGTTTTACAAGTTGATCACTGATGCTACTGTAGTAAGCCAGTTGTTTTCATTCCATAGAAATGTTGGCCACTTACAACTCATCTTTAGAAAATTACAACCTAAATTACACCAGATAATTGCATAAGCCAAAGAACGTTCAAGTTCCCCGAGACCACAGGCGGCTTTTCCACAGCCCAGGCCTGCCCGTTTTGGCAAACTGAGCCGAGCAGAGGGAGGAACTGTCCCTCTCCTGGAAGATCTGGGGCCCCAGGCACATCACACCATGTAAAATCTTGTTAAGATAAGTATCAAGAGCAGCCTTGAAAGCAAAAAGGAGTCAAAGCAGGTCAGACAGCAGCCGTAGGGAGTTTGGGGAGGGGAGGACCTGAGTCACCAGCCCTGCCTAAGAGAATCGCTGGGACTGAGTTTCCAGGCAGCAGCGGGCTTCCTGAGTCCTTGACTCCGAACTGTGACTTGCCGCCTGGTGGTGACGGACCTAAGCCAGGGATTGCGCTCTGAAGGCCCAGGACCCCCTAAAACAGGGCCCGGACTTGTTGGCCTGGTTGCCTGTTTCCGAGAAATGATGCTGAAGCGGCCCCCAAAGGAACAGCAATGTAACTAGTTTAGGAAGGTGAGTGGCCCGCAGGGGAGACGCTGAGGGCCTGCTTGGGAAGGGCTTGGTAATAGCAGAGCGTGGAGTCAGTCCCCAGGGAGCAGAGTTTCAATGCACCTCGAATCGGCTCTTTCTACCAGAAGGTCTGAATTGTTTTAGAGGTCCGTGTAGACTTTCTATAATGTTCATTTCTGGTGAAGTCAGGGTTTTTTTGCAATTTCCCCATCTGTTCTCTGCATGTCTCTACAGGACTTCTCTGTATGGCTAGGCTGGGAAGGCAAGTTCTCGGGTCTTCATGGTGGAGGGATGCAGAGGCCACAGTGTCACTGAGGGAGGCAGGTTCTCTGCAGCACAGATGGGGTGGGGGGATGTGTCATGGAGAATCCAAAGGAGATATCAAGGCATTAAGGAAAAGAAAAGGGAGCAAGAGCACTTGAGCCACACCACTCTGAAATGTTTTGATGAGTCGAGCATCCTCTCGTGCTATTATTAATGTCTAAGAAACAATTCCTTGGGTTTCTATTGAGGTTGTACAAATTAGCTCATACCCACTTCTTGACCACTGTGTTAAAGAGTTGGGCGAAGATCAGTTAAAGTCACGAACAATGTTTTGTTGTTCCTAAGAGCTTTCTCCGTAAGGCAACAAGAGGGATAATACTGGGCAATAAGAGAAATAGCTGACCTGCCTTCCTGTCAAATGTCAGTGTGGGGTGCCTAGAATTTTTTAGCAAGTTAATAGTTTTAGAACTGTGGATTTGGGGTGGGGGCTGCCATTTTCCTGAATAGAATTTTGGGGTCAAACAGAACCATGCCTGTTGAGTTGTTAAAAGTTAATAAAATAGTTAATAAAATTGGAGTCCATTCTCTTAAGTGGTCCCTGAATAGTTGTGGAGAAAGGAAATCTTTTAGAGATATTTTATTTATACTTACCATGCATTTCTAAATCAACCACAGAAGGAACATTACCTGATATTAAGCAAGAAACAAACAGGGAACTACAAAGTTTGGAGCAATTGATCTTATTTTATGAAGCTAAAGAGACGTTAAGTAAATTATTCAAAGCCACCAGACAATAAGAAATGAGTTGAGCTTTGAATGTTTCTAAAGGTCTCTTCCCTCTCTGGTATTGCTTATCCGAGGGACCTGGTTGTGCTAATTGGAGTAGTAACAGCTCACTATTATGGAGAACTTACTATAATAGTATGCTAGTACCTTTCAAAGCATAGTTCATGTGTTAACAAATTTAACCCCTCTGATCATTTTATGACCTAGCTGTGGTTATTTCCATTTTACAGATAAGCTGACTGAGGCTCAGAGAGGTTGTGTAACGTGTCTACCCAGCTAGCCAAGGCAGGGCTGGGATTCACATTTAGGACATCTGGCTCGACATACAGGCACTTCTCCTGTCTCCTGCCTCTCAAGGGAAAGCATGACTGAGTGGGCAGAGGATAGCTCATGGTCATCGGAGCACACAGGGAATGAGAGAAATCTCAAAAAGGGGAAAAGGGCATTTTCTCTATGTGGGCCCAGGTAAGGTTTCTGTACTCTGGATAGTCTAAAGCTCTGATAGGATGCAGTCCATGGGAAGGCTGTTGGTAGGTAGGGAAACACTGAGACTCTTTGAGGTGTCCTGCACAATAACATTGCCTTTTCCACCCCCATCCCGTCCCATACCACAAACATACACACACACACACACACACACACACACACAAACCTGCCCTCACTTTATGTGTTCCACCCCTACTGAGATAGAGAGGAACTATACAATTTGTCCTGCCAAGTAAGAAAGCAAAGTCCACCCTGCCCATTCAACAAAGAAGCAGGTGTAGTCCAAAAGCAGTGACCATTCACCAATTCCAGGTTCTGAACTTGACTTGGTGAAACTCTGCTGGGAAGAAACCCCCTCTGACAGAGATGTGTACATTTTTGACAGACTTTGACCTCAGCAGCCTGAGAAGATCACAGCCACAGCTCTGGAATTTTCCACAGCAAAATTCAGAAAAAGTTGGTATTGCCCTGGTACAGGGCGGCTGTCTCCAAGGGGATGCTAATAGTAAAATATAACTTGTGTAGGTTGCATCTTGCAGCCTGATTGCTTTGAAAGGTCATTGTTCTCAGTCCACAGGGCCATTAATTTTAGTTGCCTCATTGCCACCCACATATGCAGCCAAGACATTCTTCAAGCACCCTCAGAGGTGGTAGGAAAAGCACAATTTGGGAGCTAGTCTGACCAGAGTTTGAATGACATTCACAGAGCTAACGTTCCAATGCTTGGATTCCTTATTTGGTCAAATGGAGCTGATACCCCTACCTCCCCTATGCTACAACTGGAGATTTAATGAGATAGCATAATTAAAATGCCTGATAATTATAACTAACCTCTGCCATCCATTGTGCTGGTGCTGTGGGTCTGTTTTCTCATTTGATCCCCACCACAGCCCATGAGAAAGAGATTATGATCTACATTTTACAGAAGAGGAATGTCCGGGAAATATGTGATCTGATTAATTTCCTACAGCTGGAGAAGGAAGGGTGTCAAAAATCAAACGCAGGACATGGGTGTTGATGACTCCAAAATGTGTGCATCTACCCAGCACAGGGCATCCTACTATGCTGACACGCAGTAGGCACAGAGCACATTTGGATTTCCCTTCATTTCCACATTTAGACTTTTTGAAAAGCACAATTTGGTGGCTCCCAGTAAAACACTAGGCAGCCTACTAAACAGCCTTCCGCAGTCGCCAAGGGGCTGAGGCATTCCGGGTGTCGCGCTCCATACAGACCTGTCACTAGACAAACCAGCAGATCTCTTAGGTAGTGTTAACGAGGACCTGAAGGAAGACTGAAATGTCAAGTACTGAAGCCGGGACCAGCTACAGCGCCGCTGGAGCCCTAGACCTTGGAACGCAACGCCTCCTCTCTCCAGGGGCTTCTCTTTTCTCTTCATTAGAGGTTAGGGTGAAATGTTTGAGCACAAAAAGCAGGCGTGAGGAAGGACTGCAGCGTGGGTGAGGAAAGATGGGTCAGCAGCTTCTATGTGCTGATACAGAGGAAGAGAAGGAGGACGAATTCAGGATGGGCCGGCGAGTGGAGAAGCGAGGGCGGTGCAACTTTCAAGGGGTTGGAGAGCAAGTGACAAGGGAGTGAGGCTGATCGGGCCTCTATCGAAGTGGAAGTGGGTGCTAGCAAGTCTCATCCTTGTGTCGGCGTTTCAGAACTTAACGCAGCAACAGGGAACATTGCGATCATATTAACGTCCACGGGAAGGACTTAGGACTTTCACCATCCGCACGCTTGCCCTCTTTGTTTAGGGAAGATGTGTGAGGAAGGCTCTGTGGGCCACACTCCTGAAAATTTCACCTGCCACCTTCATCACTCCAAAGAGAAAGGCAATGACACCTCCCCGAAGGCCGGATAGCGCCCTGCTCGCTCATGGGTTTAGGAGGACGCGATACCTACTAAAAGCCCTCTTCCCCTTCTTCCTGGTCCCCAGCCCTTCCACGTCAGTCACTTTCTCAGCCAGTCTACCAAGGGTGGCCTCTGTCAGGTAGGTGGTGATGCTTTCCGAAAGGTAAATGAGTTATTCTCTCAAATAATGGTCACTTATTTCTGTCACTGTGTATTAAAACCCAGATATCCCCTCACTGGGAACTCATCAGATACTGTACCTTTCTCCCCAGGAGAGCGGGCCCTCTGCAGCCACATAGAGGTGACATTTGGGGATAAAATCATAACTCTGATAAACCGACAGATTGAGTGCACTAGCTGACCTGTAGAAATTCTAGGCTCCGTTACGAAAATAGCAAAGACAGCCCACTAAATAAAGAGACGGTCGAGAAATTTCATGCACCTAAGATGAGCTATAAATGGATTCACAGCTACCATACTCTGCTTTTGGAAACATTTTCATGATTTTCCCCATTCACAGGTTCAATGAGAGGCTTAGTAAATTTATTTTGTTTAACTGCACATTATAACTCAGGCCTTTTTCCTCCCTTGGGTCTGGTCCTGCAACCAGCTGTTCGGTCCCTTTTTTTTGTTAATTGGCAAATAAAAATTGTATGTATTCAAGTTGTACAACATGGTGTTTTGAAATATATACATATTGTAGAATGGTTAGATTGAGCTAATTACCATATGCATTACCTCACATATTTCTTTTGTGGTGAGAACACTTAACATCTATTCTCTTAAGGATTTCCAAGTATATAATACATTGTTATTAACTGTAGTCACTATGTTGTATCATAGGTCTCTTGAATTTATTCCTCCTGTCTAACTGAAATTTTGTATCAACCACCATTCTATTAATACTCCCTACTTCTATTAGTTTAAGTTTTTTGTTGAAAAATTCTATGGATACACAATAGTACATTTTTATGGAGTACATGTGATATTTGGATACAGTCTATTAATACTCCCTACTTCTATTAGTTTAAGTTTTTTGTTGAAAAATTCTATGGATACACAATAGTACATTTTTACGGAGTACATGTGATATTTGGATACAGTCATACAATGTGTAATGATCAAATCAGGACATACATCACCTCAAACATTTATCCTTTCTTTGTGTTGGGAACATTCCAAATCCACTCCTCTATTTATTTTGAATATATAATAAATTATTATTAACTGTAGTCAAGTTCAGCTTTTTTTAGATTCCACATATAAGTGAGATCATATGGTATTTGTCTTTCTGTGACTTTTCAATTCTAGCATCCTCATGCTAGGACTTAGAGTGATTTTTCACTCACATGGAAGTAATGCAAAGTTCTCTTGATTAAGGAAAAGATATTTAAGAACCAATCCATGTATACTATATTTTCATATAAATTGAGGGTCAGAGGGCTATCGTCATAATTCTGGTTATAAACTACTTTGAGAAGCTAGTATTTTTGTTTTTGGACAGAATTAAGCAGTGTAGAAAATCCCTATCCAGAGCCCCAACCAATTTACTTTATTCATTCAAAAAATATTTTTGAGTCCCTCTTAGGAGCTTATAGCCTAATGGGCAGAAAAACTGCTTATAAAATCTCAGTTTACTTGATACATGGAATTGCCTTTTAATGAATAGTGGCCATTCTATCACAGAAAATACATTTGGAGGATATATTTCATCATTGAGTAAATCCATTTTATGCAATATGCTTGCTCAAGGTTCATTTGTTTTCACAGTAAATTCCTTTTTGATACCATACCTCACCACATGGTCTACACGAGGCATGTAGTCAGTTCTTTCTTTTTATAAATAGCAAAGCTACTTGGAACACTAAAAGGGCAAATGAATCCATATCAGGAAATATCGTAGAAAGAACATGAGCTCAGTCTCACACAAACCTGGGTCACAGCCCAACTCTGCCACTTGCCTAGTTGAATTAATTTATGCAAGATATTTTAATCTCCCTGCGCCTCAATTTCTTGTTTATAAAAGAGGTTGTTGTCTGGATTAAGTATTACATAGAACAGCACTTGTAATATGGTAGGTGTTCATGAATGGGAGCTTGTGTGATTGCTACATCACCACTATATTCAGGTGTATTGGCCAAGACTTCACTTTGGATATATTTTTTTTAACCACCTGACTGCAATCAGAGGCCAAACAAAAGCACAAACTAGGAAGATCAACTTTTAATTCTGCCCTTTGAACAACGTGTAGGCTGAAGGAAACTAAATATTTGCATGTGTGTTAGATCCACAATTTACAATCTATCCTTTTTGTGGAGTACCAACCCATGAGGTTGCCAGAGTCGCATTTGAGAGCATCTGCGTAAACCATACAGGTCAACGCCAATGCCTAAGAGTGAAAAAGTATTGGGACCATTAAAGATAAGTCTTGTCAATCAAAAAAGCCTATGTGGGGAAGACAAAGTCAAGTTGTCCTTGAGAGGACAGGGCAGAGAAGTAGTGTCCTCCAGATACCTCCATGCTGTGGATGTAGAATTTTCCTTCTAGCTGCCTAATGTTCTTTCTGCCTTTAGTGGGTCCTGCAGAAAGGAAGAACACAGAGTTTTCCATCTGACATCTGTCTCCCTCCTCACAAATTTTATCCATGTGTCCATTTATTTCTGTTATCACAGGAGGTCTCCCAAGCCTCACTTCAACAGACTGGTTCCCCAAGATGCTTGATTCTCTTGAGGACCCTTCCCTGAAAGGAAGGCAATACTGACTTTTTTGGTTAAAATTAAGTATTGGCCTACTAAGGGACAAAGTCATTGTGTAGACTTTTTTTTTTAATTGTAGCAAAATGTATATAACATAAAATTTACCATTTTAACAATTTTTAGTGTACAGTACATTCACACTGTACATAGTGTACAGTACATTCACACTGTTGTACAACCATCACCACCATCCATCTACAGAGCTTTTTCATCTTCTCACTGAAACTCTAACCCATTAAACAATGACTCCCTATTTCCACCTTCCCCAGTTCCTGGAAACCACCATTCCACTTCGTCTCTATTACTTTTACTTCTCTAGGTACCTCGTATAAGTGGAATCACACAATATTTGTCCTTTTGTGACTGGCTTATTTCATTTAGCATAGTGTCTTCAAGGTTCATCCGTGTTGTAGCATTTGTCAGAATTTCCTCTCTTTTTAAGGCTGAATGATTGTGTAGACTTTAAAGTAAAGATGTTGCAGTCTCAGTTGATGGCCTCATATTTTGAGCCTTGATATAAAACTTCATGCTTAACGAGGCTTTAAAAATGGACTTATTTCATTAGCATATAATTAGTTGAGAGTGTTGCTGAGTATTTATTGTAGCTGGTGGAAAGAAATAAATGTATAGTTTTTTTAATGAAGATTGTCTTCACATACTGGTATCTTAAGTTGGAAACTATGTATTGGCATCCCTGCAAAAAGATAGTATAATATTATTTGATTAGCACTTGTGATGGTAGAGTCAGTCAGTAAAGTCACACTCTATGATTCCTGGCATCTGAGTGATAAGGCAGATAAATAAGGCCTCACACAGAGGTCTACAGATAATTTAATACTCCAAGGTTGCTCACTGAATTAAGCAGATCAAAAACTGAGCAGCTGAATTCTCATCAAATGTTCCTTCCACCTTCTCTTTCTAATCACCTTGCTAAAAAGTCATTTTAAACTCGTATTATTCTAAGAAAGGGGGAGAGTAGAAGAGGAGTGAGGAATCAAAATCTACCTGTTTGGTACAATGTACACTATTCTGGTGTTGGGTACACTAAAAGCCCTGACTCCAGCATTATACAACTCATCCATGTTACAAAAAACACTTGTAACCCCTAAATCTATTGAAATAAAAAAAATTAAAAATAAACTCACATCATAACCTATCTACTTATGTGTTTATTAATTTATTTAGTGTACATATTTACTTGCTTGAATTCTACAGCAAATTAGGCTCTAATCAATAATGAAATAGTATGAGGTATAAAAGACAGCATGGCATTTCTTCAGGGTAAAAGAGGCTCTTCTGGCCATGTAAACTCAAAAAATATTGTTATGTTTCAATGATATTTTGTAACTTTGGATGATGTGATACATGTTTTCCTATTCTGAATGATGTCATAAATTTTATTTATAACCTAGACTTGTTGGTAACATTCTGTAATGTTATCAAGAGATGGAACAAGTAGAATAAACCACTTACTTGTAAATTTTTTTAATTTACAAATATTAATTTTTAAGCTGTATTTTCAACTTTTGAAGTATCATTCCTCTCCATGAGACTCTACTTCCTCAATGTCCTTTGAACCATTACAGGAGAAGATAGGAAAGGAACTAAGGTGGAATGGAAAATTTTTGATCACAGGAGAAAGATAATTGGACATAATAATAATGAGTGAAGATGCCAGAAAGAAGAGTTTGTAGGATGAGGTGGAGAACAAAATATTGGCCCCTGAAGTCTCTGCTAAAAGTGACTTTTTCTAAAAATTTTGTATATAACGCCTGTCATAAACATTCAGCTTGTTGTGCAATGAAGACAGATGACAAGAATTTGCTGCTCCAACAAGCAAAAAAAAAAAAAAAAGGCAACTTCACTATGTCCTTGGAATCTGGCTTCTTTAGTTCCAAATGTGCATTGGAAAACTTGTGCCTGTAGGGCTGGGGGCAGCTGTTTATGTAACTAATTAGACATCAACATAAATATGGGAATGGGGGAAGCTCCCTCTATTTTCATCTGTTCTAAAGCCAGAGCTAGCTCTAAAGTGCAGAGATGTGCAGACTCGAGAGATGCACAGTTTAGCTGTTCCACCCGGACTCTCTTACATAAGCTTCGAAGTCATGAAATTTTCTCCATTTTGTTTCCAGATGGTAGGAAGAAAAAACAAGTTTTAAGAGTCACGTATCAGGGAGAGAAAAGGCTTGGGAAGGTTTTGGGTTAGGGGAGAACTTTTGTAGATCAGACAATGATGGGAGACATGAAAAAGAAATTGAAGACAGAGAAATCAGGTGGAGAAATATTCTGAGGAAAGAAGATTAATAATATCAGGTAGAGAGTTGACAATGGCCGGGAGGCGAGACATACCTTTCTCAGACATAGAAGATGAGTGAGCAGTCAGGAGAGGATGGAGAGGAATTTTGACACTGAGAAAAAGGAAGCTGAGGGAACTCAGATATCTTGTCAGCAAATTAGTCTTTCTCCTTCTGAGAAAGACTAGGGTGGAACTTGGGCTTTGGGATGGGTTGGCCTAGCCCAGGTGGGGATGCAAGGTGGAAATAGAAAGAGATGAATGAAGGGATGGCCATGCAGTGGTAGGGAGCCACCAGGGCTGATGTAGACTCATAGTAGGGCATAAGAAAGTGTGTTTGAGGCCCGGCGCGGTGGCTCACGCCTGTAATCCTAGCACTCTGGGAGGCCAAGGCAGGAGGATGGCTCAAGCTCAGGAGTTCGAGACCAGCCTGAGCAAGAGCAAGACCCTGTCTCTACAAAAAATAGAAAGAAATGATTTGGACAGCTAAAAAATATATATATAGAAAAAATTAGCCAGGCATGGTGGCGCATGCCTGTAGTCCCAGCTACTTGGGAGGCTGAGGCAGTAGGATCTCTTGAGCCCAGGAGTGTGAGGTTGCTGTGAGCTAGGCAGACGCCACGGCACTCTAGCCCGGGTGACAGAGTGAGACTCTGTTTCAAAAAAAAAAAAAAAAAAGTGTGTTTGAAAGACGTATTTGAAATCTTGGG
>CM052443.1:67883558-67896944 GCA_028533085.1 Varecia variegata | reverse complement strand
ATCCCCGGCCTGGACAGTTCATTATGCCCCAAGGGCATGTGCTAGGTGCTCAGTTAAACTGTACAATTGATACAATAACTACTGCTCTAAAGGAGCTCTCCAAGACACCAATTTGGCATCACCTATACTACCTGGGAATCATTTAACAAATTCCAAAGTAATCCAGACTATCACTGGGCAGTGGGTCTCAGGGTGTCCTCCAAACCAGCACCTTAGCATCACCCAGGAACTTGTCATAAATGCAAATTTGCAGCTCCCTTCCCATAAGATCTACCAAAATAAAAATACTGGAGGGTCGAGCCAGTTCTCTTCATCTATTCACACTACTTATCTGACTCCTGCATCTGATAAACATTTTGTATTTTTCTGAGCAGAATTCATGGATACAACTTAATCACATTTGCTCTTGCGATTACTCTGCAAAGAAAAATGAAGCAAAACTATAAAAATATTAATAATGACATTATGATATATATTGTACATATATAAAACCAAAGGTTTTAGAAGCCCACATGCTAACTCATCTGCAGTGCCCTTGTAGGTGTTCACAAGCCTAGGCAGAAAATAGAGACTGCAGTACCCCATAAATCAGGAAATGCTTGCAAAAAATGGCACTCAAAATCAGAGTTCATTGATTACTTGCAATATGCACAGGCCCAGTTTATAAGTAGCAGCTAAGCTGCAGAATAGTGTTTTGTTCTACCCTTCAAGAGCCCTTGGAGCTGACATTTCCCTTGCAGAGCGTGAGCATGCTGATAGATAAGGAAAAATATTTTTTCCAAAGTCTCTGGAATCAGAGGCCCACTTAGTGTATGGAAAACTTACAGACCTCCATCTGACTGTTGGCTAGATTTGACTGGGGCCCACCATTTGGGTCCAGTCCCTGTGGGCACCAGTTAGCTTGTTTGGAGCCAGACTCAGGATTGCTTTCCAGCCTGTTTCTGGCATGCCTGCTGTGGGGTCCAAATCTTGGGCCAAGGATGGGTATGTGACTCATATTTTACATATTCTAAAGTGATCAGTCCCAGGCATTCCCCTTGTTTCTGGAACAATGAAGTCATATCTGTACAGTGAAACATGAATACCACATGTTCTGATACGTAGGACCATTTGGGAAAGTCACTGATAAATTCTAACAGTTTGCTTTTCCTCTAGGATTTTTGATGATGGCCGCTGCGTTTTGAACTGTCCCTCATGGAAATTTGAATTTCAGAACCAATGCCATCCATGCCACCACACCTGCCAGAGCTGCCAAGGAAGTGGGCCTTCCAACTGCACCTCCTGTGGAGCAGGTGAGGGGGCTGAGGCTCCTCATTCTTCCCGACCTCAAACCTGTTCTCTTCCTGCTGGATATCGTTTGGTTTGACTCAGAAGCCTTGTCTCCGGGGTTGAAGGCTGAGATCAGACAGCTGTTCGCTAGAGAGCCTGTACAGCCTTGAAGTTCCTGCATGTTGTCAGGACATGGAAACCTTGCACACCTTATTGTAGGGGCAGACTCACTGCCCTTGAAAGATGAGAGAGAAGTTGAGAGACGTCTTCCCAGAGAAGGAGGAAGGAAGGCATAGAAACATGAGGTCGGACATGAGATAGACAGTGAAGCTAAGATCTGTTGAGATAAAGTGAAAAGCTAGCAAATTAAGGAAGACACATGACGTGTTTGAGAGAAGTATCGTGTTAGAGGCTGTGTCAGGGTCTTCTCAGAGCTCAGCTATGCCATTTAGAAGTTGTCAGAGCCCTGCAGGAACAAGATCATCATTTCAAATGATTACAAATGCGTCCTTTCGTGTTCTAGCTTTACCTCCTCTACAAGTTTTCTGCTGCCATTGAATTGTATTCCATGGTCTCAAAGGTCCTCTTCAGCCTGACCTGTGACTCCTCTCTGGCCTCATCTCATATGCCTGCTCCCTGCTTTGATCTCATGTGGGCCAGATTCATATTTTATTTGGCCTACATAATACTTTTTAAATTGGAACCAAATTTAAAAATTTGTGAAATTTCAAATAAAATTTTGAGTTTCTTATTTCTCTTAAAAACTCAGAAGATTTGGCAATACCAGGCCTGTATTTCCCAAATCACTGTCTGGAGTCCAAAAGAGGCTGCTCTCCATGACTCGCAGTCCGCACCGTTCCCAGGTGCTCACTTATGCCGAGGCTGTCCCTTACCATCATCACACTGACATCGGTTTTCTGGTAGAAGAGCATTATTTATCGTTCTTCTTGCTTGCTATAAAACCAAGAAAAATGAGGAACAAATTGAGAGTATTATGCATTTGCAGGAAAGCAGGAGATAACACATTTGTTTGTATAAACTAAAATTATTGCTTTGTGTTTCATCCGTAAAAGAGTATATCTATGTCATTTTATCTCTGGATGCCTCATTTCATTTTCTTCCTCATCTATAAGATGGTGATAATGGTTACCCCTTTTAGAGTTATTATGAAAATTAAATAAGATAAAATGAGATAAAACAATAAAGCATTTGGAGCAGGGCTGGACATATAGTAAGCATTCAGTGAATATTAACTATTCTTATTTTTATTTCTGCTGTTATTATTACTGTAATTGTTTGTAGCTGCTTATTCCTCTGGCCATTTGAGTTTCTCTAGCCCCAGAGACTTCACCTGAGGTGTTTTCACTCATTGTCTTCCCTTTCCACTTTGCTTCCAAGGTCATTTCCTCAGTGAGGGCTGCCCTAACCTCCGTGTCTAGGTTAGGTCCCCTTCACATGATCACCCTTGGGTCCCTGCACTTCCCCCCTTCACAAGCCTCAGCACATTTGATGCTTAACTTGCCCATACGACTCTATGCCCTGGTTTCTACCTTGTTTTCTACCGTATTTTGAGCACTAGCACATCATTTGGCATATAGAAGTTGTGAATAAATGACTGAAGGAATGAATTGTTCCATAGAAAGAACATCAAAACCAGCAGTCAGAAAACTTTGGTTCTAGTCCCAGCCTTGTTACTAACGAACTAGAAGACACTAAACCAGTCACTTCACTTCTCGAAGCCTCTCCTTATTTGTGAAAAAGAGGAGAAAAGACAAGATGGCATCTAAAGTCACTTTTATATCTCTATACATAGCACAAAATCAGAAAGAAGTTTAGATGCCAAACAAATGTCTGGTCTTCTAAGCATCCTACAGCTACTTGGATCAACCTACACATAAAATGTTCTGACATTTCTTCTCTATTGTCTATTTGAAAGACTGTGTTTAATCCATTATCTGACACATTTGTTGTGTCTCTCCCATATACAAGTTACTATATATTGGGTGCCATGGAAATAGCACAATACTCACCTTCAAGGAATTTATAATTTAATAAGGAGGTTTGTCCTCATGTATTACAAAACAAAAAAATATTAGATAAAGACCTAATGAATGATAGAAATCCTAACACAGGTCAGAGAAGAAGCATCAATTCCAGCTCTAGTGAGCAGAGGAGGCTTCCTGGAGAGGATATTGTTTAACAAGCCCTGATTTAGCTCTGCCTACCAAGAGCACCATGTCCCTAGTTCAAGAAGTATTAGTGCAGCAAGTGCAGCAGAGATCTTGATGAGACAATGCTAAAGAAGATGTATGATTTAATTGAAGAAGTTCCATATCCATAAATAGAAGCTTTAATAAGAGGCTAAAAAACCAGTTTGTGGAGATGGCATTCCTGGTTTAATTGTAACTTCATTAAGGTTTAGGTGTGAATCCTTTTAGAAATACAGATCTCCAGCTATGTTGGTGAAGATTCACTCTAAATCATCTTCCAGATTTACCCTGTACCAAACTGGACCCAAAGCTAAATGTGACCAATAACACAAGAGCTACAATAAGCAAGATGTTGAAGTAACCTTCATCAAATTTATTTTCAGAGTCCTTCAGCCTTTCTCCCATTCTTTCCGGCAGTCCTTTTCCCCTCATGTCTTCAGCCCTCAGCCTCTCTGTCCACCTGCAGACATCCAATGTCTTCACCCAGGTCCACCTTCTCTTCTAACAAAGTCAGATACCAAGAAATGCTCTGGTAATAGTTAATTACTCTCCAGAATAAATGAAAACCAAGATGAACCTCTTTCAGAGTTCTTTGCATTTGAACTCTTGTCTCATATTATCCCATGAAAGTTTTTGCTGTCTAACAAAAATATCTGCCCTTCTACTTCTGGAGCCAGTTTTTCCTACATAACTTTTATAGTAATTTAAACTTGGAGACCCTGGGAAGGTAGCTAAAAATTTATGCATGGTATTCAAATCTCTGGGCTATCCAAATGATCATCCACAACTATTAGTAACTGAGCTGGCATACTACTCAGGCTGTTAGCTATATGACCAGATCTTGACATCATCCTGGACCAAATGTGTGGGGAAAGCTGGCCATGGTCAAGACATCTAAGCACACTCCCTGTGCAGGGTCCATGTATTTTAAAAACTGAGACCCCTCAAATCTTTTTCCTTTAAACCCAAATTATAATACTCAAAGAAGCCCATATAATAAAGCCACATCTGAACAATAAAATTGGGATTGAAGAACATTTCCTCTGATATCCGAGCCCACCATCATTTTTATTTTATGATTGTCGACTCCATTGGATATAGGGGAAAAATTGAATATTGCCAAATATGAATTCACTCACTCACTCATTCATTCAATCATTCAACAAATACACATTTACAGCTTACTGGATGCTAGGCTGCCCCAGGAACCCTCAAGAATGCTTCTGGATCCCGAGTTGGTGTCTTGTGAAGGTGTAGGCGGTGGAGGAGAGGTGGACGTCCTCACTGCTCTCCTTCATATCTTCCCACCGATGTCTGAGAAAGTGGGACACTCTGAAAAACAGAATTTTTTCTGAATGAGTCGTGATGGAAATGGAGTTGGCTGCGGTTGGCTAGGATGTCATAGTGGCTAAGAAGAACATAACTTGGAAGGTTGATCCTCTTGGGGTCTCCCAAGATTCCAGGTTCCACCAGATCAGAGTTTTGTGCTCCACAACACTGATCTATAGCTGTAGAATCACCAAGTGCACATTACCTCCTACCAAACACTCTCCTTCCCTTAAAGGATAATGTTCTTGTAAATCTAACTTGGCAACAGCAGAATACTTTTTTCCACTCCCTCTGTTGAATTCCTCTTTGTTTTCTTGGTCCCACAGGAACCAGTAGACTTCTGGTATGAAATCACATTCAGAAAGAGATGGCTCGAGAGCCCGTAATGCAAGGGTTTTTTAAAATTGTATTTCAACTAGGGCTTTGATTAAATAGAAAATATTATGGTAAACCATATGAAAGTACCATGTTTATAGGTAAAAAAAAAAGTCAAATATCAGCAATTTCATGTGACTCAGTCTAACATGATTCTGACTCTCAGTTTCTGCACTTGCAACATGAGGTTAGTTCTATCTTTACCCACAAATTCAGCATCCTTGCATCTTGAAGGTCAATGGTTTTGTATTTGTTTTTGTTTTTGTTTTTGTTTTGAGACAGAGTCTCATTCTGTTGCCCTGAGTAGAATCCAGTGGCATCATCATAGCTCACTGCAACCTCAGACTCCTGGCCTCAAGTGATCCTCCTGCCCCAGCCTCCTGTAGCTGGGACAACAGGTGCACACCACGATGCCTGGCTAATTTCTCTATTTTTAGTAGAGACAGAGTCTTGCTCTTGCTCAGGCTGGAGGTCAATGGTGTTGGATCTCCGTGTGATAGGTCACATGATAAGTGAACACTAGACCCCACTTATGCTGGGTAACACAGATCAGCTGCTCTTCTGAGGCAGAGACATATAGGAAATCTGATTCAGAGAAGATGGGTACTTGAGCACACTCCCCATAAAAACTCCAGAGGGTAGGAGTAGGAAATCTCTAGGTGCATCTATATTAACCTTAATGTGTTTTTTGTATTTGTGAATGATTATAATTCTTTGTAACTAATTGTGATGCTTTGTAGTTGATTAGAATTTTCCAACCCCTCCAGGAACAAATTCCCATAGTCTGTCAGGCTGGAGGTACCGCCAATTCTTTCCTTACAGAGTTCAATGTTGACAGAAGTGAGGAGCCCTCAGGAATGCATACAAAGGGGTTAAAGAGGTGTGCTGGGTCTGGGACTTCAAGAAGGCTGTCCCGGTGGGAATTGGCAGCTGTGCAAAAATGCAGAACTTAGGTGGTTAACACAAGCATGTGATTTTGACAATTCAAAATCATTTGAAAAGATTGCACGTTCATAAAATGTGTCTATCATTAAGCATCTGTTTATTCTCATGGGTTCTCTATAGCCCCCAAGTCTGAAAGCTTTCACAGATACCAAAAGGAGCCCTTAGGAAAGTTAAACACATTTTGAATTGTAGTCATTCACAGAGCATGGCTTGTGGTTTTGCAATGTTATCCCAGATAGTAGTTGCTGTTCACTCAAATATATAAAATATTAGAAAATGATTCCCTGCAAGGAAAACTTTTCAACTACAAGGATATAGATATTGCACTTTTCATTAAATCCATTCTTATACTTCTGATCCCCCAGGAGCAAAAGCACTCACTCGTATCTTTTTTCAATAAAATGTTTTACGATATATTAGCTTCAAGGCTAATTTTGCACATTTTATCTCTTTCTGTTACCCCTCTAACTGGTCAGACAAGCACGGCCAAGATCGCTTCCTGTACCAGGGAGAGTGTCGAGAGAGCTGCCCAGCAGCCCACTACCCTGCCGAGGGGCACATCTGCCTGCCCTGCCCGGACAACTGCGAGCTTTGCCACAGCCCACGTGTCTGCACGAGATGCATGGGTGGCTACTTCGTGGTGTCCACCAACCACACCTGCCAGAAGTTAGAGTGTGGACAAGGTACTGCTGCTCTGGGGCCCCTGCCCAGCCCCAGGAGGTGGGAAGAGGAGGTGTGTCCTAGATGTTCTAGAGATTTGAATTGCCTTCCTGGCTTTAGTGTAGGTGCTTGGGATGACTTTAGGTGACTCCATATATCAAGTGGGGACAGTAGTAGCTGCCCCTCTCTCTTTCCCTACACATCCTTTCTCAAGGTTTCCCCAGACACAATCCAAGGTCATAGGAATGCAGCTAATCAGATAGAAAGTCATCTTGAATTGGGGAGGTTGGAATTGTGGAAAGGATATAGTGGAGACAAAAATTAGATTAGAAACCCCTGGCCAACAATTTCCTCTTTCCCAATTACTAGACATAAGACCCTAGACAAAACTAGTCTAATTTGCCCATGTCTTAGTGTCTTTGTTTGTGGAAGTACCATCGGACCAAAGCAGAGCTGCTGCGAGAAGCAACTAAGAATCAGCCTACCCTAAAACTACTTGACAATATGAAAGTGCTGTGCGTTATTGCTATTGCCCAATTTCTTATCTCATATCGGAAGAGGGAACTTTAAAAACAGCACATAATTTTGGCTCCCTTCTATGTAAGGATGCCACAGACCACTGCTCTGCTCGGCATCAGAATTATGCCTGGTCTGGTGCTGAAGAGAGCTCCAAGACCTTTTGAGAATTATTAAGACATTCATTTCTGTATCTCCTTAATGTGTATCAATGCAGTCAAAGATTTAAAACATTTTTTAAAAGTGTTTAGCAGGACAGATGAAAAGAGAGACAGACTCTGTTCATTTACATACCCAATTCCATTTTCCCCAAAGCAGAGTAGATTTCTTTAATAAATAAAATCCACCATCCTGAGAGCTTGTTTGGACATTCTAGCAGGGGAGCGCAGCTACTGGTACACCCTTGACCAAAGACGGGTCCTCCTCTATCGGGGAAAGTAGTGCTCTTTGACCCAGCCTGCAGCTTCGGGAGGGACACACGTGAGGGAGGAAGGGGACACCCGCCTAGCCAGCCAGATCAGCCAAATCAACCCTGGTGATCGAAGGGGTGACAGGTATTGCAGCCAGATCACCCTCACACCCAAAATCTACCATCTTGACTTCAAAACTAGTTGCATGGCATATAGTCCAACTTGGTTTTATTTGTCCCCAGTTATGCTCATCCAATCTATTAAATTCATAGAAAGAGATTTTTTAAAAGTGGATGCCATATATACATTCTCAAGGATGGGTTTGGCCTTCATAATTGCTCAATGGTTTATTTACTTTAAAATAAGCCACAAACCAACATATTTTTACAGCAATTAATGTGTTTCCACTAGGTGGAACTGAGTTCTATTTTTCACCCCTCTTGCTGTGTAGGTGAAGTGCAAGACCCAGACTATGAAGGATGCGTGCCTTGTGAAGAAGGGTGTCTGGGATGCAGCTTGGGTATGTCCTCTTCCTTTGTTACTTACAGAGTTAAAATAGCTTGGTCCTTTTCCACACACTCTCATCCTGTCATTGCTTCAGCAGGATGAAGGACTCTTGTCATTGCTGTCATAATCAGTGTCTCTATCAATATCCACTAAGTAGGCTCACTCCAATACAAAGAGGGTCATGGTGAGGAGGCACTTGGTTTTGAGGCCAAGGATAGGTCTCTTGTCTTTATGAAACTCAAGTTAAGGAAAGGAAACGGTGGCACCTTTCCCTCTGGTTGTCAGCTAGTTGGCAGGGATATCTATCAACGACCATGTTTCAAGGCGCCGGGGACTCAGCTTTTCCTTAGCTTCTCAAGGTGACAAATTTTGAAGATGAACAGTGAATACACTCAAGCCAAGAAATGGCTGATTGACTCGGTGTGTGAAACACAAAAGCTGGTGGGTGGAGAGATCAGGGGTTTTCCTTTGTAAAAATGACTCTGTTGCTTGGAGCCTTAGACAGTTGTCAGAGAATAAAGCGCAGGACTTTCAGTCTTCCAGATAAGCTCTAATTCAAATCAGTGCCTCCTCCTTTCTCCCCTCTCATGCGCCTGATTCTCTGGTGGAGCAGGGCATGGGGAGAGTTTGTAACACACAGCACCATCAGGTTGGCTGGAAAATGAAAAATAAGGAGGTCACCAAATTCCGGGATTGTATCTTAATGTAAGTTTAGGCAAGACAGAGAAAATAATTAGCATGTGGGATCTTTGAAAGGAAACTCAAAATTAATAAAGGTTCATGGAATAATTTCTCTTCGTGGGGCTTCCATGAACCCTGTGATTGGTTAACTAGTGCTTCTAGAACTTCAGTGTGCATGCAAATCATGTGGGGAATTTGTTAAAATGCAGACTCTGGTTCACCGGTCTAAGGCAGCCTGAGACTTTGTGTTTCTAACAAGCTGCCTGATGCTGTTGCTGCTGTTCTATGGACCACGTGTGAAGTTGCAAGGGCTTAGATTGTGCCAGAATGAAGTAGACTTTTTATTGGCCTTACTTAATGGATTTTATTAACTCTTTTTTATTCATACATAATAGTTTTACATATTTATGGGGTACATGTGATATTTTGATATATGCATACAATGTGTAATGATCAAATCAGGGTAATTGGGATATCCATCATCAAATATTTATCATTTCTTTATGTTGGGAACATTCCAGATATTCTCTTATAGAATATATTTTTGAAATAAGTTCTTAAATAGTATAAATGAATTATAATTTATCTGATGGCTATTACTGCCTCTCCTTGCCTTAAATGAAGAAGTTGTATTTTCTATAATGTATGTGACTACAAAATACAGTGTCTAGAAACTTAAATAGCTTTCCCCCATTATATTCCACTATAAAATGGTGCATATATTACTATTATAGATAATAAAATATAATAATAACCTTAATAAACACTTAAGAAAAGGGTAACATTTAGAAGCAGAGATTTAATGGTAAAATATTAATTATCTGGGAAGCAAAGAATAAACCTAGGCATAAGTAATAAAAGTTACTAAAGTGAAAAATATAGGCAGCTTCCAGTGTCTCTTGTGAGGTGATAGGAGGTGATTTTGCAGAGATTAATGATAGATTTTTTTTTTTTGGCTCCATGATCATGCTTACTGATGACTATCTTGATTTCACTTCTTGCCCGTTTCAGACCATTATTTTTCCATTAGGTTTCACACCCCAGCTAACTTCTGTGATCTCCTTTTGCACTTTTGCTATTGTATGTTCTGTGCCCATGCTAGCATCTTTGTGCATAGTGGAGGAGTGTATGTGTGTGTGTGTGTGTGTGTGTGTGTGTGTACGCGTGTGTGTGATCTTAAACCTGAGATTCTGGCTCTCTTTACTCTGCTCAGTGATGGCAGTGGTACACGTCCACCCAGCAAGTTAAACCTAGAGAAAATGTGCCTTCTATATCTTCAAGACATCTTGAAAGGAATGTGTGTGAACTCATTCAGGATGAGTGAGGGTCTCAGCATGGAGGTGGAAACTGTGACAAGACAACCGTGATCGCTAGGGATCTGCGTTGTGTCCCCTCCCCTTAGCTGACCCAGACAAAGGTGAGACCAAGGTGAAGCCACTGGAAAACGAATCCCATAGCAGACACTGGCCACCTGGGGACTCAAAATCCAAAAGAATCTACTTGCAAACACAGATAAATTAGAAAGTTTGATTGACTTTACAAAGTGCTATTAAAATATTCAGTCCATTCACTCCTTTAAGAAACTTTGTCGGCCGGGCGCGGTGGCTCACGCCTGTAATCCTAGCACTCTGGGAGGCTGAGACGGGCGGATCGTTTGAGCTCAGGAGTTCGAGACCAGACTGAGCAAGAGCGAGACCCCGTCTCTACTAAAAATAGAAAGAAACTATATAAACAGCTAAATATATATATAGAAAAATTATCCAGGCATGGTGGCGCATGCCTGTAGTTCCAGCTACTCGGGAGGCTGAGGCAGGAGGATCGCTTGAGCCCAGGAGTTTGAGGTTGCTGTGAGCTAGGCTGACGCCACGGCACTCACTCTAGCCCGGGCAACAGAGTGAGACTCTGTCTCAAACAAACAAACAAACAAACAAAAACAAAAGAAACTTTGTCTACTGTGTGCCGAGTGCTTGGCACTGGGAATCCAAAGGTGATATGGCTCTGACCCTGCTGTGCAGCCCTCTCTGTCACAAGTGACGCACCTGGGTGAAATCTTTGACAATGCCTGCCAGAGTAGAAACAGGTACAAAGTGCAGTGGGGTCTCTGAAGAGAGTGACAAGAGCATTTTAAATGCTGCTAATTTCTCTTTTTAAATTCTAGGATTTCTCTTAATTTATAAAATCTGTATGTATTGGGCCTTGTGTATTCTTGGATTGACCTGGCTGAACTCAATTATCACCTTATTACTGAACCCTTTGTTGATCTCTCCAATAGGACAAATTTTCCCTTTTCTTGTTTCCATTTGTTTATAGACCAATGACAATAGTTTTTATAGGAGACTAGTGTAAAATTTGTGTGTACACATCTTTCTGACTAGATACTAAACTACTTAAGGACAAGCTCTGTTACTTATATGCTCTGCTCCCACAAGAACTAGCATCATGCCCAGGACATAATAAATGCACAATTAATGTATAAATGTTTGTTAAGTTGAATTTGAGAATTTCCCAAATTCAAAGCAAACATACATGGCTTAGGGTACCCAGGGACTTAGATTTGATGCTTTCTCTAATCAAACTTTGTCTATGGGCCAAGAAGAAGAGAAAATAAATCATAGGATACAAACAAATACGTGATTTTTCATGAAATATTAGAACTATAAGGAAGATTTGAACAGGACATGGTTTATTAAATTTTATAATTTTATAATTTTAGTAAGATGAATGTAAACTTTAAAAGGTGGGAATAATTTACTGTAGATTTTCCTGAGGTTCTTCTTGTGAGAAAGAGTACCATTCTCTAGAGAGAACTTAGCTTTGTTCCATTTTGATACTGTAGATTCATCTTTGGACCAGGTCTAGATGATCTCTAGAGGACTTAGAGAAAAATGAAATCAGTCATTTCAATTATTTGTTGGAAACAAAGGTAATTTTTTGTTGGAAAAAACAAAAAATTAATTATTTGTTGGAAATCCTGGGGCTTTCCTTTTTTTTAGTTTTGTATTTCTTTCCAGGTATTTAGTGCGCTATCAATTAATATCTATCTTTCACACGTAATTAAGAAAAAACTCAAATTCCAGATTGTCTGGGATCTCGTCTAGTTCCCGGGTGGAGCTAGCTATTTGTCATTCCAAGGAAGAATTACCAGAAAGGGGACAGAAAACTAAACATATGACCATAAGTGATTCTTCTGTCTAGAGGAAAATAATTGAATTTGATACTCTGGGATGGAACAAGGGTGTTTTCATTACTATGGGGTTAGAGTTCTCTTTTTTATCAGGCTGTAAACAAACAGATAGCATTTTATATAATACCATTTTGCTCCATGAGTATTTGATGTCAAATTCTTTGTCTTTCTAACCAGTATCTTGATTGGAAATTTTAATTGAGGCAAGTCTAAGTGTTCTAAATTATATTTCTTCGCTAATTGAAGGGAGATGTAAATAGAGTAATGTTTTGAGGCATCCTTTTTTGTTTTAATCTAGGGAATGTAGTAATAGGTATGACACTTAACTGTAACGCAGGATTTGGAGCCCATACCTACTACACCCCCATTGACTTGATTAATTTAAATTGCATAAGATCTCTTTACTTCTTTATCTCATCAATAAAAATAGTGGTTAATGTGCCTCTATTTTAACTCAGAAAATGGTAATGAAAATCTATTAATATTTGCCCACTGAAATGGTTATAGTTCTTACTATTGGAAAAAAAACATATACAAATTTTTTTAATTTAAGTAATTGCAAAAAAAGGAAAAGGCCATATATATTAAATGCCAAGTAAAGGGACAAATATATGCGCCAACAGAACTTTAGAAAAGGGGGAACTCTGTGGGCACTGAAGTGGTCAAAGAAGGTTTCCAAGATGGGACTTGATGAGCCTTAGAGCTTGTGTGGAACTTAGGCAGAGAAGAGGGAAAAGTGACACTGTGGAGGGTCTTCCAGCCTGGACATTAGCAGGAGAAACAAGACGGAGGGAAGAATTTCTGCCATAGATTTTAGGACACCGGGTGTACTAATTTTGCAGAAGAAATAAGTAAATTATAAGGGAATAGGTAAAGAGAAGTTTGGAGATGTGATTGAAAACCAAATCTTGAATTCCAGACTAATGAGTTTAAAAGTATTGTGTGGTTAAAAGGGGATAATTGAAGTTTCTTTAAAGAGAGAGATTAAACCTTAGGCGTGAAACTATAAGAATTCTAGAAGAAAATGTTGGAAAAACTCTTATAGACATTGGCCTAGGCAAAGAATTTATGAAGACCCCAAAGGCAATCACAGCAACAACAAAAATAAATAAATGGAACCTTACCAAATTAAAAAGCTTCTGCACAGCCAAGGAAACTATCACAAGAGCAAACAGACAGCCTACAGAATGGGAGAAAATATTCGCATGTTACACATCCTATAAAAGGCTGATAACTAGAATCCATATAAAACTCAGGAAAATCAGCAAGAAAAAAATCAAACAATCCTGTGAAAAAGTGG
>CM052443.1:67869712-67883458 GCA_028533085.1 Varecia variegata | reverse complement strand
AAAAAGATATCTGCCCTCGAATGTTTATAGCAGGACAATTCACAATTGCAAAGATGTGGAAACAACCCAAGTGCCCATCAATACTTGAATGGATTAATAAAATGTGGTATATGTATACCATGGAGTTCTACTCAGCCACAAAAAACAATGGTGATCTAGCACCTCTTGTATTATCCTGGAGAGAGCTGGAGTCCATTCTACTAAGTGAAGTATCACAAGAATGGAAAAACAAGCACCACATGTACTCACCATCAAATGGGTATTAACTGATCAACACTTAAGTGCACATATAGTAGTAACATTCACTGGGTGTCAGGCAGATGGGAGGGGGCAGGAGGGGATGAATATATGCACACCTAATTGGTGATAAATATATGCACACCTAATGGGTGCGGTGTGCACCATCTGGGGGATGGACACGCTTGAAGCTCTGACTCAGGTGGGGCAAGGGCAATATATGTAACCTAAACTTTTGTACCCCCATGATAAGCTGAAATAAAAAAAATTTTTTAAAAAGAGAGAGTTTTGAAGAGGTGTTTTATGATTAATTTGGCTACTATGTTAACTGTGTTCAGGGTAATTGGAAGGGAGAGAGGTTGTAGGAGAGGAATCAGCTAGAAGACTATTTCAGAAATCCGGATATGAAGTAAAAGCAGCCTCATCTAAGGTGATAGCCAGGAAATTAGGAAGAAAGAGTTGGATTTTTAAAAATCACATGAAACAAATGGCCCTAAAGCATAAGAAAGGATCTGTTCATTATGTGGGAAATACAAATTAAAACAACTGTGAGGTTCTCTTTCTCACCATCAGATTGGCAGACATTCAAAAGCTTACACGCAAGGCTGCAGAAAAGCAAACACTCTTATTTCCTGCTAGTGGGAAGATAGAAAGGTATGACGACTGTTGAAGGGAATCTGGCAGTATGTAACACAACTACATGTGTGTTTGCCCTTTGACCCCATAACACTTCCAGGAATTTACCCTGAGAACACACATCCACAAATTCAATATAGCATATTACAGTGTTATTCATTGTGGTATTATTTCTGGCGGTAAACTATTGGAAACAATCAAAATTCCTGTTCATAGAAAACAGGTTGAATGAACTAAGGCACACATACACAATGGAGTACTATGCAGCCATCAAAAGAGCAAAGATCTATATGAACTGATAGTGATTTCAGGAAATACTGTTAAATAGAGGGCAAGGCGCAAAAAGTATACATAATATACTACTTTTTAGGTAGAAAATGGTGAAATAAAATGTGTATGTGTGTATCTACATTTTGTCCTTATTTTTGCAAAAAGAAACACTGAACAGATAAACAAGAAACTAATAAAAATGGTTACCTATAGAGAAAGGGCTAGGGCAGAAGGGAGCAAGACTTCTCTAGGTATATCTTTTTACATAGTTTTGATTTGAACCAGGTAAGTATTTTATATATTCATAAGAAGTGAAACAATGACTAGTGTGAATGGGCTTCAACTTGCCAAATTTGGGACAATTTGAGCATTTAAAGAAATTAATAATAAAGAATTACAATTTAATTTATTTTTTTTAAAAAAGTCCATGCAACAATGGAGATATTTAAGGAAGAAAATGTAAGAGGGAGGGAAATAGAATAAAAGGAAAAGCTCTTATTTCCAGAAAAATTTCAGTTGGCATATATGCAAGGAAAGAATTAGGAAAGAGTATCATTTTGTTTCCCCTAGTGTATTGTCTCAAGGGACAATCATCAAATCATCAGTGGATGTTAAATTCATTAGGTGGAAAATTGTTGGGGAACAGGGTGATCACACAGACTGAAAGTGCTGCCACAATTAATGGTTAATTACAATGGAGAGATTTGCTGATTACCAACTTAAACAAGTTATTACACTCAGCATCACTGTTATTAGTTCCACGCAACCTGATTTTATGTGTCTCCTGATGTGATACATTAACAAGTACATAATATGACCTAGTATCCTTGACAGAAGTGTCTAGATCAGTGATTTTTAACTAAAAGCAATTATGCCCCCATGGGACATTTGTCAATGTTTTGAAACATTTTTGATTGTCACCACTGGGAGGTTTTATTTGCATCTAGTGGATAGAGGTCAAGGATGCTGCCACACATTCTACAGCGCGCAGGATGGCCCTTCACAACAAAGAATTACCTGGTCCGAAATGTTAATAATGCTGAGGCTGAGAAAAGTTTATTTAGCCTGAAGAAAATCACAAGGTAAATCCATAATGTGGACTATCTTTAAGATAGCTGACCTGTACTCTTAAAGAAAATTCAATATTATGGGAAAAAGCCCAAATGAAAATAAGAGAATTAAATAAAAGAGAATAAAGAGATAAAACAACCAAGAAAATACATAAATACTGATTAGAGCCTGGAGTTTTTCTTTTCCCCCCTAGCTTTGTTGAGCTATAATTGACAAATAATTGACAAATTGTGTATATTTAAGGTATACAATGTGATTTTTAAATTTGTTTTTTAATTGGCAAGCAAAAATGTATACGTCTATGATGTACAGCATAATTCTTTGAAATATGTATACATTGTGGAGTGACTAAATGGAACTACTCTCTTAGTGACTTTCAAGTATACAGTATATTGTTATTAACTATAGTCTGTACAATATGTTTTCATATATATATATATATATACACACATTGTGAAATGAGTACCACAATCAAGCTAATAACATATCCATCACCTCACTTTCTTACCTTTTGCATCTGTGTGTGGTGAGAACATTTAAGATCTGTCCTTCTTAGCAAATTTCAAGTATAAAATATAGTATTATTAACTATACTCACCATGCTGTACATTAGATCTTCAGAATTGATTCATTTTGCATAATTGAAACTCTGTACCTTTTGACCAACATCATTTCATTTACCCCAACCCCTGGCGACTGCCATTCCACTCTCTGCTTCTGTGAGTTCAAGTTTTTAGATTCTACATATAATTGAGATCATGTAGTACTTATGTTTCTGTATCTGGTTTATTTCACTTAGCATAATGTCCTCCAAGTTCATCCATGGTGTCACTTGACAGGATTGCCTTCTTTCTTAAGGCTGAATAATATTTTCCATTGTATATATACTTACATGTAACACACTTTCTTTGTTCATTCATCCATCTATGGACAGTTAGGTTGATTCCATATCTTGACTATTGTGAATAATGCTTCAATAAACATGAGAGTGCAGATATCTCTTCCAAATACTGATTTCAGTGCCTTTGGTTATACCCAGAAGTGGGATTGCTGGATCACATGGTAGTTCTACTATTAGATTTTTTTTTGAGGAACTTCCTTACTGTTTCTCATAATGGCCATACCAATTTATATTCCCACCAATGGTCTACAAGGGTTCCTTTTCCTCCACATCCTTGCCAACACTTGTTATCTTTTGTCTTTTTGATAATAACTATTCCAGCAGGTATGAGTTGATATCTTCTGTGGTTTTGATTTGTATTTCCCTGACGATTAGTGATGTTGAACATTTTTTTGTATACTTATTGGCTATTTGTATGTGTTCTTTAGAGAAATGTCTGTTCAAGTCCTTTGCCCATTTTTTAATAAAGTTATTTGTTTTCTTGCTATTGAGTTGTTTGAGTTCCTTTATTTTGAATATTAAGCACTTATCTGCTGTATGGTTTGCAAATATCTCTTCACTTCATTGATTATTTTCCTTGCTATGCAGCAGCTTTTTAGTTTGATGCAATCCCATTCATCTATTTTGCCTTTATTGCCTGTGCTTTTGGGATCATATCTAAAAAATTGTTGCCCAGACCAGTGCCAAGAAACTTTTTGCCTATGTTTTCTTCCAGTAGTTTTGTAGTTTCAGGTTTTAGGTTTAAGTCTTTAATCACTTTGAATTGATATTTGTATGTTGTTTGCGATAAAGATCCAATTCTATTCTTCTATATGTGGATATCAAGTTTTCTCAACACCATTTATTGAAGAGACTGTCCTTTACCCATTGTGTCTTCATGGCACCTTTGTTGCAGGTCAATTGACCATAAATGCGTGAATTTATTTCTGGGCTCTCTGTTCTTTTCTGTTGGTCTGTATGTATGTCTTTCTGCCAATACAAAGCGGAGTGGGAGGATCCCTTGAGCTCAGGAGTTTGAGATCAGCCTGAGCAAGAGTGAGAGCCTGTCTCTACTAAAAATAGGAATAAATTAGCTGGGCAACTAAAAGTAGAAAAAATTATCTGGGTGTGGTGGCATGTGCCTGTTGTCTCAGCTACTCAGGAGGCTGAGGCAAGAGAATCACTTGAGCCCAGGAGTTTGAGGTTGCTGTGAGCTAGGCTGATGACACAGCACTCTAGCCTGGGCAACAGAGTGAGACTCTGTCTCAAAAAAAAAGAAAAAAGAAAATGAACTTTTAAAAAGTACTTTGTGGGCCAGGCATAGTGACTCACACCTGTAATTCCAGCACTTTGGGAGGTCAAGGCCAGAGGATCACTTGAGCTCAGGAGTGCAAGTCTGCAGTGAGCTATGATCATACCACTACATTCTAGCCTGGATGACAAAGCAAGACCCTGTCTCTGAAAAAAGAAGATGGAGAAGGAGAAAATAAGAAAAGAAATGCACCAACAATGATGGGAGTATGTCAAAGGAGCAAAGAGACACAAAAGCCAACTGAATGAATTCCCAAAGGCCAAAGCTGGAACAATTTGAGCAATAACATAGTATTAGGTTATAATAAAATAGTATTAGGTTATAATACAAAGTATAAAATAAATATCCATAAGTTCATACAGATTTAAATAAATGCTCAAATAAATACTATAAAGAAGAGGAGATAAATATTTCATGCAGAAGAATTCCAAATAACTTATTTAAATACTCTTTTAAGAAAGTGGAACATTATTCTCTACTCCTTTAGTGTGGGCTGCACATAGTGACTTTCTCCGAAGAGGACTGTATGGAAAGGGTGAGGGGAGGAGGACTTGCCAGTGGAAAAACCTGACGAACACTACCTCATGCGGGTGATCAAGGTCAATGTCAACAGCGACAAATTGCATCCAGTGAATGTATCCTTCATATAACGTACGAGTTCGTGGCCTTTCCCTCAAAAAACCATGACCCCATGACCCCAATCTTACCATGAGAAAAATATCAGACAAATCCCAATAGAGGGACATTTTGTAAAATATCTGATTAGTACTCCTCAAAACTGTCAAGTTCATTAAACAAGTAAAGTCTGAAAAACTGTCACAGCCAAGAAGAGCGAAGGAGACACCATAGGTAAGTATAACGTGGTATCTCGAATGGGATCTTGAACCAGAAAAAAAGACACTAGGTAAAAACTAAAGAAATCGGCCGGGTGCAGTGGCTCACGCCTGTAATCCTAGCATTCTGGGAGGCCTAGGCGAGCGGATCGTTTGAGCTCAGGAGTTCAAGACCAGCCTGAGCAAGAGTGAGATCCCGTCTCTACTAAAAAATAGAAAGAAATTAGCTTGACAACTAAAAATATATAGAAACAATTAGCCGGGCATGGTGGCGCATGTCTGTAGTCCCAGCTACTCGGGAGGCTGAGGAAGAAGGATCACCTGAGCCCAGGAGTTTGAGGTTGCTGTGAGCTAGGCTGACTCCACGGCACTCTAGCCAGGGTGACAGAGCGGGACTCTGCCTCAAAAAAAAAAAAAAACTAAGGAAATCTAAATGAATCATGTACTTTAATAATAATCACATTATCATAAAAATGAAGGGCATGAGGGAACTATTTGGGGTGTTGGAAATGTCCTATATCTTGATGGTTGGGGAGATTGCATAACTGTATGCATTTGTCAAAATTCATAGAACAATACACATAAAAAGGCCAATTTTACACTATGAAAATTATATTTCAATAAATCTAACTTAAGAAGAAAAGTACTTTAATGCTAGAATGGACCCATTAATGTTCTTTCCTATTTCTGCATAGCATAAATATAACAGTAACCTAATTGCTAGCATTTATTGAATACCTACTAATGTACCAGGTGCTGTGCTAAGTTCTTTAAGTGTATTACTTCACCTAACTCTAAGGAATAGGTTATAATTATTGTTCTCATTTTGCAGATGAGGAAATTAAGCTCAGAACAGTTAAGCAACATGCATAAATTCACTAGGCTGCTAACTGCTAGAACCAGGACTTGACCCTGGATAGCCCAAGACCAAAACTCATGTGTTTTACGACACTCTAACCATACCACCTAATGGTCTTCCTCTCAAATTCTAGAGCAGAATATTATGCTTTTTGCAATAACAAAAAGATAAAAGAAAGCCTTATTTTCTGCCCTTTTCCTCAGTTCCACACACTACAGCCACTGTACTTAGTTTTGGCCACCGCTTCAGGCCCTGTAAAATAACTGAATTCACCAAACAGTGAAACTGTTCATCATAGCCATGAAGATTGACCTGGAGTCACTGCGCACCCAGAGCAGTCAGCCTTCAGGGCCTACATCTGGAAAGTTCTGAGATGGGGCAAAGCAGATAGGGGATGGCCCCATAGCAGCAAGACTGAGAGAGCAGGTGAGCACATTTGCAGTTTCCCTGGCTTCCTCCCTGCCACTCTATCTCCCTTCAGTTTCATTCACCTCCACAAGGTACCCTTTTGCTCCCCAGGAAAGTGGGTTCTATTTTAACAGTGTGATTGGCAAGAGACATCCCTCTCTCCTCCACCCTAACCCACATTAAATTTAAGCTTCAGATCCAGGAATTAGAGAACTAACCTCATTTACTCTTGCTACTCTATCTTTCTAGAAGGAGTGAGGCCCTAGTTCATAAACAAAAAAGTATTAGAGCTGAGACATGAAGTTCACGCTTTGGTTTTCTAATGGAGCAGATAGGAAGGGTTTTCAAATCAAATACTGTAGTCACAGATCACTATTTCACATCTACGTAGATCTCCCACTGGGCCTTTCCATGTAATTTCAGGGGAACAAGAACAGTGTCAAATAGTTTTGGTACCTTCCGAACCAACAGTATCGCAGAATAAAATGTATATTAGCATGGTGTCTCCTTTAAATTGGGAGGAAGTTGCTGATTTTAAAATTGAAACTCAGCATTCATGAAGAACCTTCTTTCCAGGGACCTAGGACATCCCCCACTGTCTAGCCAACCATAGTAACTGACCCAGGCGGTACCGATTATCATCTCCATGGACAGATGGGAGAGGGACATTCAGGAGGTGTCTTTTCTTTAAAAGGCCAAACAGTGAGCCAGCTTCCCAGGGAGGATTAGAATATAAATTTCACTATCAAGAAAGAGTTTGCTGAAGAAAAGAGAAACAAGCAAGCTCTATTAAAACAGTGCTGTCCCTAAAAAATCATAAACTGTGGAGCCTCCCTGTGGCCTCCTTGTCTAAATGATACCTCATTTCACACATGGAGGTAAAGAAAATATAAAATTTTTGAAGAAGAGGACGCAAAGTTGGAAAAATTTGCAGATGTTAAGCAGTTTCATTGTCCCTTATTCATTCTGGCTTTCTTCATTAATTCATTTAGCAAATATTTATTGCATGCCTTTGTGCTTTCTGTTTTCCCATCATTTGTTCAGTTTATTCCACAAATAATAGGATTAAATAACCTAATAGTTATCAAGCATCATCATTCACCAAGCATTCTGTTAAACACTTAAAATAGATGATGTGTTTTCACATCCACAACCCAATGATTCTTACAGATGGGGAAACAGGATTAGAGAATCGTTGAAATTTGACCAACTTTATGCATATGGGACATGACAGAGTAGCTCAGAAACAGTCAGTTTTAGGCAACCTTTGCATAACTTTGTTAACTCTGTCTTTACAGAGGAAGTAGTTGGCTTAGGAGCTCCTTGTTGTAAATATACGCTAGGATAGACAGGGTTGTGCTGTGATAACACACAACCCCAAAATCTTGATGACTTCAAACAACACAGGTTTATTTCTTTCTCCTGCTACCTCTTCATCATGGGTCAGCTGGGAACTCTGCTCTGCATGGTCCTCATCGCAGGACCCATCTTGTCATGGCAGAGGCAAAGCAAATACTGGCTCTGAAAGGTTTCACCGGGATGTGACACTTGTACCGCCTGCTCACATATTTTTGGGCAAAATAAGTCACATGATCATGCCTGAGATCACAGAGTGGGGAAGTGCAATCTTACTATGTGCCTGCAAAAGAGAGAGAAATTAATAATTGTGAAAAATGGTGACAATCTCACCATGGTAATGACTGGGACTGTTACTGGTATACTCTGAGCTTTCACATCATACATTTGTACATGAAATAGTTCCAAATGTGTGCATGCCCACTCACCTTCACTAAATGATTTCTCTCTTCTGCACCTCTGACCTTGTGTATTATCTTACATTGGCAGTGTCTAACTTTTTTTTTAATAGTGACAAGGTCTCACTCTGTGGCCTAGGCTGGAGTGCAGTGGCACTATCATTGCTCACTGCAACCTGAAACTCCTGAGCTCAAGCAATCCCTCTGGCTCAGCCTCCTGAATAGCTGGGACTACAGATGTGTGCCACCATACTTGGCTAATTAGTTTCAAACATTTTTTGTAGAGATGGGGTCTCACTGTGTTTCCCAGGCTGCTCTGGAACTCCTGGCCTCAAGTGATCCTTCCTCCTTGGCCTCCCAAAGTGCTGGGGTTATAGGTGTGAGCCACTATGCCCAGTGGCAATGTCTAATTTTTTCCTTCTCTCAAAGAAACTCTTTTGAAGAAGTCACAAATTTTTTAAAAATGTATGGAATTTCCCCAAGTACCCTGCTATCTCACTTGTTTGATTTCTGGCAACCGATGAGTCAAGAAGAGGACCAGTGATCAATGACACGTAGTTGATGGGTGGGCTGTCAGCTAAAAGGACTTTGACCCTTCTTTCTCCAGTCTTCCAAATCCCCACTGCGAGAATAACAATGTGCTGCTGTCTCTTGCCTTTGTCTGCTGCCCAAGACATTTATTAACCCATATGAAACAAGCCTTGGGAATTTGGAAAACGTTCTCTCAGTTTTTGAGTTAGCTTTGAGAAATATTTAGTGAGCACCTACATCAGGCTAGCTAGGTAGGGGGTTATAAAAATGAATAAAACGTATTATTTGGTCTCAAGGAGCTCACATATAAATGAGATAGGCCAGTGGTTCTTAGCCCTATGTGCACATCTGAATCACGAGAAGAGATGTAAAATGCAGCGCTGACACCCACTCCCAGTGTTCTTGATTTAATTGGTCTGGAGTGAAGCACAAGCATTAATACTTTTTAAAAATTCCCTGACTAATCAAATGGGCAACCAGAGTTGAAAGCTGCTGATCAGGATGGGTGTATAAACAGATAACTTCAACATCAGATTTAAAACATTTTGTTGGCGATGGAAGCTGAAACAGAGGCAGATACATTATATTATATTAATTACAATTCATTGTCCATTCTATACTCGGTGCTCAGCTGGGCACTTTATGAACATGATCTCCAATTCTCAATGTAACCCTCTCTGTTCAAAGTCCTCATCCTCATTTTATAGATGAGAAAACCAATGCCCAGAGAGCTTATGTCATTTGCCCAAAGTTACATAGCTAGCAAGTATTGGAGCCAAATTCAAACTTAGGACTGTCTGGCTCCAAAACCACAGACCATCCAAATATTTGCTGTTTTTCCAGCGTAGACTGCACTCATATACTCTTTTCCTAGAGAACATAAATGAAAATTGTGGAAAGGTTGACCTGCTGTACTTGTTTCATTCTTGGTTATATTCTTATGTTCCCTAGTTGTGTCTCCTGACCTTTCCCTTGCTACACTCAAGTTCACATTCTTTTGGTTATGGGGGAGAAGAACATAGCGGTGAGGTATCCTAAGTTCAATTCTAGAGCAATTAGCTCATCATCTTGGCTCTGCATGTTATTACGCTCTTTCTCCCCAGAGCTGGGTATACTCAAAGTTCCTCCTACTTGTTGTGTAACTGACCTGAGAAGTCGAGCTGTGTGAGCCAAGTCTGGATCACGTATGCTTGCAGAAAGAGAACGGAGCCAAGTACTTCCAAAACAAACCTCGTTAAACAAAAGCACAGAGTGTGGTAGAGCCAAACACACGGGGTGGAGGGGTTCAGAAGGCTGCCAGTCCCCAAAGCAATGTGGGGTCTGGGACATTAAACTTCTGGTGACTAGGGGCAGGGGCCATTTGGGGTGGAGGGATGAAGTTCACCTTTACAGAAGAATCTAGAAACCAACAAGGATGCTTTTGCATGATTAAGAATAATAAGCTGGAAAACCATTGTCAAATTACTTCCTTTTAGTGAAATATCTTTGGTTTTTCTGAAACCTTCGGCAACCGAGAGCCCAGCTCATGTCTGTCTATGAAGCTTGAACAAAAACAAAAGTGAGGCCAGCAGTAGTGCCTAGAACTTCAAGGGGTTAGGTCTTATTTGGTTTTGCAGGAGTGTGGAAATGGAGCCAGAAATCTTCGTCTCTATTCATCTCCATCCTTCCCTTACCACAGTGAAAATAAATCGTGGGCAAGTCTCGTGCACTTTTTCTTTTTTAATTCTATCCTGTTTTATAAAGAAAACATCATGTAAGTTGCCTTCCTTGTGCCTCCTAATAGGGCCCTAGAGATTACAGTGAAAACTGGAAAGTTGATCATATCTTGAGCTCTTCGAGAAAGAGAAACCAAGAAGCTCTATTATTAATATCAAAATAAAGTTTAATTTGCTTTCTTTCCATTTCCACCCTTTTTCCTTCCTATCATATCTGCTGCCATCATCGAGAAGCCCGTTGGTGTATCCCAGGCCACGGGTCTAACCTGGGCACCGCTGTGTCACAGCAGTTAGCGTGGTGCCTGTCACCAGGAGCACTCAGTAAATATATGTGGCTTCCACGCCTGTTGTTAGCATCCTCATCTCACTCCCCAACTCTCCATCTCCCTTTGCCACACCAAACTGCCATTTCATTGTCCTTTACCAGGTGGTAGGAAAAGCTTCAAGCTCCACTGATTGAGGAGAAAAAAATCGATTTAAGTCACAGAGCAGACACCAGCACAGAGAGGAGCTGAGGGTGGCTGAGGCGGGGGCATCTGCACAGTGACAGCGGCTGCTCGACAGGCTGCCTCCAGCTGAGAGCTGGGCTGGCGAAGAGTGTCAGGAAATTGCCTCTGCACCTCTGGAGCCTGAACTTCTAGCTTTCCAGAAGTCAACAGGAGGGTAATTTGGTAGGAGTCCAGTCTCATCCTTTCCACAAAGTCTCCCTGCGACTCCCATCAGGGAAACCTTGGCTGCAGCCCTCCCAGCAGCCTTCAGCACGGCTTCCAGCACAATGGGCCAGCCCAGGGCATTAGGAGCAGAACGGGGACCAAATGGCACAGCAGGCTGGAGAGGGCAAGTGGGCTCGGTGACAGGACCCGGGCAGGGCTATGCCTCCTGCTGGCCAAGTGCCCGAAGTCGAAGCATTTGAAGGCAAAGGGTATCATGCCGACATCTCCAACCCTTGGTCATGTTCTCCCTGATGATGTTACTGGGAATATCGAAGCTTTTTTCCTCCCAGCTGTGCCTATGGCCACCTGCAGCAGCCAACTTTACTTTTTTTTTTTTCCCTCATATCTTTTCCATAAAGACGGTATGTTCTGACTAGCTACAAACTATCTACCAGTAGATGAGACAAGTGAAAAATGTTTTGTATGAACCAGGCATGTATCCCAGGGATGTTTACATCTCAGCTCCTTGTTCCCCAGCCCCAAGGGACAGGGAGGCCCTGGAGACACTGAGCAATCCCCATTCAGTCAGATCACCAGGGCAAGAGCAGATCCAAGAACAGATGTGTCGTTACCTCCAGAGGGGTAACAAGGATAATCTGGAGATGCAAATGGTGGAATATTAAAGTAGAAAAGTTTCTCGATCTCTCCAACCTCTGATTTGGACCAGAAAGAGCTGACAGCTTGATTTATCATCAAGATGGAATTTTATGCCCTCAAATAATTGCTAGAAACCTGGATGTTCCACTAGAAAAATAAATCAGCCTCAAACTGCAGACTCCAGATTACCATGACCCCAACATTTGAATGATGACATTGAGCCTTTGGGTCAGGTTTGGAGGTGAGACTTGAAAGAGAAAGGAAGTTGTTTTGAAGGGGTGCTTATTGGAAAGCCAAGTGCAATCATGCTAGCTGCCCAAGTCAATTGTAAAATTGCAGATTTATTGTGTTTAGCAGAAATGCAGCCTGTACATTTGAAATATTATCCAAATGACCTGGCTTCAACTTGGAAATCTTACACGAATTGAAACAAGTGAATTAGGGAGGCCTCTTGCCTTCAGCACTAAAGGGTCTGTGGGAGGTGAGTCAAGAGCCATTTATAGTAGTGATAAAATACTATATTTAAGGCTGTAAAAATTTGGCATACGAGGTCTCAGTTCAGAAGTAAATTCGTTTTATGGGCTCGGCAAAGGAGCAACTGGAAAGTTTTGCAAATGGGAAGTTTGACCTACTGAGATTTTAAAGATAAAATATGTCAATTATTCCTTGGGACTGAGTAGGGTAATTACCCCCCTTGAATATTGAAATGCAAATCAGAACTATAAAGTCAGTAACAGCTTAACTTTACCATGGTACACATGGCTAATGACAGTTACCCAAAGCCATTGTCCAACTGTCACATTAAATGCCAAATGTGCATTAATGGGATGGGTCACTTGGGAACTTAGCAAGTAACTGGGAAAAGCATCGGAGCCCTGCCCAATTAACAAACACCTCGTCTGATGGGGCATTATGCTTTTGCTCTGCCAAGAAGCCAGTGATGCTTTACTTGGGAATTCTACGTCCGGCTCAAGCTAGGACTAGTAGATAATGCTTGACAACTGACAGCTGTGTGCTTTAATCAAAAGAGCTTTATTAACTTTGGTCTCCTACACATCTCCGGCACATCCTCTCCCTCCCCTCACCCGCACTCTCCAGCTACTCTGGAGGGTCCTGGTCTTGATTGCTTCTAGCCCATTCTTGCCCTGGGGCCCTGCACTAACTGTTCCCTCCACCTGGAATGTTCTTCCCAAGATATTAATGTGGCTGGATCCTTCCTGTCATCACAACTCTTGTTTAAATGTCACCTCCCAAGAGGTGTGTCCTCAGAACCCCATTTAGCCTCTCCCCCTCTCTGTCTCTGTTTATACACACACACATATGTGTATACCCATCAATCACCCTGTTTTAATTCTAGCAGATCATATGTAATTATGTGATATTTTAATTTTTTATTGACTTCTTTATATCTGTGTGCTGTATTTCTTCCCTCACTTAAAATGTAACATCCAAGCAGGCAGAGACTTCATCTGTTCTATTTACTGTTGTATCATCAGTACCATGAATCATGCTGACCACACGTAAGCGCTCAATCCCTAGTGTTTGAACGAATACGAGGCAGCATCCTAACAAGCAAGTCTACGGTGAATGATTTGAAAGGGTCCCTGTGGCGAGTGGACGAATCAGACTCCAGGCAGCTCACGTCAGGCAAGTCACTCCTCGCTGGTCTCCGGACCTCACCTCCTCATCTGGAAGCAGACAGGGCTCGATCAGATCAGTGCTCTGCCACCTCTACTCCATGACGCCCTTTCCCTCCCCCGCAGCTTTGCTTTCATCTTTTTTCTGTGCTTGATTTTTCATAAGTTTTCATTTGGTAAAGGGTTCTGATGCTAATGTAAAATTTTAAATGTCCCAGGTTAGATAAACCCCTGGGCTGGAAGTTAAGCCTGGCCTTGCTGTAAAAGGCCTGCTGTGTCCTTCTGGGAAATTC
>CM052443.1:67807296-67869612 GCA_028533085.1 Varecia variegata | reverse complement strand
GTTAAAGGTTCTGCGATGGGGAGATTATCCTGGATTATTCACGTGGACCGAATCTGAGCACACAAGTCTTTACAAGTGGAAACTCTTTCCAGCTGCAGTCAGGGAGAGAGATGAGACAGAAGAGAGACCCACCATTGCTAGCCTTCAAGCTGGCGGAAGGGACCCTGCCCCCAAGCCAAGGAATGCAGGTGGCCTCTAAAAGCCAGATACAACCCTCAGCTCGCAGCCAGCAAAGAAATAGGTGTCTCAGGCCTACAACTGCAAGGGAACTGAATTCTTCCAATGACTCAGATGAGCAAGGAAATGGATCAGACTCTCCCAGAGCCTCCAGAAAGGCACCCAGCCCTGTGGCCATTCTGATTTTAGCCCAGTGAGACCCACACCAGACTTCTAGCCAACGGAACTGTAAAATAATAAATTTTTTTATGTTTTAAGCTGCTAAATTCATGGTAATTTGTTACAGCAGCAATAGAAAACTAATGATACACTGGCCAGGTGCAGTGGCTCACGCCTGTAATCCTAGCACTCTGGGAGGCTGAAGTGGGAGGATCACTCGAGGTCAGGAGTTCAAGATCAGCCTGAGCAAGAGTGAGACCCCGTTTCTACCCAAAAATAGAAAAATTAGCCGGGCATGGTGGCGCATGCCTGTAGTCCCAGCTACTCGGGAGGCTGAGGCAGAAGGATCGCTTGAGCCCAGGAGTGTGAGGTTGCCGTGAGCTAGGCTGACACCACGGCCCTCACTCTAGCCCGGGCAACAGAGCTAGACTCTGTCTCAAAAAAAAAGAAAAAAGAAAGAAAACTAATACACTGTTTAAAGTATCTAATGAAGTGCTTGGCACATCAGAAGGGCTCAGTAAATGTGAGTATTTCTTATAAATATTTTTAATGGCCATTTATTAATACTATTTCATTATCTCAAAAACCTCCTCCTGCCTTGATGCTCAGCTCTGAATTCTGCAACTCCACTTCCTGCCTCTCCTGGTGCTTCCTCTTAGTGTCTGAAAGGAATTATTCACTAACTTCAGGAGCCAGGTGTTGCGCCGGATTGGAGTGAGAGGAAATCTCCTGAGATGCAAAACCAAGGGTACAGGTTAATAACACTGAAGAGGAACAGATGGACGCTGGGTGCTTCCTGAGGTGTTGTCTTAAGAAGGGCACAACACGAGCTATGCAGGACTTTGGCTGAGGACGCTTAACCTGCCTCTAACCACTAGGAAATAACAGGCAGATCCCAAGTGAGAAACATGCTATTAAAAAAGAAACTGTTGCCTTTTAAAAACGTCAGTGTCACCAAAGTCAAACGAGAGTCGAGGAACTGTTCCAGATCAGAGGAAATCAAAGAGACAAGACGACTAAATACGATACATGATCCTAGAATGGATCTCTGTTGAACAGTGTCGGGTCGATTGAAAAAATTGGAATATAGATGGTAGAGTAGATAAATGTATTTATTAACATTAAATTTCCTGAAGTTGAAATTTTCTGAAGTATCACTCTACTGTGGTTATATAAGAGAATGTACTTATTCTTAGGAAATGCCCACTGAAATATTTAAGGGGAGAAGACCACAAGTATGCATTTTACTTTCAAAGGGTTTAGGACAATATATAAAATATACATATATCATATATATAGGTTCACAGAGAGTGAGAGCAAGTGAGCAAATTATAGCAAATGTGGCAGAATATTAACAATAGGTAAATCTGAGCAAACTGTAAATGTTTTATTCTTGCAACTTTTCTGTAATTTTGAAGTTATTTTTATAAGTTTTTAAAAATAGCCAAGTTTGCAATCCCGTGAAGAGAAGGAATTGTTAGCTCTTAGTGCCCATTTAAACCACATGTTTTTCTTCTGATTTATAACTCCCTCTGATACCTACCTTATCATGTCTGCCCATCTTTTGGACTTTTAGAATGCATAGCTTTTAAAATTAGTATAAAAACAGAAAATCTCTTCAAACTTCACTTTAGGTGCATTAAATGTAAACCCTGTTCAAAAAAAGTACATTTTTCAAGTAATCCACAAGTTTTAGATGCTGTGGTTCTTGGACACTGCATGGCTAGCATAGTGCTTAGAAATATTCATCTAGTAGGCTAAATAAATATATTTCCTCAAAAAGTTGACAAAGTTGTCAGCAAAACTGTTAGATGAATGCAGTAAATAGTCCATTGTAAAAAAAAAATAATTACATGTACTTACTACATGTAGACATACTAATAATTGTCAATAATAGGCCTAACGGAGAAATCATGGTGGCTGGGGTAAATCACAGGTGTCTCCAAATATTTCTAAATGTGTGCCTACTTAATTCCCCTTCCAAAATAAGCCCTTTCATCTTTCATAGCATTAGTAGAGAACATTGGTGTCCATGGTGCTGTTTTTATGGAAACCGAATCCTGTTCCCTTTTATGCACTTGCCAAAATATATGCACCTTCCCATAGTCAAGCTTGTCCTTCTTCCATCGGTGCCAAACTTCTTAGAAATACTGGAGATTTCTAAAATGGATCAGCACTTTGGAAAATTGCCTCATCACCAAGCATGAATACTCGTGCACTTGGGCAGCCACACGTGCATCTATCATTCAACAGTGTCTCAAGATCCAGGAATGAACGGAACAATGGCTTTCCTACAAGGCGAGTGGCTTTTTCTCAAAGCAAAGAAAGAAAGGCTGAGCGTTATCATCCATGTAATTGGTGACCATTAGAAAGATTGGTAGATGTTCTTTCATTGAATCCCTTTGGACTAAGAACACAGCTCATCTGGAGCACAAAAGCTCTAAACATAGGGGGGAAAAAAAGAGCAGTTTCAGTGCACCTTCCCCATTCAGAGGTGCTAATAAGGAAAAATGCTAAATTACTATGATTACTCAGGACTTGAAAATAGCTTATCACCTGCCAATATGAATGAAGGCCCCTGGAGGGCTGTGAAATGCAGGGAAGAACAATGGACTTGGAGACAGAATCTTTGTAGTGTTTGAGAGAGGCATCTGAGCAGACTGCCAAATGGCCAGCCTTATAAAACGGAGCTCTTATTCTAAGTGAACCCTGCAAACTGGTTCTGGGGTGTTCTCTGGCCATAAATAAGGAAAATAGAAGAGCTTTCACAAAACAATCAGGCCCGTAAAACTTGAAGGGGAGAGATAGCCAGTAATTATCCAAAAGAATCATATAATACTTGGATAAGCAGCCAATTAAAGGTATTTCATGGCAGGGCAAAGCTCTCCCCAAATTCAGCAGATAATTGTTAGCCTGAATTCTGCTTTATGTGGTATTGTGTAGATTTAATCATACTGTGAAATCCCTCTTGTCTTCAGACCTAAGTGCCCCTGGGATGCTCTTAGAATGGTCACATGAGGTTCATTAGGAAGAAGAGTTTGGCTTTGTAGAGACTGGGTATTTGGCTGTTCTCTGGAATTTTTTCTCTGTTATCACAAAGCTGTGTGTTACGGCCATTGTGGGCCCTATACAACAGAGTGTCTCCCAGCCCAGCAAGACATAATATCTCAGTGGTGGCCTGCCTCATTGGCAGGTGCTAAGCTTTTATTTGTGTTATTATAATGGGTTTGTTTCCCCAGGAATCATTTAGATTAAGTATTACCACAGCCTGAGTCCTTGTTTATGGCCAACTTTTTCTCTTTGTTTACTGTGGCATCAAAACAACTGAGATTTATTTATGAATTTTTGTTCTCTTTTGGAATGGATACAAGAAGAAAGGGCTCTCAAAACTGAAGAGTATTGCCTTTTTTTTGTTCAGTAATGCATTGCCCACCTTCACAAAACCACGCATGTGCTTGTGAGTGCACACACACACACACACACACACGTGCGCACATACAACTTCACACACGCACGTGCTTGCGGGCCTGCCTTCCCCTAAAGTGTTCTAATGCAGGACTGGACGGGTGGGGTGGCAAGCCTAATTTGTGCTGGAGACCATGACATGTACCATTAATTGGTGGGGGATCAAATAACAAAAAAATATTTCCAATCTGTCATTACTTTCTCTAGATAAATCAGCTTTGTGCTATACTGCTGCTTCTGACTTTGTTTCATCTTGTTCATAATTCCTACCTCTCAGATGAACATATCACCATTGAAAAATCTTGAAAAGTTGCCACTTTGGGAGGGGAATGTGCTGAAAGGGTCTTTCCGATTTTCTGCCCCATTCCATGCCACACATATGCAGGTACAAGGCTTGTCACCTGGTGATGTGTGTCTCTCTACTTGAATCATCATTCCCTTCTTATTCTCAATTATACAGTATGTTTTTTCAAAAGCCCACAGTGACAAGAGTTGCTGTGTTCTTGCCTGGTGATCACCTGCATGGATTTGTATAGTTCTCAGTCATGGTCAATCTCAAACTTATTTCCTGATTACCTAACGTGGTCCCCCATTCTGTAAGACAAAGAGACACTAGAAGACATAGTTTTGATCTTCAAGGAACAAGAAGCACTGGGCTAGTGGTCAGTAAAATTGGATTTAGTTCTCAAGCTGCCACTAATTAGCTGTTTGGTTTTGGTCAAGTCCCTAAGAATTTCTAGGTCTCAGTTTCTTTATTGGGAAAATTTGGGAAGGGAGTATAAACCAAACAAGATCAAGAGTTCTAGGCCGGGCGCGGTGGCTCATGCCTGTAATCCTAGCACTCTGGGAGGCCGAGGTGGGAGGATCGCTCAAGGTCAGGAGTTCGAGACCAGCCTGAGCAAGAGCGAGACCTCGTCTCTACTAAAAATAGAAAGAAATGATCTGGACAGCTAAAAATATAAAAAAAATTGTCTGGGTATGGTGGCACACGCCTGTAGTCCCAGCTACTCGGGAGGCTGAGGCAGGAGGATTGCTTAAGCCCAGGAGTTTGAGGTTGCTGTGAGCTAGGCTGACGCAATGGCACTCTAGCCTGGGCAACAGAGCGAGACTCTGTCTCAAAAAAAAAAAAAAAATCAAGAGTTCTAAATGCAAATATCTAGGGATGCCAGGCAGGTACCATGGTCAAGTGGGCCAGGTAGGGATGGGGGCCCCCAGGGACATCTCCATCCGGAGAAATAATCTGCTACTCAGCCCCAACCAGCTGCTCCATGCAAAATTTGAGGTAATCCACACGTTTGTGAAATTTTTTTTTTTTATTTCTTTAAACATAGTTTGAACACCGTTTGCGCTGGCCAAACAAATCATTTCTGCCAACTAGATCCCAGTCAGTCACTCTGCACTCCTGGCACTCTCAAATCTGTCCTTCTCTATTTTGTATGATGTTCAGTGCCATCCAGCAATTGATGTCCAAACCAAGCGTTCAGAGGCGTGTACGTACCCCAGGAAAGATGGTGGCGAAGGCCCACAGGCTACCAAGTGATTAAAATGTACTGATCACTCCTCCCGGTTTCAACCGGTCCGAGAGTTACTGATGAAAATTGAAAGGGGATTGCTGACTTTTGAAAAGGAGGAGAAGCTTTAAAAGAACATTAAAGGAAACAAAACTCCATTTTTATCTACACAGCGTTTCTGGCTGGTGGTATACATAAGGAAGACCAAGTAAAGGGTTTCTGTATAATTCACCACACAACTCTGGAGGCTTAGCAAAACCTCCCAGAGCTGTAAGCAATAAAAGCACAGAAGTACAGGGAAAGGAGCGATCAAAACGTACTAGTATTCCACAGAAGCTGTCGAATAACACAGAGGAGAAAAATATGTATAGCAATAAATAATACACCGAACACGGCAAAACTCTCAGATCAAGAGAAACGTTTTTGAAGAAAACTATTTCCAAAATCTTGTGAAGCTTTAAAAAGGTAGAGCATGAGGCAAGAGCTCCAAACCTAGGGGGAAAGGATAGATTCTCTGGCTGGCGCCTCCTGATTTATGAATAGAAAGTGATCCGGTTGCTATAGCAACTTGAAGATACACAAAAGAAAACATCACTTCTTTAAAATATGCCTGATGATGAATAGGCAGAGTCTTTCAAAATATCTTTTTAAAAATATGAGCAACTCTTTTTTTTTTTCTTTTAAAGCAAATCACACAACATAGCTCTTAGATTTTTTTCTTTCTTTCGGATAACAGGACTTGTTTACACCAGCCCTAGTTTATGCACACAAACTAGCAATTTGGGCAAAAAGTAAGGACGAGAAAATATGTCTGTTGGAGAATAAGTTTTGTTTTTCAGCAGTTTTGTTTCTGTTTCAGCAGCAAGGGAGATAAATGTATGTTGTCTTGGTTTTCCTTTTTTCCAACAATATATTTAGATGGAGGGTTTCCTTGGATGCTGAGAATGTGAAATGCACCTAAGCATTGTGGTAACTTTCCCTTATCTGTCTGAATGGAGAAGTAATGAAAAATTTGATTTGGTAGGACTGCACGCCCAGTCTCCTTGGCTCCTGCAGTCTGGCTCCTGCAGCGCCGGACACTTATTTCAGAATCCAAAGGATTGTTCTGTTCTGCTCCAGGCAGTTCAACTTTGGCACAGTATCTTGAATAGCTGCGATATTCAAAGCAAGGTCTTGAAATAAAAGCTGCAATGATTAAATATCCGGGGGACCCCTTATGTGGGGGGTGGAGGGTTCTTAATTGAATGATTTGGATAAACTGTTGGCACAATTCCTAGCCAAAGCATCCCAAGGCCTGTGGCCCGGACAATCTTTAGTTGAAAATGTGATGTGGGCTTTTGCTAACCAGTGGAGGGATCAACAATCTTGAATAACATACCAAGCCTGCAGAATATGGTCTTTTAAAGTGCGTGTGTGAATATTTTCATTAAGCAAGGATATGTGATCTTAAATAGAGGCAGTGCAGAGAAAAGAGAGAGAAATTGCGTGGGATTCTAAGGAACAGAAGTTCCCAAATCTGCATTTGTTCTGTGTGACCTTGGACAAAGAACTGAGGTTTCTTGGGGGCTCAGTTTACTCATCCTTAAAATGAGAAAGTCAGACCACCTTAAATTCAGCAAACATATGAAGCACCTCCTATATGCTGTCATCTTCCACTGTATCCCCAACAACTCCTATTTCCTGGGCTTTGTTAGAAATCAAGAGGTAAAAAGCATACCTCTCTGCACAATTCAGAACCAAATGAGTTCTGAAGGGAAGCAGAGATTATACAGAGAAAGATCAAAGTATCAGCTTTATTACTTATAAGGCTAAAAGGGAGAGTATGAATTGGCTCTGTAAACTGTGAGCTTCAACACTCCTCCCCTCTGCGTTAAGCTCCCTATCTCACTCCACTGGGCATGATGAGTTTCTTCTCCCAAACTCACCAATCACACACGATAAAGCACTCTTTCCACTGAAAAGGTGAATTGGAAAGACGGACTGGCAGCTCTCTGTCCAATAGTCAAAGATCAAGGAGGGAATACAGGGAGAAATGATGTCCCCTAAACACTAGTCAGTTACATTGCTAGTTTCATTAGGGCTACTGTATCAATGTACCATAAAATGAGTGGCTAAAAACAACAGAAATTTATTCTCTCATAGTTCTGGAGGCTGGAAGGCAAAAATCAGGGAGTCGTCAGGACTGGGTCCTTCTGGAAGCTCTGAGGGAGAATTCTTTCTTGTCTCTTCTTAGCTCCTGTTGGTGGCTGACAATCCTTGGCATTCTTTGGTTTGCAGTTGCATAACTAATCTTTGCCTCTATGGTCTCATGTCCTTCTCCCTTCTGTGTCTGTGTGTCTGTGTTTTCACGTGGCTTTCTTATATGGAAATGAATTGCTGCATTTAGTTTAGAGCCCACCTTAATCCAGTATGACCTCATTTTAACTTCAGTACATGTGCAAAGACCCTATTTCCAAGTACATACAGTAAGGTCATGTTCATAGGTACTAGGCATTAATATTTAAACACATCATTTTGGAGGAAATAATTCAACACACAATAGTCAACAAGTCATTTCTATTTCCTAAATATTTTTCACTCTGCTTACTTCTACCCATCTCAACCACCACACTTGTGGAAGTTGAGGCCACCAACGCAGTTCACCTGGGTATCACGATAGTCTTCTAACTGGACTTTGTAATTCCAGTCTTTTTCTCCCTCTCCCACTCTCAAAAATCCATTCTCTACCCTATAATAATGGCTTTCTTTCTAAAATTTAAACCTGATGGAGACAACTGCCTACAAATCTAAAATGTTTTCCCATGACCCTGGATAAAGTGTGTACCCCAACGATGGCATAAAAGCTTCTTCCTGATCTCTGATCTTCAGTCACTGGACTCCCCAGCCTTCCCTGTCCTGTCTCTTCCTCAAGCCCCAGCATCCACTCTCCTCTCTAGTTACCCCAAACTCTTCACAATCCACTCTGGAACATTCCTCGTCCTTTTATTTTAAAACCTGTATGTGTTTAAGGGGAGGACAATTATGATGTATTCTGTCAAGGTCTTGTCACTCGCTGTACACTTTCTTCAAGGGGAATCCAATGAACACTTTCACTAAAGGAATTCTCTCCGTAGATTTAGGTCTCTCTACCTTCAGGCATTTCCACATGGAAGGTCTTTCTTTCCTTTTCTGCCCTCTCTATGTTTCTCTCCCTCTAATTTACCTTTCGGGTCCCACTGAAGCTTTCACTTCCTCAAGAAGCCATTCTTTGATGGCATCTCCCACACACATACACATGTGCACCCTAAGTTAGTTATCACTCTATTTTCGTCTCCACAAATTGTTTAGGATCCTGTTAGTAATCCCAATCACACAGCAATATTTTTTAACTTGCTTCACTCCCTCCAGACTCTGAGCTCAATATTATACTAGGAATCAGTCACCTTTGTAGCCACAGCATATAGTAGGACTCAAAATATATTTGTGGGCCGGGCGCGGTGGCTCACGCCTGTAATCCTAGCACTCCGGGAGGCCGAGGCGGGCGGATCGTTTGAGCTCAGGAGTTCGAGACCAGCCTGAGCAAGAGCGAGACCCCATCTCTACTAAAAATAGAAAGAAATTATATGGACAGCTAAAAATATATATATAGAAAAAATTAGCCGGGCATGGTGGCGCATGTCTGTAGTCCCAGCTACTGGGGAGGCTGAGGCAGTAGGATTGATTAAGCCCAGGAGTTTGAGGTTGCTGTGAGCTAGGCTGATGCCACAGCACTCACTCTGGCCCGGGCAACAGAGCAAGACTCTGTCTCAAAAAAAAAAATATATATATATATATATATATTTGTGGAAGGAATGAATGCTGAGCATGACACTAGGCACTGTGATTGCAGAGAGAAATGAGATATATTTTCTAACTAGGACAAATCATTAACAATTCACTCTATCCCAACCATATAATAGCTGCAGTATCTTTACAAAGTTTATTGGAAGCTCAGAAGAAAAGAAAAAAAAGACTCATTCTGTCATAAGAACTAGAGAACTCAAAACAAACAAAAATGCTTCCTATATTAATATTTATAACAGTTGAGCTGGTCCTTGAGCCAAAATTCCTTTCTGGCTCTTAAATTCTATGATTACAAATCTTTCATCAAATTTTCAAAGAATTTTCTGCCACTGTTTTAGTGTCTGGCTGCTCTTTCATCACAAATTTTCAATCCCTCTTCTCAAGATATTTTTTCTTATATACTATGTTTCTTTATCCCTCTCCACAGACTAAGAACTATTTTTTTCTTGGTTGTTCTGTAATTTCATTGTGATGCATCTTCTTATAGAGTGACATAATAATAATAATATATGTGTTTGTGCTGCTTCTTAGAATTAATGATCGGTGTCTTTTAACAATTCTGGAAAATTCTCAGGCATTCTATTATTATTGAATATTGCCCCTTTCCCACTCTCTTAATTGTCTCTTTTTAGAATGTTGACATTTTTTAACTCTACTCATTTTAACCTCTGTGTCTCTTAACCACTCTTTCCTGTTTTCTGTCTTTTTTGTCTCTGTGTGCTAAAGTTTGTATCTTTTCTTTGTATCTATCTTTGAGTTTACTAATCCTCTTTCTACTATGTATGATCTACTGTTTAATCTATCCATTGAGTTTAGATTCTAACTTTTATGTCTTTCACTTATAGAAGCTATATTTGATTCTTTCCAAACTGCTTGGTTACTTTTATCTTTTTAAGTGCTCTTTTATTTGTTTAAAAATATTGGATATTTGTTATTTTTATATTCTGTGCCAAATAATCTGAAGATCTGCAGTCCTTATGGGTCTGATTCTGCTGTCTGTTTTTTCTGCTGACTTTTCTCTCACAGTGACTGATTTCCCTTGTGGTTTATGTTTTTAAACTGAGACTATTTTCTTAAAAATGTACCTATGAGAATACTTTGAGGTCTGGTTTAAGATTACATTTCTCTAGAGAGGATTTGCATTTGTTTCTGTTGATTGCCTTGGGACACTATCTACCTGGGACTACTTTAAGTTGAATTTTCCCTTTGAGATGTTCTAGAATACACAAGTAACATGAATTCTGGCTATAAACATATATAAGATCCAGATTATGGTTACAAATTCTCAGAGGAGTTTTTCATTGTTGTTTTGTTTTGTTTTAATCTACCCAGTGCCAAGGCTAAGACCAAGATAATTTTTGCCATCTCCTCCTCCTGACAAGTTTTTTTTTCATTCATCCTTACACTAAAACTTCAGTCCTTGGATTCCTATTTCAGTCCTGCAATTTATCTGGCAATTCTAACTACAATAAGAATATTCTGAATTTTTCCATTAAGAGAGATGAAAGCCCAATTAAGTGGGAGGAGAGAAGAGGGAGAATCATAACTTGGTTTCTTTCAGCCTGAACAAATATTTCTGTGGTGTACTAGATTAGAAGTTTGTTTTTCCATTCCATCATTTGCCATACTGTGGTTTCTCTCTGATTACCTTTGTTTATTACTCTCCCCTTGCCAGACTGCAAATTCCTTGAGGGTAGGGATTGCCTTTATCATCTGCATATACTCCTCATAGTATCCAAAGCAGTGTACAGACGGTGATCAGTTAAGTATTTGTCTATTACTCTTAAGTCTACTTCACTGCTGAGTGCGTCTCTTCACCCAGCCATCCAGCTGTTCACACTGGGCCAGGGAGTCATCCCTCTTCCTCATCCCCCACATTTTGTCATTGAATCTTCTTGATTTTACCTTTTTAGTGTCTCTCAAATCTGAGTTTTCTCATTACCGAAGTCACACCCTTAGTTTATCCCTAATCATTTCTCCTCCAGTATATTCCTTTTTTTTTTTTTTGAGACAGAGTCTCACTCTGTTGCCCAGGCTAGAGTGCCATGGCATCAGCGTAGCTCACAGCAACCTCAAACTCCTGGGTTCAAGCAATCCTCCTACCTCAGCCTCCTGAGTAGCTGGGACTACAGGCACACACCACCATGCCAGGCTAATATTTTCTATATATTTTTAGTTGTCCAGCTAATTTCTTTCTATTTTTAGTAGAGGCGGGGTCTCGATCTTGCTCAGGCTGGTCTCAAACTCCTGAGCTCAAACGATCCACCCGCCTCGGCCTCCCAGAGTGCTAGGATTACAGGCGCGAGCCACCGCGCCCTGCCAGTATATTCCTTTTAAAAGTGTTTCTCAAGAATGTTACATGGAATCATTACTTAGCAAGATTTAATAGATATATTTTTTCTGCAGTTAAATAAGACATTTTCCACACAGCACCCTTAGTGATCTTTTTAAGTAAATCAGACCACATCAGGTCTTTTTTAAAATAAAGCTTCTCATGCCTTCCCATTACTTTTAAATTAGAATGCAAACCTCTTGTCCTGGCCCGTAAGACCTTGTTTGATCTGGTTCTGCTCACCACCCTGGCTTCATCCCCTGACTCTCTCCCTTTCTCTCCATTTCCTCCAGCCTCACTGGCCTTCTTGGTGTTCCTTGAATGGGTCAAGCTTTCCCAGGCCTCTGTCTGGAACACCCTACCCTCAGAATTACACGTGGCTAGATCCTTGTTATAATTTGGTTCTTTACTCAAATGTCAATTCATGAAAGATACTCTCCCTAACTAGCCAGTCTAAATTAGGGCCTCTCTTCTCCACCCCAGTCTCATCGCTCTCTAACCCTATATCTGAATTTATATACTTATTTGTGTGTTTTTCTTCTTCATATGCATATTTCTGGAGCATCTGCTATGCACCAGACAATGCTCTTTGGTACTAGAGATACAGGAAAACAAAACAAAACAGAACAACCTGTCTTCATAAAGCTTGCATTTTGGTGTCTGTTCCATGCATTTATGGAAGAAAGATTTATATTTTATTTGCGTTCTAATACTTATCTAATTTTTCTTTTTTTATTGTGTCTTCCTCCCTAAAATGAAAGCTCCTAAATAAATGAATACGTGAATGAACGTACAGCTGTTGTGAGCCATCCTTCTAGGAATCAGCGGCATGTATTCATTCATCACCTCCCCCTGCTGGTGGGCCTAGAGAAGTGTGGACATCCACAAACAGCCTGCTTATGACAACGTTCCACTGTTGGAATCAGAGGACTTGGTAAAGATTAGAGTCCAGTGGAGGACTGAGCCCTCTTTTAGCCAACATTTGTAGACAATGATTTCGATTATTTATTTCAGTCTCTTCTACTACTGTGTCCCTCCAGGGGTTCTGCCCCATTGTCAGCTGCACCGTTTGCATTACTGCCAATTCAAATATTTATTCATTATCCTTGGACACCAGTGCAGAGAAAATGATTGAAAATCATCAACAGACCCCCTAACCAAATACTTTGTATCCCAGCACCGCTGAACCTTCCAGAAAAATCTTCTGCTTTGGCAAAGCTGTCAGAGGATCCATTTTCTAGTGGAGTGTTATTATTTGAGGCAATTCTAAGCACAAGGCCTATTTGAATTATGTACTTTTCAGTGCTGTTTGGGGCTTATAATTAGTTGCACTCTTTGGGCATATAAATCTGTTACCTAGTTCATCATCCTGTGGTGGACTGAAGCATGTCAGTGATTCTCCTGCAAATTTGTGTAGCGTTGTCCAATAACTAAGTGCATATTTACTCTGGGAGAGTATGCATTCTCGACAGTTTACTTAATTATCTCGCAAAGCGATTCAAGTACTGGTTGCCTACAACGCCAACTCTCCCCGCAGAAGGAGCATTAGGGCATCTCAGTGGGGGTGCACGTTCTGCCGATGCTCCACCGAGGATGCAGGTGCTCCCGTGGGGAATTGAGTGAGAACGCTTGACCCAGGTGACAGCCCCTAGTCTGGTTAGTGAGTCTGAGGCACAGCCAGGAAGAACCCCATTTCCTCTTCATCTACCTCCTTTGCAGAATTATATCAGAAAAACAATTGATCTTAAAAGTGAGGCCGGGCGCGGTGGCTCACGCCTGTAATCCTAGCACTCTGGGAGGCCGAGGCGGGCGGATCGTTTGAGCTCAGGAGTTCAAGACCAGGCTGAGCAAGAGCGAGACCCCCGTCTCTACTAAAAATAGAAAGAAATTATATGGACAGCTAAAAATATATATATAGAAAAAATTAGCCGGGCATGGTGGTGCATGCCTGTAGTCCCAGCTGCTCAGGAGGCTGAGGCAGAAGGATCGCTAGAGCCCAGGAGTTTGAGGTTGCTGTGAGCTAGGCTGACGCCGCGGCACTCACTCTAGCCCGGGCAACAGAGTAAGACTCTGTCTCAAAAAAAAAAAAAAAAAAAAAAGTGAATCTTTTTCAAGGAGCTTATGCAAACATCTGTCACTGTTTTAACCACACCCCATGGAAGAACGTCATTCTTGTCCTGGGGGTGTAGAATTAGGAAGTGCTGAGAGACAAAATGGAAAGATGAGAAAATGGGAGTGGGCAGGAAAGGAACAAAAAAATAAAGAACATAACCAAATGGCAAGCTCCCGCAGGGGAAAGCTGTGGGAGGATACTGTTTCCAAACACGTGACCCAAATGATGCCTGGAACTCAGAGCCTGAGCATGTTCTTTCTTTTATTAATAACATTTCTGACTGGGCGCGGTGGCTCATGCCTGTAATTCCAGCACTCTGGGAGGCCGAGGCGGGCAGATTGAGCTCAGGAGTTTGAGACCAGCCTGAGCAAGAGCGAGACACCGTCTCTACTAAAAATAGAAAGAAATTAGCCAAACAACTAAAAATAGAAAAAAAATTAGCCAGGCATGGTGGCACATGCCTATAGTCCCAGCTACTCAGGAGGCTGAGGCAGGAGGATCGCTTGAGCCCAGGAGTTTGAGGTTGCTGTGAGCTAGGCTGACGCCACGGCACTCTAGCCCAGGCAAGAGAGTGAGGCTCTGTCTCAACAACAACAAAAAAATAACATTTCTGTTTTAATCAATTCTGTAACACACATTTATTTTAAAACTTTAAAAACATATGTATGTATACGTAAAATGAGACAGAGATTACTATTAACATTTTAACTTTTTTCTTCTGATTTTTGATAAAGCCATATATATAAAAATATATATCATATATACATATACTTATATACATAGATATGGATTATCCTTTTTCATATAGTCTATCATGAAAATATTTCCATGTTATTAAATACTCTTGAGAAACACAGTTTTAGTGACTGTCTACTAGCCCATCTTGTATAAATGTGCAGGCATACTTCATTTTACCATGTTTTGCCTTAGTGTGCATTTGCAGATATTGCATTTTTTACCAATTGAAGGTTTGTGGCAGCCCAGCATTGAGCAAATCTATCAGCTCCATTTTTCCAACAGCACACAGTCATTTCATGTCTCTGTGTTACATTTTGGCAATTGTCACAATATTTCAAACTTCTTCACTATTATGATATCTGTTATGGTGATCTGTGATCAGTGATCACAGTGATCAGCAATCTATTGTAATTGTTGTGGGACACCATGAATCCCACTCACATAAGATGGCAAACTTAATTGATAAATGTTATCTATGGTCTGATTGGTTCATCAACTGGCCATTCTCCAATTTCTCTTCTTCTCCTAGGGCCTCTCTTTTCCCTGAGATATAACAATGCTGAAATTAGGCCAATTAATAACCCTACAATGGCCCCTAATTGTTCAAGGGCAAGGAAGAGTCACACGTCTCTCACTTTCAATCAAAAGCTAGGAGTGATTAAGCTTAGTGAGGAAGGCATGTTAAAAGCCAAGATAGGTCAAAGACTAGGCCTCTTGCATCAAACAGTTAGCCAAGTTGTGAATGCAAATGAAAAAAGTTCTTGAAGCAGATTAAAAGTGCTACTCCAGTAAACATAAGAATAATGAGAAAGCAAAACAGATTTATTGCCAATATGAAGAAAGCTTTAGTGGTCTGGATAGAAGATTGAACCAGCCACAACATTCTCTTAAGCTGAAGCCTAATGCAGAGCAAGGCCCTCTCTTCAATTCCATGAAGGCTGAGAGAGGTAAGGAAGCTGCAGAAGAGAAGTTGAAAGCTAACAGAGGTTGGTTCATAAAATTTAAGGAAAGAAGTTTCTCTATAACATAAAAGTGCAAGTGCTAATGTACGTAGAAGTTGCAGCAGGTATCCAGAAGATCTAGCTAAGATAATTGATGGTTTCTACAGTAAACAATGGATTTTTAATGTAGATGAAACAGCCTTCTATTGAAAGAAGATGCCATCTAGGACTTTCATAGCTAGAGAGGAGAAGTCAATGCCTGGCTTCAAAGCTTCAAAGGCCAGCTGACTCTTGTTAGAGGTTTATGCAACTGGTGACTTTAAGTTGAAGCCAATGTTCATTTATCATCCCAAAAATCCTAGGTCCCTTAAGAATTATGCTAAATCTACTCTACCTGTGCTCTGTAAATGGAACAAAAAGCCTAGATGACAGTACATCTGTTTACAGCATGGGTTACTGAATATTTTAAGCCCACTGTTGAGACCTGCTACTCAGAAAAAGTGATTTTCAAAATATTACTGCTCATTGACAATGCACCTAGTCAACCAAGAACTCTGATGAAGATATATAAGGACATTAATGGTGTTTTTATGTCTGCTAATGCAACATCCATTCTGAAGCCCATGGATCAAGGAGTAATTTCTACTTTCAAGTCTTATTATTTAAGAAATACATTTTGTAAGGCCATAGCTGCCATAGACAGTGATTCCTCTAATGTATCTTTATAAAGTAAACTGAAAAGCTTCTGAGAAGGATTCATCATTCTAGGTGCCATTAAGACCATTCATGGGAAGAGGTCAGAATAGCAACATTAACAGAAGTTTGGAAGAAGTTGATTCCAACCCTCATAAAGACTCTGAGGGCTTCAAGACTTCAGTGAACAGCCAGGTGCAGTGGCTCACGCCTGTAATCCTCATACTCTGGGAGGCTGAGGCGGGAGGATTGCTTGAGCTCAGGAATTAGAGATTAGCCTGAGCAAGAGCGAGACCCTGTCTCTACTAAAAATAGAAAAATTAGCCAGGTTTGTACCCTCATAATATCCTGAATTAAAAAAATTAAAAAAATTTTAGGGATTAAAAAAGAGAAAGGAAAAAGAAAAATTAGCCAGGCAACTAAAAATAGAAACAAAAATTAGCTCGGCATGGTGGTACATGCCTATAGTCCCAGCTACTTGGGAGACTGAGACAGGAGGATCACTTTAGCCCAGACTTTGAGGTTGCTGTGAGCTAGGCTGATGCTGTGACACTCGCCTGGGCAACAGAATGAGACTCGGTCTCAAAAAAAAAAAAAAAAAAGAGAGAGAGAGACAGTGTCTCATTCTGTTGCTAGAGTACAGTGGTGTCACTGTACTCTAGAGTTGCTCACTGCAACCTCAAACTCCTGGGCTCAAGTGAACATCCTTCCTCAGCCTGTAGAGAGCTGGGACTACAGGTGCGCATCACCACACCTGGCTAATTTTTTTTTTAATTTTTGTAGAAATGGGGTCTTTCTATGCTTTGACCTCCCAAAGTGCTAGGATTACAGATGTGAGGCACCACGCCCAGCCATGTCTTTATTTCTGCTTATCTCCTAACTCAAAAATACTAGGTGAACAAGTTAATTAGAATCATATATAGAAGACAAAAGTTCTAATGTTTGATAGCAGACTATGGCAAATTTAGTTAGTACAATATGTTGTATATTTCAAAATATAATAGCTAGAAGATAGTTGCCAAGACATAAAAATGATAAATACTCAAGGTAATGGATACCCCAAATATCCTGACTTGGTCATAACATGTTCTATGCATGTGTACATGACGTCTTCATGTACATACAGATGAGTGACCCCATCAGAGAGCCATTCTTTTCCATTATAACCTTAAGTAACCAAGTGTAAAACATGTTTTGCAAGGTTAAATATGAATTATTAGCTCAGATATGGCATTTGGTCAGGTGTGGCCTGGGTCACTGGTGTCCAAAGAGAGATACGAAAACCATCCATTGGGCTGCAAAAAAGAAAAAAAATAGAACTTATGATCACATTTATTTTAAGTCATTCTCTTAAATTTTCTACTTCAGCACATCTTTTTAATACATGTAAAACATTCATGTACTAGTATGTAATAAATAACAATAACTAATAAATAATTTATGCACACATGTGCATTGTGGGTACATGCTAAATTTTTAAGCCAGTGGGGTGATCAATCAAAAGAGTGTGGAGCTTACTGCTTTAGGTTTCTGTCGTTGATGAAGCTTGGAGCGTAGTTAGGACTATAAGTCTATGAATCCATGGCTAATTCTGGCATATTTAGATATTCTATTGTAAAAGACTACCCTTAAGGCATAGAGTTTCTTCCATCTTCCCCAAATGAAAATTAACATGCAAGATGAACAATACAATTAAAAAAGTAAATTAGACGCATTTTGGCTTATATGTACCCTTAATTATGGGACACAAAGTTTACGTAAACCATAAAAATAAATTCTTCTTCTCTGGACATTTAAAAATGTTCCGTTCCATCTGAAGTTTAAATTATCCCCTTTCCAATACATTTTACAGGTAGGATGTGCATAGTTCCTTCTGTGGCCCTCATCCACCCATATTTAATGGTGGGCTGCAGGTACGAGTGAGAACAAAGTGAAATGGAAGCTGACCACTGAAGGTGGGATGACAGCAGGAGTCTGTCTCCATGGCACAGTGAGTTGGTGACCAGTTCCAATGCAGATGATCCTGAGGACACAGTGAGAAGATGACACAGGATCATGAAGAGCCCTCAAGATACAGTGGACATTGTAGTCTTGCCCACTCACCCCATAAAAACGAGACACTAAAGATGAGTTTTCCCAGTAAAGGAAGGCTGTATCCCCATCTTGACAAGGCATCTGCTCGCACGTTCTCCTTCGCAGGGATGTGAGCAGCTGGAAGCCAACAACTGTTTCTGAAGGCTTTTTTCCAAATGCGAGTCTCTCTCTGAATTCTGATTGAACTTGCCCCATCTCCCCTCGAAATATGCTCTCTCAGCTCAAAAGTTTGACAAGATCAAATAACCAAAGCTATTTAAACATCCTACTTTGGATAACACCTTCCAAGACAGTTAACAACTGTAGCTTGTTTAGACTCTCCGCCCTCCCACCTCCCACCGCACACACACTAGAAGCCAGAAGATTTCTTCTTTCTCCTTACGCCACCCTTCTTACCATCTAAACGCCACGTTGACTTAGAGTCAACTTCTACGTTTGGGATTGTTACCTTCTTCCTTAATCCCATAACTGCAGCCTCTCAGTGGTCAAACTAAATCCATTTAGCTTATGTCTATTTGTGGATCTTCTGGGGTGGAAACATTTTTTTAAATAATTCTCATTCTTTAGAACTGGTAGTAATGAGAAAAACTAATGGGCATTCATAAGGTGTTTTAAGACACAGTTCCTATTCTATGCATTATTCATTTATGCAAATGGTTGTAAAGGTACCAGATTCACCATGCAACTGGGCTGGAAAAGCCCCTGATCTCAAGATGACATTGCTATGCACATTTCTACTTAACGTTTTCATCAGTGACCTGTTTAAAGGAGCAGAGAGCAAGCTCATTAAGTTCCTAGATAGGAGGGATGACCAGAACATTAGAGAACAGGATTAGAATTTCCCCAGCCCTTGCCAAATTAGCAAAACTGTTAGCATCAAATATGTTCATCAGGGACAGGCAGAGAAAAGCAAGCTGCCCAAATGCAAGCTGAGTAGTAGGAAGGTTTTTAGCAGAACTGAAAAGAATATAGATGCAAAAATAGACTCATAGTGGGAAACGAGCTAGCCCGGTGAAAGCACTGGTGTTCATTGGGGTCCCTGCAACCCCTTGAAATGGATTCAGATTCTCAATCTGTGGGTTGTGGAAGCATAAAGCCCTCTCCAAGATTTCTAAGAACGCCAGGGACCTTTTCTTTCTCATGGGCACCTCTGGCTTCAGATTCCTAGTTCCACTTAATTAGCCTGGTGTTTGGTTCATTTCGCTGTCCTGTTTTAGTCACCTTTTTACAAACCATGTTGACCCAGACATGAAAAACCATTTCCGTCCCATGAGCAAATCACAGCCTCCTGTAAAAAGGCCTTTCTATCTCTTTGATTGTCTTGGCTCTCTTTCAACTCTTCCAATTAAACTTCTATCCCAAGCAGCTTAACAAGGTATTTTCCTAAATATAGACGGTTCTCACCCTAAGAGGCACTCTGGAAGCAGCTGTAAAGACAATTACATTTACACCTGTGCGACCTAACAAAGGTGAGCATGACACAGTCATGAGCTGATGGTGCCAGGGATCAGCAAACTTTTTCTGTGCAGTGGCAGATAGTAAGTATTTTCAGATTCTCTTGCAATCACTCGACTCTGGTGCTGTAGTGTGAAAGCATTCATGCACAATACATGTACACGAGTGGGCAAGGCTGGGATGGCCCTGGGGTTGGTCAGAGTTTGCCAACTCCTGCTAGACTCAACTTCAGAATCTTTGACTTCTGGGAAGTCTTAACAGCCATCTTGTCCAAACAGCTCATTTCACCCCTGCAGAAACCAGGACCCACAAAGTAGAGTGACATTTGCGCAAGTTCACAGGACACTTAAGCCTGAGTTTAAACGTCAGACTAGAGACAGGGAGCCCAATTCCCAAGCCAGCTCCCCTTCCACGGCATTGTCACCAGGCCATTTCCAGAAGAAGATTCTGAGGATCTCTGCTTAATTGGCAGAGACTCTTCTAGAAATTTATCTGCTGTAACTTTGGGTGCAGTGCATTAGTCATATTATGAGTAGTGCAGTGTCGTCTTGCAAAATCCCTAGGAGGACCCAAGTTGAATGTGTGAATAAAGACAGTGGGGCTGTCTCTACCCCCCAAGAGGTAGTCTTTGAGAAAACCAGAATAGAGCCCAGATTAGATTAGAAAGTTATGAATAAAGTTTAGGGAACATAGTTTTGTTTAGATAAAGTTAAAGGTGAAATAAAATCTTCACGTACCAAGAAGAATGCTTTAAGGAGGAGCAGTTGTTTTCTATCTCTTATTAAAATAAAAAGACAGGACTAGGGTGTATGTAGGTTAGATCACAGGAAGAACCTGCCAGAGGTAACTGATACTTGCAAGAACTGCAGGCCAGAGGAAGTCATGGAATTCTCTTAATCATCAGATCTGAAGGTTGCTTCTTCTGGGAAGTGTTAGGAGGGAGGGAAACAGAATGCAATGGTGACTCTCTAAATGCTTTCTCTCTAAGTCCCCTGAAAGCTGCAGGAAAAGACCCTTCTCTGAGCCAATAGAGACACATTGAATCATTACTCTTGATGAGAACAGGACAGTTTCTGGCCGGGCACAGTGGCTCATGCCTATAATCCTAGCACTCTAGGAGGCTGAGGCAGGAGGATCACTTGAGGTCAGCAGTTCAAGACCAGTCTGAGCAAGAGTGAGACCCTGTCTCTGCCAAAAATAGAAAAATTAGCTGGGTGTGGTGGCCCGCACCTGTAGTCCCAGCGACTCAGGAGGCTGAGGCAGGAGGATTACTTGAGCCAGGAGTTTGAGGTTGCTGTGAGCTAAGCTGATGCCACGGCACTCTAGCCTGGGAAGCAGAGCAAGAGACTCTGTTTCAAAAAGAAAAAAAAAAAGAGAGATAGAGAGAGATAACAGGACAGTTTCTTCAAGAGGGTTGTGAAGGGCAGAACATGAAGTGGATGCTTGGGAAAAATACTAGTACAGATTTCAAAGGAGCCTCCCAAATGATACTTTCATCAGCAAGGGTTTGGGGTAACTCATGGAAATTCAGAGTCAGGAGCTCATAGTCCCTCCAGATGTTTGTGTGTGGGCATGAGGACATGCCTGATGTGGTTATCTCGGTAGAGGTCAGGAAGTTCTTAATATAGAGGGTTGTTGATGTGTAATTTGAAGACCCAGTAGCTTGGGCCTATTCCTTCCTGAAATTCAAGGCCAAGTATTTATGAGAACTCTTATTTTACTACCTTTGATAAAGATAAATCCTAGTGTACATCTTGTTACTAATTAAAAAGGGTACAATCTGATCAAATATCATTTCTGGACAGTACATCTCATGAAGCTATGCCAGAGTATTTTTTTGTCTCAAGCCACAACTTTTCCAAAATCTATTTTTCCACATGACAAATTCTTGGTGATTATCATTTTTCATTATTGTAATTATTTTCCAGATGATCCGGGAACCTGTATATCGTGCGCTATGGGGTATTACATGTAAGTCTGGCCTTCTTTTTCACGGCACTAACTTCTCTACAGTTTAAGCATTACTGACTTAATCCTCAACCCAGTGATTAAAGCAAAAAGAGCCCCTGCAGCCTGAAGAACTCTGTCCTGTCAGGCTATTAATAAGCAATTGTTGGATTTAGCAATAAGAGCCCAGCTGTTTTCTTGCCTCGAAAGGAGGCCTTCTCTTTCTTGATTCTGGAAGTCATCCAGCCTGACATGGGTGTCTAGGAATCTTGCCATGGGTTACCAAGATTCAGATCTTGCAGTTTATGGACAGACCTTAATAATATACCTGGCCCCAAGTGAGCTGTGTTTAAATGTCTGCGTGGAGACCTTGTTCTTAACCAGAGTCCGATGCTCCAGCGTGAAGCAGGTGCTACATTAGCTCTGTCTCATCTCCTGGGTCATGAGAGACACAGACCACTAGGTTAAATGAAACACAGATAAATAAATGAAACTATCATCCCCAACTTTCTGTAATGAAAATCTGCGTAATCAAAGATGGCGTGTTTCGACATCACCTCGCCGTCCTATTCTAGTCTCCCTTCTAGCATACAGTGTTGCCTACCCTGAAAGAAAAACTAAGAAAATAAGGGAGATGAAAAGGAAAGGAAGGCCCCGGATAATGCGAAGCCTACATAAGCCCTCCCTGTCATCCTAAGAACTGAGGAGTTTGGGGATATGCAAACTCTCATGTCCATTTCTTCTTTTCATCTTTCCACTGAGATTGTCGGGAATGCAGGGTTGATGCTAATCACCAGAACTGAAGCTCAGAGAGCTGCTGGGTTCTGCTGATGTTTCGCCACAAGCTTGTGGCAGGTCTAAATCTAGGACATCTCAGCTTTGATGGGTCATCTCCTCCTGTTACCACATTCCTTTTCCCCTCCATCCACCTCCAGGGGCCTGAAATGTGGTAGTAAGTGAGCAGATGGTAAAAGCAGTGAGGAGGATGGGAAGGAAAGGGAAGCCCAACAAGCTGAAACATACTAAAAATGATCAGTTACCCCTATCATTACTTAGCTTCATAGTTTTAATTCAACTTTTCTAGAATAGTCTCTTATTCTCTACATAGACCATGTCTCACATCATTGCACTCCTGACCCACTGATTTAAATTATTGTTACATTTAGGGCCGGGCTCAGAGGTTCATGCCTCTAATCCTTGCACCTTGGGAGGCCGAGTAGGGAGGACTATGGGAGGCCAGGAGTTCTAGACCAGCCTGAGCAACATAGCGAGACCCTGTCTCTATAAAAAGTTTAAAAATTAGTTGGGCGCAGTGGTCACACCTGTAGTTCCAGCTACTCAAGAGGCTGACGCAGGAGGATCACTTGAGCCCAGGAGTTCGAGGCTGCAGTGAGCCATGACTGTGCCACTGCATTCCAGCCTGGGTTACAGAGAGAGACCCTGTCTCTTAAAAAAAAAAAAATGTTCTATTTAAACCGGGGAGGAGGGGTGGCAAAGATGCTCCCTGGTTTGATTATTACAGTATAGACCAGATGACATTTAATGAGCAGAAAGTAATTTGTCAGCGTATTCAGAATTGACATTTACCCAGCATGTGGCCTGCCACAGGATCCCCAAACAGAAATGAACAGTGGAAATGTAAGCATTCCTCGGTGAGGTCACGTGGTGATGGGCGCAAAACCTTCCTCAAAAAACAGAGGAAGGAGAGGAGACTCCAATTTAAAAGTCGTGACTGGGCTGGGTGTGGTGGCTCACACCTGTAATCCTAGCACTCTGGGAGGCCGAGGCGGGTGGATTGTTTGAGCTCAAGAGTTCAAGACCAGCCTGAGCAAGAGCGAGACCCCGTCTCTACTAAAAATAGAAAGAAATTATCTGGCCAACTAAAATATATATAGAAAAAATTAGCTGGGCATGGTGGCGCATGCCTGTAGTCCCAGCTACTCGGGAGGCTGAGGCAGGAGGATCGCTTGAGCCCAGGAGTTTGAGGTTGCTGTGAGCTAGGCTGACGCCATGGCACTCACTCTAGCCCGGGCAACAAAGCAAGACTCTGTCTCAAAAAAAAAAAAAAAAAAAAAAGTCATGACTGTGCAGAAGTGGATGAGGGATTCTCCTCTTTGTCCCTCACACAACTCTGCCTCTCTGCAGCCTAACTCTATGCTGGCTGCCTTCTCCATTTTGACACCTGAATACACCCTCTCACCTGCAGCTACTCCCTTTGTGACCTGAAAGCATCCTCTGTTAAGCTTTGGGGCCAACCCTGTGAGCCTCTCCAGCTCCCCGGGACTCACTCATCAGCGTCTTTCGTGAAACCCCGTGAGAAACAAATACGCTGACAGAACACGCTCCATTATCACTAAGGATAAAACGTGTGATATTTGATTCAACAACCACACGTTTATAACCTCTTAGGATATTTAGTAACTTTGAATACAGCTAAGGCAATGTGATACAACAGAAGTTGTTAAGGAAGAAATGACAGTTTTCCCCTGACATCTTGTTGATGTTTGAAATTCATCAAAGGGCCGGTGGCCGATTTCGTTCCACTCCACCTTCAAGCGAGCCTGCAATTCAGAGGAGTCTGTATGACAACATTGTACTGTAGAACAAGAATAACAGATAATATAGGTGAGAATATTTACAAGTGAAAGCTGAGGCAGTGTGCTACTGCTGTTAATAATCTGTGTGCAGACATTTTGGTAAACTGCTTGGACGCAACACTGAGCTGCTTGAGACCTAAGTGCCAGCTGCCGTGTGGCAAATCACACAAGCAATCTGTTCACGCAGGCTTTGGTTAAAATCCCAGTCCCACCTTTAACTAGCCATGTGATTTTGAGCACTTAACCTTGAGCTTCAGTTCCCTTGTCTAGAAATTAAAGATAAGTAATATCTACCATATGGGATTTGTGCAAAGATGTAAATGAGCCAACACTTGACACATACTCAGTCCTCCACGTAAGTATCGGTGCCCCTTTCCTTCTCCTTCGCCCTCCCCCAGCTGCCCTGATGAAGTCTCCTGAGGTCCAGAAGGAGGTGGTTAATGACTTGGGGGGTGGGGGGTACAACAGACCAAGAGGAAGTTTTCCACCTTGAAATCCAGCTATCTACTCCTGTTAAAAGCACTGCATAGGCAGGGCATGATGGCTCACGCCTGTAATCCTGGCAATCTGGGAGGCCAAGGCAGGAGGATTGCTTGAGCTCAGGAGTTCAAGACCAGCCTGAGCAAGAGTGAGACCCCGTCTCTACTAAAAATAGAAAGAAATTAGTCGGGTGGCTAAAAATAGGAAAAAAGAAAAAAAAATAGCTGGACGTGGTAGTGCACACCTGTAGTCCCAGCTAGTTGGGAGGTGAAGCAAGAGGATCATCTGAGCCCAGGAGTTTGAGGTTGCTGTGAGCTAGGCTGATGCCATGGCACTCCAGCCCAGGCAACAGTGTGAGACTCTGTCTCAAAAAAAAAAGAAACAAAAGAATGCTGCATAGACAAATATGTGAAGATTAAAAATTATGGTGATTGGAGGTTGCAGTGAGCTATGGTCCAGCATGGGCAAGAGAGCAAGACCCTAAATTTAAAATAAAAAAAAGGAAAAGAAAAAAAAAATTATGGTGGTCAAGAGAAATACAACATAGCTCATGGAGCAAACTACATTTTCTTCCTCTAGGTTTGAACACCACTGTTACAAAACCTGTCCTGAGAAGACCTACCCTGATGAATCAGAATGCAGAGCATGCGACACTAACTGCGGCAACTGTGACAGGAACGAGTGTTACTGGTGTGAAGAGGGCTTCTTTCTCTCAGGTAAACCAGAAAATGGTGCCATGCAAAGCAAGAACAAAACTCTGGGGCTCTGCCTGCTCTGTGCCATAGGGGCGCTGCTACGGTTGGATTCAGAACCTTCGTACACTGGCACCTCTGGGCCCAGGAGGAATTTTAATTTGGTTTGAAAATAAACGTTAGCCAGGACTACTTCCTTCTGCTTTTATTACTGAAGCATTGTTCGTATTTCACTAATTAATCTCAAATATCTCCAAGTCGATGCAAACAAGAGTGAACCAGATGAAGAAGTGGGGAGGTGGAGGGGAGCTGAAGATAAATGTTTTGGAATTGGAAGTCACCTGGAACATTCAGAACACTGACCTTTTCCTTGAGACTTAATCCATGTTGTATGTCCCTGCGCAATGTAAGAGTTCACCAAGATCCTTTGAGGTTTCTGTGAACTCGTTGCATTCGATGGAAATGGATAGTTAGGAAAGAAATGTACTGTGAGTCTTCCAGTCGAAGAACTAATAGCCCAGTGCTCTTGACTGTTAGCGAGAGAAAGAGTGAGACAGACAGCTCACAGCAATCTTCAGTGGTTCCCTATACACAGATTTATTTTATTTGCAGTTTTTTAAGGCCTCAAGGATGTAAAGTTCTTTATTTGGTGCTCTTAGCCCTTTAAGCTGATGGCCAATTTAAATTCTCAGTTGAAAGAGGACTTAGATAAGTGTTGGTTATCAACCAACACTCATAGGTTGATGTAAGCTAAAGCTATCTTGGTTTCTTTAAAAACAAATGCAAACAAAATATGTTCCTAAAACTTTCTTCGGCCTCGTTATTTTGTTTTATTTTATTTTATTTTTAATCTCAGAATATTACAGAGGTACAAACGTTTTGGTGACGTGAATTAGTTTTGTATAGTTCAAGTTAGTTATAAATGTGTCTATCACCCAGATAGGTGCATCGTACCTCTTCGGCCTCTTTAGAACTTGGCCTTGGCTGGGTGCGGTGGCTCATGCCTGTAATCCCAGCGCTTTGCGAGGCTTAGGTGAGAACATCACTTGAAACCAGGAGTTGGCCGGGCACGGTGGCTCACGCCTGTAATCCTAGCACTCTGGGAGGCCGAGGCGGGTGGATCGTTTGAGTTCAGGAGTTCGAGAAACCAGGAGTTGAAGACCAGCCTGGGCAACATAGCAAGACCCTGTCTCTACAAAAAATTGTTCAAATTAAGAAAACCCCAAAAAACAAAAAAAGAAAACTTGGTCTTGCATAAAGCACCACGCTAGGCTGGCCAGAATTCCACCTTCATGCTTCCTCTCTGTGTTCTCCTGTAGGTGGCAGCTGTGTGAGAAAATGTGGCCCTGGCTTCTATGGTGACCAAGAAATGGGAGAATGTGAGCCCTGCCACGGAGCCTGCGAAACCTGTACCGGCCTTGGCTACGACGAGTGCAGCAGCTGCCGAGAAGGACTGCAGCTGCTGCGTGGGACATGTGTACGCCCCGCCCCGACCCAGGTGGAAGGCCAGTTCTGGAATGGTATGTGCCTCCCCAAAGAGAGATCGCAGGGGTCTAGCCGCCTGCGCTGCCTCCCTCCTTCTTTAACCTGATTTTTTGAGTTACCCGGGAGAGAAAGGCTGTGCAAAGAGACAAGAATTCGGAGCGAGAGTCAAGCTGGGGCGTTGCCGGGTCTCCCCGGTGCTGGCGGTGGAAGAGGGTAGGAAGCTGGGGTTGGCATCTGGCCAGCAGGGGGAGCCCAAGGGCAATTTCTGGTCGGTCTGGCTACCGGGGCCTCCACCTGGACGAAGGGAAGCGTGTAAAGAGAGCCAGACAGGGACAAGGCCCAGCAGCTATTTTCTCAAAAGATTCAGAATAGCTTCTATTACATACGTGTATCTCTTTAAAATAGTAAAAGAAACTTTGCCCGTAGGGTAGCCTTTTCCAGTTAAACAGGAAGAACTGCGCTAATGTATTAGAATTTGTGCTAAAACAGGTGATCTTTATTAGAACTTGCCAACTTGCAAGCTTGCCTTTTACAAGTTGCCCTCCCCAGTTGCAGATGGGGAAAGTGGGGGGCTTCTGAGGGAGCAAGCAGGAAAGAGAAAGCGTATGGGAGCCGGGAATCTAGCAGGAGAGACGTGCAGGGCTTCATTCCTCTTTAGAATTTAGGAGTCTCTAGAATTGGCCTCCTCACATTTGAGGCTTCCTTGCAAGGCAATTACAAACTTTTAGTGACCTCTCCATGTCTGGATGCTTGCAAAACAAAACCTTCATGCTGGAAAAATCTGACTCACACTCTGCACAGAGACACTCATGAAAACAAGAGGCGCTCTCCATTTGATTTCGAGGCTAGGATTTGTTAAAAGGGTCACTTCGGTGGGAGGCAGTGGTGGCTGGAAGAAGGGCCTGAGGGAGAGACAGCTCTGAGGCTCTTCTGGGCTTGAGAAGAAGGACGTCTGTGACTGCTGTCTACTATGACAGCTTTGCACATGTGACTTAAAGGAAAAGCAGCTCGGAGACCATCATATGCCCAGCAGCCAAAGGCCACAGAGAACACGGGACCCATTTCAGAGGCATAGCTGGGAAGAAAATCATTCAGTCCAGATTGGGATACCTTCCGTGAATTATAGCTGGACCAAAATGCTGAAAACGAGTTCGTCTGGCATTCAGGCATTTAAGAGACAGCACAAGCCAAGAGGAAAATGGTCTAGTGCTGTGTTTGTAGCTAAGAACATCTGTATTTTATCTGGCGTCCAGATGATGAGATGGTCCAGGGAGCCAAGAGTCAGAGCAGGCCTGATTGCCCAGATGATTACACGTCCCTTCAACTGGACTACGCGTTTTGCAAGCAGAAATCAGGCTTTGATTGTTCCCCTTTGTCAAAGCACCCTACGCACCCCTCTATGTTTTCTACTAGCACCATGTAATGTTTTCGAAGAGAGGAAGGAATAAGTCCATTTGGGGAATTCACACTAATAAGGGATTTGGGAAGCAGATGAGAATGTTTGTTGTGGCTGGACAAAAGCAATCAAGTCCATGACAGAGCTGCATTTTTCAAAATGTTTCTCTGATCTATGAAATAAGACATGCAGACCATTAACAAAGAGAAAAAAACATTTATCCACTAAGCAAGGTGAGGCCATAGCTCAGCTCCCCAGCGTAGTAAGCACTGAAGTGGATAGTAAATGGGAAATGCATTCCATACAGCCCTGGGAGTATTGGAGCCAATGCCTACATCTTTCTCCCGACTTCTCTGCCTTAAAAAAACAAGGTCGAAAGTGCAATAGGAGAGTAGAGGGTTCCAGGGAACAAACACTAATTAGCCACACCTTTAAGATGATGGGAAGCAGATTGCAGTCATCCTGGGTCAATTTAGAAGAAACCCAGACAAATTACAGAGTGTTTATGAGAGAATGTAACTGCCTAGGTGGTACCAGCAAGGCTTTTTAGTTTTTGGTTTTTGTTCTGTTTTGGTTTGGTTTGGTTTGGTTTAAACACAGATTCAGATACAGGTAGGAAAAGTAAGATGACACAAACTTCAATTTATTCCTTCTCCCACGCTGCTCCCCAGTAGAAACAATTAGGTCATGTTTGTATACAAAGACTACAACCCACCCCATGAGAATACAGCAGCATGGGCTGGGAAAATACCCTTGAAATGAAAGTCCCACTAGAGTTCCCCATACTCCTCCTTAATAAGGTGGCTAATCAGGATGAGGGTGGCAACCATGAGAGAGCCATCATTCTTTGTCAACTACCGAGAGAGTGGGATGGAGCTTCCTCCACGTGTTAGACCATGCCTGACCAGTCCTCCAGCCAAGACGAAGTCGTCTCCAAAGATGGCACTCAACTCTCTGTTCTTCTAGCCACCAAAAAGTCACTGTACACATGTATAGATCATCCCCAGACCTTCTGTCTCAGTCACTGATACACTGTCTTGTGATGATTACTTAGTCCCATGTCCCTAAATGGGAGGAATAAAACCAATATTAAACAGGCCACAGATGGCTTCGGCAGTGACTCAGGCATCACACAAAGCCACCACTGGTGGAAACGTTCAGGTATGACAGGCCGTGGGCTTTTAAACGGGATGATGGCTTCAGCTGATTTCCTAAAGCCATTGCTGGGAACGGAAACAGTTTCCTCTGTTACTGTAAAATCATTTGGAGTTTCTTAAGTGGTTTCCCCCCTGGTAGTGCTGGACAGTCCTCGGAGTAATTCCTGCACATATCTCCGGCCCACCTATTTCCATCATTGATTAAAACCATGTTGTAGCGGCTCTAATTACATATTCTGGTGATAGTCTAATCTGCAGAGCGCAGACATGGTGAATTAACTTTTTGTCTTTAACCACATCCTAACAATTTATCACTAGCCCATCTTTTGATCTTAATTCCTATGCTTGGGGAAAGACTGGAATCCCAGAGTTAGTCACAAACACTGCAAGCTACTCACATATGAAAAAAAAAAAATCAACTTCAATAGTGGGGATATATGTTGCCTAATAGTAAGTGAACTTTAGAAAACTTCAAAGATGCCATGGAAATCTGATTTTTACAAGGACTTTGCAGATGTATACAGCTGCTTCCCTTAATTTGGAAATGAGAACACCATTTTTAGTTAGTTAACCAACCAGAACACAGAGTACAGATGTCACTCGGTAAGTAAGTAATTAAATGTTTGACCCAATACTATAAAGGAGCCACTTATGTCAGCTTGCACTGACTGTTAAGTGTCTAGGAATTTTTAGGTGGATTATTAAACTATTGACAGTTTCAAATCAGTTATGTTGGGAGTATTTACACCAGGAGAATTAGAAATACTACAAATCAAGTTTGCTTTGTTTTCCTAGAGAGCTGTTTTACCAGCACACCATGGCTTTGGCCACTATCAAACCATTTTAAAATTCAAATTAGTGACTTAAAAATCTAGTGGATGTGGGCTTTAGAGTTAGGCATACCTGAATTCAAATCCCGGCTCTGTTATTTACTAGCTGTGTGACCTTGAGTGACTTACTCATTCTTTCTGAGCCTCAATTTCCTCGTCTATAAAATGGAAACATGAGAATACCTCACACAAAATCATTTTGAGAATTAAGTGAGCAAATACATATAAAGCTTCCAGCACAAGTATATCACAATAAAAGTTTAGTCTACTCCCTAACACTTTAAGCTGATCCAGTTTTAACACTTGCGACACTACTTCACTTTCAAAGTGGCATTGCCTAGCTCATGAAAGAAAGCAATTTTGGAGGCTTAGAGAGAAATACAGATCTGGGGGAAATAGCCCCAGAAAGAAGGCAGCAAAGAATGACCTCGTAGGCCGAGTCCTGACTTAGCCAAGAATGTATGCTCACAAAGATGTTCAGAGTAGCTTTATTTATAACAAAAAAAAAAAAAAAAAGGAAGGGAATAAGCTAAAAAATGTAACAAAAGAAAAATTAAATGAATTATCGTTCAGACAAATAAATACATAAACCATTAAAATTTACCAAGAATTTTAATGACAAGAGTAAATGCCTATAAGAATTATAATGTTAAATGCAGTGTGTAGGGTCAGTATTATATCTTCAGAAAATGTAAATGATCACATATCTATACATATATATAATTATATTCACACATTTGATAGAAAGATGAAAAATCTTTGTGGCAAAGTATACACTGCAGACATTTCTGGGTGGTGGGATTATAGGTGAAGTTTATCTTCTTTTATATCGTTTGCATTAAAAAAATACTTTATTTTTTTTAATAAAAAAAGAAGCTGTGCCCACTGCAAACCCATCTTTGGTGAAGAGCCTGCTGCAGGAGCGACGAAGGTGGAAGGTTCAAATCAAAAGAGGTAACAGGGAAATAGGGAAGTGACCATGACAGCGGCAGAGTCCATCTCCGCGACGTAGACAGCAACCCAAGCAGCTGGGAGGCCAGGAGCAAACGGGGTGCAGAAGTGATGAGAGAGAAATGGAGAGAGGAGGGGGCCGTGAGCACAGCATCCCAGTGGGTGCTCAGAGGGAGAACTGTGAGGAAGTTCAGCAGTGGAGATGAAGTGGAAGGACTTTCCTGTCATGCTACGTGGAGAGAGGCTATCAAAAAAGCCTTCGTCTCAGCAGAGCTTTCATGGGCTAAAGAAGCACCTTCTGCCTTCTCAGTCACTGTGGCACTATTTGAAATAGCAAAGACTGGAAAAAACTAAACGGTTACCAGTAGGAGATGAGAGAAATGAAGTTACTATACATCCAGCCAATGGAATACTAGGGTGCCATAGAAAAGAATGAGAAGGCTCTTTATGTACTGATAAAGAACAACCTCCAAAATATATTGCTTGTTTGCTTGAAAGGCAAGGTGACAAACAGCGTGGATAGAAACAGTTTGTATTAAGGAGGGTGGAAAAGGTATTGGGAGGGAGACTTCACAGGATATGCCTTTTCTCCATTTTGAACCATGTATTACTTATTTAATAAAACATAAATAGAATACACTTATATATATTTTTATATAGTTTAGCTAAAGTCATTTCTGAAGAATGGACACTATATATTCTTGATCAAAGTAATTTCTTTCTTTCTTCTTTTCTTTCTTTCTTTTTTTTTTTGTTGAGTTCCTATCTAATCTAAAATTTCTGGGCCGGGCGCGGTGGCTCACGCCTGTAATCCTAGCACTCTGGGAGTCTGAGGTGGGAGGATCACTCAAGGTCAGGAGTTTGAGACCAGCCTGAACAAGAGCAAGACCCCGTCTCTACTAAAAATAGAAAGAAATTATATGGACAACTAAAAATATATATAGAAAAAATTAGCCGGGCATGGTGGCGCATGCCTGTAGTCCCAGCTACTTGGGAGGCTAAGGCAGGAGGATCACTTGAGCCCAAGAGTTTGAGGTTGCTGTGAGCTAGGCTGACGCCACGGCACTCTAGCCGGGGCAACGGAGTGAAACTCTGTCTCAAAAAAAAAAAAAAAATAGAATTTCTGGAGTGAGATTAAAGAGAAACTGTGATCACAGTCAAAATTTACTTGTGGAGATTAAGTCACTCATCTTTTGTGATAAAGAACTCTAGCTTCTGGGAGGCCGAGGAGGGTGGATCGCTCGAGGTCAGGAGTTCGAGACCAGCCTGAGCAAGAGCGAGACCTCGTCTCTACTAAAAATAGAAAAGAAATTATCTGGCCAACTAAAAATATATATAGAAAAAATTAGCCAGGCATGGTGGCGCATGCCTGTAGTCCCAGCTACTGGGGAGGCTGAGGCAGAAGGATCGCTTAAGCCCAGGAGTTTGAGGTTGCTGTGAGCTAGGCTGACGCCATGGCACTCTAGCCCGGGCAACAGAGCGAGACTCTGTCTCAAAAAAATAAAGAAAGAAAGAAAGAAAGAAAGAACCCTAGCTGGAGATGACTTTCCCCCAGCCTGGGCCTAATTGCTAAATTAACTGCTTGTACAGAGCTCCCTCTGGTGGAGACACGGGGACATTACAGAATTTTATACCAAATGTATGCAGTAAAATAGCAAATTGCCAGAATGTGAGGTATATGTAATTATAAATACATGTGTATGTGTAGATATCTATATTAAATCACATATAAATATGAGAAGATTAAAATCATATCTTTGTAAATACATTTTAGTTCGTAAATGATAACATCAAAAAAAATCAGCCGGTAGCCCGGACATACAACATTAAAGCTTTTCAAGATGCTCACTGATGAATATTATTGCATTGTTCTTTGAACAACTGCTCTTAGCCATCAGTAAGAATCTTGACTGTTATTAGCAACACAATTGTCGCTTGTCTTTCTGCTGTCTTCTCATTTGGGTTAAGCGATATTGTCAGGTTAAAAAGACCATCAGAGATAGAATTTCGGATCACTTTTGTAACAATCCTGTTGGCTAACGTAGCTCTTCACAAGGCTAAATTGAGCCCTTAACAGGTCCCCCAGGGAGAGCACATCAGTCATCATCAGGTTTAATTAGTACACTGGAAAAGCAGGGCAAATTTTTCTCTCCAAACTAGGAAAAAAACGCCACCTATGGCAGCATAGGTAATCATTTCTATCTATGATAGACCTATATGTCTGTATCTGTACCTGTATCTATCTGTGATCTCTATTTGAATCTCGTGTCCTCTGAGAGGATCACAGAAACCCAGTAGTGCCTCCTGGTGCCCCTCCAGAGCTGAACCAGAGGAAAGAGGGAAGGAAATGAAACAAGCCTCAGCAAGGGCGGGACGTGACAGTCAGGAGAGGGACACAAGGAGGCAGAGGGACGATCCTTTCCTGAGCCTCTGTGTTTTAAGTCCTTGACACACATTATCTCATTTAGTCTTCACAACAATCCTATAAAGAAGGAATTTTTTTCTCTCCTTTAAAGACGGGAAAAGTAGGACTCTGAGAGTTTAATTACTGTATCCATGGTTACCCTCCCCTTAAGGGGCACAGCTGGGATCTGAAGGCAGGTGTGACTAGAACGCCATCTACACCAGGCTGACGCTCAGGAAGAGAGGAAAGAAAAGGAAAGACAGGAAAGGAAGGAAGGAAGAAAGAATGGGAGGGAGGGAAGAAGGAGGTGATAGAGGGAAATGGTCAATGCCAACAACTGACTGAGGGTCAAGGTCGTTGAAAGCACACGCTCTGAGCTAGAATTTCTCTTTCTAATTTTGCCCCATGTGAGTTATGCCAATTCCTGAGCAATTTCTGAGTTTTAGTTAAGATTTCACTATGTACTGATTGAGCGATGTCATTGAGGCTGTTCTGGATGTCTTTGAAATTGTCCCACGGAGTTGCTGAGGTGGCTTCCTGGAGAAACCTGCCCATTGGGCGCTGCTGAAGGGAAGGGGAGAAGGGGACTCTTCTAATGTTTCCCGGGTTAATGGTGTATCAACCTGGGACAGCCTGCTTCAAACCTGACCAACCAGAAAGCTCGTGAGTGGGCTGATTATTTTGATGTTTAATGATGATTTGGGACAAATTTAAGATAAGATAAATTTAAGTTGCATACCACAGTGGCTACTCTGAAGAACACAGAGACCCAAACAATGACCAATAATGAAATCTGGTTTTCAAAGAAGAAAACACAAGAAAAAAGAAACTGTTTCTCCGTAGGAGGCATAATGAATTCTCAGTTATCTCCTTAAAGTGACAGTCACTCACTCGGGCCACTTTTGTGACAATCCCATTGCAGTCCTCATCCAAGAATCTTGGGAAAAGAAGCGATTACCTTTGACATTCACAAGTGCCTAAACACAAATACACACTCACTCCCACACATTTTTAACACATGAAAGAAGTAATCATTTGTTAGTTCAAATATCCCCATTAGTATTTAAGGTTATCTTATAAGGCACTACATTCCTTGTCACTGGAAGTTTGCAAAGAAAGTCTTGATAATCAGTTGTCAACGAAAGAGTAAGAGAAAAAAGGAAATGAACTCTACACAATGGCAACTGCTGGTGCCGACAGTTAGCTACTGTAAAATGAAAGGGATTCTCTTTTGGGCAGGAAGAGAGACCTAGGTTACCCATGAGATCCTTTTTAACATTGTAATACTATGCGCCTGTTCAAAGAAGTCTGACTTGTTTCTTTCCCATACAGATGTTTTGAGAAAATACCAGCCTTGTGATTCTTCTTGTAAAACCTGCAGCGGATCTGCAACTCTGTGCACTTCCTGTCCAGAAGGTTAGTATGGAGTGTCACAAGAGGTGGCAAGGGCCAAGCCAATTCATTCGAACTCAGGTATATTGGTGTCCTTGTGTAAGGAGATTTGTAGGTCTTTGATCTATTAATAGTTCCATCACATGTTCCCATCACAGTGGCTACTCTGGAGACATACAGGGACCCAAACATTGACCAATAATAAAAACTGGCTTTTAAAGGACAAAATAAAAAGTTTCTTAACCCCAAAGCATGAGGAGGTAAGTTATCAGTTGACTTGGCTGCAGAATCAGTTGACCTAGGCTAGGGTCTACGGGCACCTGGCATTTTTAAAGGTTCTCTTACTCTTTGAAAATGCCCTATCCAGAGCAAGAACTTAAGGTAGAGAATGTAAGTGGAGATCAAGACACATGTTGTCTCCTTCTTCACAGCCAATACTGATTTTAATGGTGGAGGGAGGAGGAACAAGGGCAGCAACATAACTGCTCAGTAGATTACCAAGTGCTTCATCATCTATAAAAACAAAACAGCATAAATAGCATTAACTTCCCTGCATGAGGGGGCTATTTTATTTACATGGTGCATTAACATAAAGAATGGGTTTTTTCCAATTTTATAATCATTTATCCCCAGTTTCTTTTTCATAAAAAATGTTTATCTGAGCCGGTTCCATCTGAAAAAAAAAAAAAAAGAAGGTTTAAGTGATCATTATGAAGGCCAGTTTAAAATGTACAATGTTAATAGTGGAATCTGATGCAAAAGGAGAATTTAAAATGATATATATTGGAGAAACTGTTCAAGCAAAATAGAAAAAATAAATAAATAAATAAAAATAAAATGATATATGAGCCATGATTATAAAAATGTAAAAACTTAGACCTCAAAAGTAAAAGAATTTTCTTGGAATTTGGGGGTTGAGGATGATTTTATTTTATTTTATTTTATTTATTTTTTATTTTAAAAAAATTATTTGAATCCTGAGAGCATAGCTTCAAGGTGCCCTGAATCACTCCCAAGGGTGATTTTTTTTTTCTTTTCTCACTGCTGATACAAAATCTAATACCATCCCAAGGGTGATTTTAAAATTGGTTTTCTTAATAATGATTTCTGTCTTTTTCAATTAAGCATAAATAGATGGACCATCTGTCAAAGGGGCAGTTGGGTGGAGGAGTTGCAACAACGTTAGTGTCCTAACAGGTCCAGCTTTGGGGAAGCCGAGAGTAGACTCCATCCAGCTGTGCGTGAGTAGCTGCCTTACACCAGGAGGACACAGACAAGGGTGTCAGTAAGACTGATCAGCCTGGCAAAGGAAAGCCCCATAATGACCCTTGCCTACTATCAGTAGGAAAATAAAGAAAACAGGGCAAAAGTCTCTTGTTGTCAATTTCCTTTCTAGAGATTCAGCTCATCTTGGAGGACTTAGCATCTTATTAGTGATTATTTATCAATAATAAATATTTTAGTAAGCCTAAAATAAGTGTCCCAGATACTCTGGTATTTGGAAAGGTTAGAAAAGCCATTGTGAGTGTCTCTGCATGGACAAACACATGATGACTATTCTCATCTGTCCTCTTCCCTGGTTTCTAGGTGCATATCTGTTGGCTCAGGCCTGTGTTTCCTCCTGCCCCCAAGGCACATGGCCCTCCACACAGAGTGGGAGCTGCGAGAGCTGTCCAGAGGACTGTGCCTCTTGCTCTGAAGCCGATCTTTGCAAGAAGTGCCAGATTCAGCCGGGCCACGCTCTCTTCCTCCATGAAGGCAGGTGCTACTCCAAGTGCCCTGAGTAAGTTTCCTTCTTCCTTTTACTTCCTGCTCGTGTTCATTCTCCTGCGGTACTTTGGGGGCAGATCCAGCCTATTCACCAAATTCCTCTCCTCCGTGGTTGGAGCACCCACGTCAGTGTCCTCTGTTGACTGTCTGACACTGCTGTTGGCCACAGCAGCCAAAACTCACATGAGGCCAGATGCCTACTTCTTTGTGACTATTCTATGCATATATTTCTACTTTTGTGAAAATATGTTATTTTTACCCCACCTTGTGTTAATGATCAAGTGTCGCAAGCTTTCTTTTCCTCCATCACCAAGGGCTGCGATACGAACCTCTTCTAAAGATTTAAATAGGTGAGGTATGAATTACAAATAATAACACCTGGTTAATTACGTGTTGATTCCTCACGGTTTCCTCGGACCTCTGGTTTATAATTCCTTTATTCTTCCTATCAGTGAGCCACCTCCAGGATTTACCTAAAAGGTAGGTGGGAAATAGCAAATGGGAAAGTACATCAGGAAACTGCAAGCTGTAAGCAGCAGAAATGCCAAGTACAATGACTGAGACAATAACAGGGCTTATTATCTCACAAAACAAAAAAGTTGGAGATCCACTCTTTGTTACTTCAGTGGCCAACAAGGTCATCAAAACCCCAGTTTTTCCATTTTGCTCTTGTACGTTCCTTAGCTTGTCCTCCCTGGTGGCTCCTCCGTGGAGCTCCAAACATCTTCACCCATGCAGCCACGACCAGAGGGAAAAGGGGAGTTTTCTCCTTGTTTATCTCTCTGTCTCTCTCTCTTTTTCTTTTAAGAGACATCATCTCATTCTGTCGCCAAAGTGCTGTGGCATGATCATAGCTCACTGCAGCCTCAAGTTCCTGGGCTTGAGCGATTCTCCCACCTCAGCCTCCTGAGTAGCTAGGACCACAGGCACGTGCCACCACACCTGGCTAATTTTTTTATTTTTATTTTTTGTAGAGACAGGGTCTCACTATATTGCCCAGGCTGGTCCCAAACTCCTGGCCTCAAGCAATCCTCCCACCTCTGCTTCCCAAAGTGCTGGGATTACAGGCGTGAGCCACCTCGCCCAGCCTGTTCATCACTTTTTAAGAGAAAAGAAAATTTCTGGCCGGCACGGTGGCTCACGCCTGTAATCCTAGAACTCTGGAAGGCCAAGGTGGGTGGATCATTTGAGCTCAGGAGTTCGAGACCAGCCTGAGCAAGTGCAAGACCCCGTGTCTACTAAAAATAGAAAGAAATTATATAGACAACTAAAAATATATATAGAAAAAATTAGCCGAGCATGGTGGCACATGCCTGTAGTCCCAGCTACTTGGGAGGCTGAGGCAGGAGGATTGCTTGAGCCCAGGAGTTTGAGGTTGCTGTGAGCTAGGCTGACGCCACGGCACTCTAGCCTGGGCAACAGAATGAGACTCTGTCTCAAAAAAAAACCCAAAGGTAAAGGTCAAAAATCTACTTGCTAAAGTCAGTCTGTTGCTTCCTTATTAACCTTCGCCTGGTGGGATTGAACTGGTCATTATTTCCTTACTTATTTAATCATCACCCCCCTTTCCCAACTGTCTCTGGGATTCTCCAAATGTTCCAGGAATTGGCAATGCATTAAAACGAGGAAGAAAGATGCATTTTGCCTTCCTCCAGTTAGTTGACCCCTCGCATTTCTTTCCCCCAGACCTGGGTTGAACCACTAGGCAAATATGCAGCAGTCAAGATATTTTGTCTTTTTTGAGCAGTAGGAAAGCTGCAGACAATAGAATTATAGGTATGTGCTCTCCTGTTATGGGTAGGGTCATCTGATTACTGCGGGGTCCCTCATCTTTGTGTTTACAAAAAAACAGAAGAGACAGGATCTGAAGAACATATAATATCCAGGTTATCTTGGAAAGTTTTGCTGCTATTTCTGAGAAATCGCCCTTTGGGGTGTGATCCATCCTAGAACGGCAATAAGATGTATAACAGCAATGTAACCTGCAATGAAACAGCATCTGGGTATTCAGAGTTATTGGTAAGTCAGCATTAGTGGCCCCTGCTTTTTCAAATATGTGTTTATGAAAGAAAAAAGTTTGAATAGTAACATATATCATGATAGTGGTTGCTTAAAACGCAACCAAAAACTTAAGGTGTACTCAAATCCACCAACTCTGCACAGATTGGACACTGTGGTGGAAGAAAAGCAGGCTTCCTTTAAGCACTGCCTGTCACCATCTGGAGTGTCTGTGAAATGTAGGTGAAACTCCAGGACCACACAGCGTTTGCATGGCTTGTATTTATCTGGGCCCAAAGGCTTCAGCATAAAGTACTTTGAATTTAACAATTTAATACATGCGGCATTTCTTTTCAAAAGAAACATTGGTCTTTTTAAACAAAAATGATTATGAAATAAAACATTAACAAAATTTTTGCAAATGCAGAGAGGCGACAGGAGGACAAACAACTGGGCACATCTGTGTGGAGACAGAAGGCTGCTTTTAACAAAGTCACCTTCTCATCTTGTTTTCTGACTGTTGCCCCCCAGTTTCTCCTATTCACTTAATTTTGAGTTAGCGATAGTCTTCAATAGCTTTATTTCTTTTATTCCTTTTTGCTTGAATCCATTCTTTTCGTTTCAGCATCTTATCCAACATCTACCGACTCTCTTACGAGAAGAATCTGAAAAGGTTTCTTCATGTGCATCTCTTCAGGCTCTGTACTAGAATTCCTGTCTTCAGTGTCCACAAACTATTGTCTGGAGGCCTTGGCCAGGCCCAGCCCTGAAAATTCCCTGGGGGTCGAGCTGATATCACAAAGCTCCCATCCCTTAGTCACAGGGAGGGTCTTTCTGGCGTGGCCCACCCCACCCTGAGTCCTCACCTCACCAGCTATCAGTCGTGCTGAGAGGGGCCCATCATGAATAACAAAGACACTTGTACCACTTGGGAATTCCAAGGGTTTAGAGGCTAGCTCAGGAGAAAGGCCAGCACTCTCTTTGAGTGGAGCCAAATTCTTTTTTTTTGGGGGGTTTTCTGGTGAAAACCGGAAAACCTGCTAGACAAATTCTAAAAGAGCTGTAACACTGCCAAATTCTTTACTATTGTGAACTAAAATAAAATTTTAAGGCTCACCCCCGCCCCCACGGGCTGACTAAATGGACCCCCTCGTGGCCAAAAGGAATATCCTAAAACTAAATTGCCTGCCAGGAGGAAGGAGGTCAGACATATCTTATCATGCCCCCTCCCTTCTTGGGGACATCCTTTGTAACCCATTAACAGGCCTACGGGTATGCAAGACAAACCTACAGGCCCTCAATTTACACAGCAAATATATGTCAGGTGGTTTATCTCTGATAAACAGCAACTATGTTAAAATATTCCAAGCCTTTAGACAAAGCTTCATGTCTTTAGCCAATTACAAGCCAAAGAATCTTTAACCCACCTATAACCTGTAAGCCCCCCACTTCCAGATGGCCCACCTTTTCGGGCCAAACCAATGTATGCCTCCCACCCATGTATTTGTTATAGTCCCTTAAGCAAGAAAAGACCACGTAGTCCGAATGTGATCAAATTAGTGAGCCTTTATTAGCTGGCCAGCGACCACCGCTGTTCTGGGAAAGTCCAGACACAGAGAATGGCCCCGATCTTAAAGTGGGCAGGGGTTACATACCTTCACCACTGACAATACGCATACAGCTCAGAACACATTGATTACAATCTGTAAGCAAGCGACCTTACAGAAGCAGATAGCATCAGTTAAATCAAGGAACATTTCTCCAAGGAACATTTCTCCACGGAACATTTCTCAAGCATAGTACAATGTAACTGTACACACCTAATGATTTGAAACAATCACTTACAAGTTAATCACTTTATTTTTTTATTTTTCATGTATATTTTCCCAACTCATAGGTCACGGGCTCATGAATCACACAGCAGTAGTGAGCCTGTGCACAAGATGGCTTCACTGTGGCTCACAGAGCTATAGTGATTACTGCGCCTCATCACAGTATTGATTTATGACTTTACCTGTAACCCTTGTCTCCCTGAAATGTATAAAACCAAACTGTAACCCAGCCACACCGAGTCCACTTGCTCAAGGCCTCTTGGGCGTGGCTCCAGGTCATGGTCCTCAAATTTGGCCCAGAATAAATCTCTTTAAAATTATTTTACAGAGTTTGGCTTTCTTTCCGTTGACACTATTAATACACACATGGGAACAACGAATCCATCAAATTTTCATTCAGTTAGAAGATGTAATCTGTTTGAGAATGTACTAAATGTTCTTAATTTCAAATTTCTCAAATCCAGTCAAACTCCTGGTGAGCATGTAACACACTTCTGTCCACTGTCTTGTCAAATTCATGGTTGTCTTTTTTAAGAGACAGAGTCTCGCTCTGACACCCAGGCTGAAGTGCAGTTGCGAGATCATAGTTCACTGCAACCTTGAACTCCTGGGCTCAAGTGATCCTCTTGAGTCACTGGGATTACAGGTGTGCACCACCTTGCCTGGCTCAAATTCATACATTTAGTCTTGAGATAGATTTAGTTTGGACAAAGTAGCTGAGTCTTTGTTCTTCAAATGTCCTCCATCCTGGTCAAAAAAAGCAAGGATATTAATGTGTGTGGAAGCCTGATCTTAGCTTTCATCTAGATACTATTTACTTCTACCTAAGCTGCTTTTTCTCCAATTTTTCTTTCTAAAACCACATTAGAAATATGACTTTTATTCACCCCATCTTATTTCTTCCTGGCACACTCAATACATTTTTGTTAACTGAATGAATACATTAAATAAATGACTAAAAGAATGATTAAATGTATGAGAGTTAATACACCAAATAAAAACCCTGTATAGGAGAGGATCCCTCACTGGCAGATTTAAAGAGGACTCTGGTAGATTGAGTCACTTGCTGCAATTCTTCACCCCTCCTCATGTCCGTGCCCTCTGCCTGTAACTTTTCAGCAATGCCCAGAGACAAAACGGACTTCCCCGTCCCTTGACTTTGGCAGGATTAGGCAACTCACTTTGGCCAATGAGATGTTAGCAGGATAGAGGCAGGGGATTAAAATGTGCCCAACTGGCCGGGCGAAGTGGCTCACACCTGTAATCCTAGCACTCTGGGAGGCCGAGGCAGGCGGATCGTTTGAGCTCAGGAGTTCAAGACCAGCCTGAGCAAGAGCGAGACCCCGTCTCTACTAAAAAAAATAGAAAGAAATTATATGGACAGCTAAAAATATATATAGTAAAAATTAGCCGGGCATGGTGGTGCATGCCTGTAGTCCCAGCTACTCGGGAGGCTGAGGCAGTAGGATTGCTTAAGCCCAGGAGTTTGAGGTTGCTGTGAGCTAGGCTGACGCCACGGCACTCACTCTAGCCCGGGCAACAGAGTGAGACTCTGTCTCAAAAAAAAAAAAAAAAAAAAAAATGTGCCTAACTGACTTGCCCTCTTGTGCTTCTGTCATGGCTATGAGAATAATGTGCCTTGTTGCCACTGTGCCAGGAACAAATGTGAGGACCTGGACACGGTGTGCAGCTTGGCGTCAAGCCTGCCAAGCCCCACCTAGACCTGCTTACCCACACACACTGGTGATTGTGTTTCAAGCCACTGAGTTTGGGTTGGGGTGGTTTGTTACACAGCACTACTATGGCAATAACTGACTAACAGAAGCATCATTACAGAAACAATTGAAATAGGTACCTCTGACACCAGAAGTCTGTTTTCTCTAAGCTGGTTCATGCTTTCCTGCTTCTGCAAGTTCCTGCTCTTCCTTTCACCTTATCCCTTCCAAGAAACATTATCTATACTTTCTTCATCTCCCAAATATATCTGGGAGGATTGGGATTTCATATTTACTGTGTTCACACACCAACGAGTGATTTCTGTAATGTGACAGTCTAATCTCTCAGAGATACTCTATATGCAGACATCAGATTCCACCTGGAAGAAAGTCAATCACACAAACATACAGGTATTCAAAGTGTGTTTACTGCTGTGTGCACATGCTCCTATGTGTGTGTTTGGAAGAAGCCATCAGAGCTTGACGGACAGCATCCAAAAGCAAAAGTGGTTCCAATCTTATAGGGCATTAACCTTTTTGAGGTTTTTGAAAATAATTTGTAATTTACTAAGTGTTTTAAAAATTTATTAATTGAATAAAAAAGTATTCTGTACTCTAAAGCTCTAACAAAAAGAAAGAAAAAAATAATGAAAATCAGGGAGTCACAGGGAAAAGAGAAGATGACTAAACTATATACAAATTCCTGACAGTTGTTTTCAAACAGATCACACTCACAAGAATAATGCCTATCCTTTTCATTCTGTTTTTCCAGACGTTCCTTTTCACTGGGCTTCCTCGGGAAATCCTGCAGATTCCGTTTGGTTGGCAATAGCAGCAGCCCTTTTGTTTTTAGTTCTAATCCTTTGCCCCCAGGTATGAATCGTTTCTCTAGTGGATCAGCTTCTCCAGTTGTGCTCTCTTCCTTCTACAGTGGCTTCTATGCAGAAGACGGCATATGTCAACGCTGTAGCTCTCCTTGCAGAACGTGTGAAGGAAATGCCACCAATTGCCATTCCTGTGAAGGAGACCTTGTCCTGCACCATGGAGTGTGCCAGGAAACCTGTTCCGAGAGGCACGTGGCTGTGGAGGGGGAGTGCCAGCCTTGTCCAGAGATGTGTCAGGAGTGTATCCACGAGAAAACATGCAAAGGTACCAGCAGCATCCCAAGGGAGGGCAGGGCTCTGCTGAGGGGGGTGGGGTGTCCAAAGAGAACTATGGGTACCAGTCTCCCTCCTTTTACTCAAATTTATCTCTCCATGTGCCTGTCATTGAGGAAATTGAGGGTGAGATTCATCCTTCTCATTAAGGATTCTGCAAGCTAAGACAAACGAGAGCCCCCTTTTGCATGATTTCTTACACACACCTACACACCTGTACACACACAGGTGTGCCAAGCACTGTCCTAGGTTCTAGAGATAAGAGCCCAAAGTTCCCGTGTTTTTGAGCACAAAATCTTACAAACAGATATTAAAAAATAAAACAAAGAGGTAGCTAGAAAATTACAGTTGTTACAAAGAATAAGAAAGAAAAGGTCAGACAACTATAAGACTGAGATTAGCACTCTGGCTATGAACAGTTTTCCCCCCAACCCTGGAATTATCTCCCAGGAAAAACTGTCCACTTTCCTCTCTGAAATAAGACAGACTCATCTGACTGGTGCTGTGCTATCCGAGGTGTTCTCCTGGTGTGATCTGAAGTGTTTTCCAGGATTCCCCAAAATAGGAAAATGAACACAAAATAAACTCAATGCATTCTTCACACTCATTAGCCATTTATTTATTGTTCTATCCTGTCAATCAATGAAAAATCAACTAAGCCAACAATTCCTAGACTGCTTTCTATATTGAATAGGGTGTGAGGTGCTCAATCCAGTTTTAAAAATGGTTAATGCTCTCTGGGTTTTCCTAACAATCCTGCCAGAATCTCAACCATCCCTGTCTGCCACAGCACTGGGATTTTTTCCACCTCCAAAGGACAGGCCATTTCAGCCCGTAAATCCAGGACCATCTAATCAGGCCACCATGTGTGGCCTCCTCCTCTCAAGGCAGGGCTTGTTAGACATCAAGGCTATGCCCTGACAGGGTGGGGATGGGGCCAGTGTACCCTCAGGTCAAATCAGCCAAAGTGGTGAGGGCGAGGCTAGCCCACTGCAAAAGCAATGAATTCCTTTCTCCTATACCCCTGGGAATAACTTCCTGCTTCCTCCTGCTGCCAGAGTGCCTGCCTGAGTTCTTCCTGCATAACGACATGTGCCATCAGTCCTGTCCCCAAGGCTTCTATGAGGACTCACGACACTGTATCCCCTGTCATGAAGACTGTCTGGAGTGCAGAGGCCCCAAAGCGGATGACTGTGAGCTCTGTGCTAGTGCTTCCTTGGTCCTCTATGATGGGCAGTGCCTGAACGAGTGCCCAGCAGGAACTTATTATGAAAAACACACTAAGGATTGCAGAGGTAAAGACTTTCAGGATACGTGGCTGAGCGTGGCATCCCAGGGAGCCTAACGAGATGGGTTTCTGCCCAGACAAAACAGGCTTTGGGGTTTTCACAGCTCCAGCCCCACCACTGTCATCTCACCTTTTACCCTCCCACTCAGGAAGTGTGTTTTGAATTGGTTCTAATGAATTTTTTAAAGGAATCACTCATAAGCTTTGATCATGTAATTTTTATTAATAAGAAATCATGTGGACCTGTAAGCATACCAGGTTCATTGCCTGATGTGCAGGAAGTCAATACATCCATATACCGAGTTGCAGCAGAGAAAGAGGCTTAATCATAAGGCAACCAAGCAAGGAGACAGGAGGGCATCTCAAATCTGCCTCCCTGAGGAGTTTGGGACTAGGAATTTTAAGGGATCAGGATGAGTAGTGGGCCAAGGTGTGGGGGTCATCAGGGGAGAGTCCCGGGATGGGGAGGTGAAACAACTGCATGCTCATGCTGATTCGGTTCTCCTGTGGGGATCTTCAAACTGGTTGGAATTCAGGATCTGAAAAACGTCTTAAGCAATTCTTAAACAAAAGCCTTATGATTCTAACATCAGAGATCCTATTTATAGGAGCGATGGGGTTGCAAAGGTGAGTATTTAGTGCTACAGGACTTTCAGTTAATAAGCCGCTATGAGGAAGTGGGTCAAAGGGCAGTCTGATTAGTGCTTGATTATAACTGGTGGGGAGGGTGGAAAAAAAGTATTATATTTCTGTCCAGAACCTGGCAAGTAAATCTTGTTAACCCTGTGAGGACAGTTTCAGACCCTCCTCACACCAGTGGCTAAGAACTACTGGTCAAAAGGAATTCTCAGGTTGATACAGTGGGTGGCTCACACCTGTAATCTCAGCACTTTGGGAAGATGAGGCTGGAGGATTGCTTAAGCCCAGGAGTTTGAGACCAGCCTAGGCAACATAGCTAAACTGTCTCTATAAAAAATAAAAAAGAATTCTCACGTGAAGATTTACAACAGAGACGATAAGCCTTCAAAAGTCACCCCAAATGGGAGATTTTTCTTAAAATGTCAAGACATTATAAGTTTATAGCATAAGCAAACTGTGCCACAGAGGACTTGCTCGGTCTCCTCTATCTCCCTGTCTCCCTCCATTGTCTACACCCCTGCCCCAAAGCTCTGCTCCTTCCTCCTCCTCATCTTCGCTCCTCCTGCTCGGAGGCCCCCAGTCCATCTCCCACCGGGCACTTCAGTCCCGACTCATTCAAGAAAGGCTCTGATGTTATTTATACCTCCTTATATTTTAACTGGGCATACATTGTTTGCCTCTTACTATTTATCAGAGAACATAAAAATGAAATAAATTGTCCATGACTAGAGGCATTCTCAAGCAAATGAACGAAGAGTTCTGGGAGAGGGGGCTTTTCCAGAGCCCCAGGATTCGTGGCAGTGGGGCAGCCGGTGGCAATTCAGCCAGTGTTTCCACCCAGCAGGCATGAGATGGATACCCAGGGGCAGTCCCTCAACAGCGGAGAGAGCCTGAGGGCAGCCTTTCATGGAGAAACCCTGGGCCACCCACGCCCTAGGACACAGGGATTTTGGTAGAACAGGAAGATGTACCTCACTCCTGGAGGCTTTCTGCTCCAGCCTAGGGATCTGGATATGCCACTTTTTGTGCTTTATATAAAGCACTATTTAGTGTCAGTGTCCCACCTGCCTACCTGTGACAGAGCGTGGACTTCAAGGTGGGTGGCTGTACCTGCCTGCAGAGGAGGCAGGAGTTAGCACGTGAGGCGGCTATGGAACTGAGGGTCAGCTTCAAGGAGACGTTTGAAGACTCAGCCAAGGCCTTCAGCGCTATCTTGATCTTGCCTGTACTAGGGCAGGCACTGAGGCTCCACTTCTGGCCTTTCTCGGGTGTTCAGTAATCAAAGCAATTTACCACACCGAGAGCTTTACAGGTCTCAAAGTATGTTTTAGTAGTTTATCTGATTTAATTGTCTCCTCGAGAAAGGCCCCTGGTTGTCCATTAGAATCACCCAGCTCTAAAAAATACAGATGTCTGTGCCCACCTGGGACCAACTTGTTAAATTTCCCCTGTCCACCCACCCCACCCACACCCCCTGTAACTCTGGTGCTTAGTGAGGGTTGAGAGCCATTGAGGTAAGTGGCAGTCTTTTCCATTTTTCTCGAACTCCTGACCTTGAGCGATCCACCCGCCTCGGCCTCCCAGAGTGCTAGGATTACAGGCGTGAGCCACCGCGCCCGGCCGATTTTCCATTTTTCTGAGAAAGAAATGGATGCATTGAGAAGTTAAGCATTTGCTCAGTGTGACCCAGCTAGTAAGGGCAGAGCAGGAAACTCACCCAAGGTCTGTCCCTACAATGCATGGCACTTTCCACCGCTCCAAAGGGAGGCTTGGGGAATCTGGTACAGAAAGAAACAGAACGACAACCAAAATTTCCAGAGAGAAGATACAAAGGACCTGACTAAAAATCAAGATTTGGGTAGGCATAGAGAGGCACCTGGGACGGAGCACTCTCTAAGCTGGATCTCCTCTAAGAAACATTAGGCCTTTGGATCCATTCTGACCATCCCAAATTATCCCCTAATTGATAGTACAGACACCTCTAAAAGTCCCACCCCTTCCCAAGGCACTGGGGCAGAACCAGCAAAAGTGCTTGTTGAGGTCCTGGTTCAATGCCTGATCCTACCCTTTTCCAGCTACGTGACTTAGCATCTCCAGCCTCGATTTCCCGGTCTAGTTAAAATGAGGTGGTGATAGGAACAGCAGTAATACCACGCACCTATTCTTCCAGTGAATGCTTGCTGGGGGTCGGCTATGTGCCCTGTGCTCTTCCAGGCCTGGGCAACAGCAGGGAGTGATAGAGACAGAATCCTGCCTTGGTGGAGCTCACATTGTTTTGGGAAAGACAGATCCTACAGTCATTAAGTCAAGAGAAAAAGTAACGCAGGGAAGGGAAACAGGAAGATGGGCAAGATGGAGTTGAAACTTGAGAGATGTCCCAAAAAATATCACTAAGAGAGGGAGGAAGCAAACCACATATACATCTGGGAGAAGAGAATTCTAGGCAGAGAGAATGGCAACTGCTAAAACCCAGAGGTGGGAGTGAGTTGTTATTTTATTTGTCTAACAAAAATATTTATTGAGTGCCTATAATATGCCAGGCCCTCTCATTGGCACTGTGCATTCAAAAATAAATACAAGGCCAGGCGCAGTGGCTCACGCCTGTAATCCTAGCACTCTGGGAGGCCAAGGTGGGAGGATCACTCAAGGTCAGGAGTTCGAGAACAGCCTGAGCAAGAATGAGACCCTGTCTCTACTAAAAATAGAAAGAAATTAGCTGGACAGCTAAATATATATATAGAAAAAAATTAGCCTGGAATAGTGGCATATGCCTGTAGTCCCAGCTACTCGGGAGGCTGAGGCAGAAGGACTGCTTGACGCCACGGCACTCTAGCCCGGGCAACAGAGCGAGACTCTGTCTCTAAATAAATAAATACAAAAGAGACCTTTTTTGTCAATGGGCAATTATAATATATTGCAACGACTGCAGTATTAGTGAGAAGCCCAAGGCATTCTGGAGGTGAGTGGAGGACCATAGCAACAGGCATTGTGACGGCTGGAAAGCCACGTTCCAGCACGTGGAACCGTGCTGCTGCCACATTGCTTGTTATTACCTTGTTGCAGTTTGGAGGATCACAGTGAGCCTTACTAATATTTCTGAGGTGGCTGCTGCAGAAGGCACTCTGTGGGTATTACAGAGAAAGTAAACAGCCATTTTCTCTCATTTTGCAACACGAATGCTCCACCCCAGAGCCCAAGGGCTGACCCCAACTCATGGTCCCACACCCTTGGATAGAAATCTTGAAAGATGCAGTGGCTCATGCCTGTAATCCTAGCACTCTGGGAGGCTGAGGCGGGAAGATCGCTTGAGGTCAGGAGTTCGAGACTAGCCTAAGCAAGAGTGAGATCCCATCTCTACTAAAAATAGAAAGAAATTATCTGGACAACTAAAAACATACATAGAAAAAATTAGCCAGGCATGGTGGCACATGCCTGTAGTCCCAGCTACTCGAGAGGCTGAGGCAGAAGGACTGCTTGAGCCCAGGAGTTTGAGGTTGCTGTGAGCTTGAAGCCATGGCACTCTAGCCCGGGCAACACAGAGAGACTCTGTCTCAAAAAAACAAGCAGAAATCTTGGAAGAAATGTGGAAGGAACGTGAGCACGCTTTCTAGGGGAAGCCGTTGCCTCTAGAGGCGCCCTGTCCCTCCCCATCTCACTCCCTGTTTGCTCCCCACCACCCCCACAGATTGCCCCGAGTCCTGCTCAGCCTGCTCCTCGGCCGGGACCTGCACCGCCTGTCAGAAGGGCCGGAGGTTGAACAGCCGTGGGGGCTGCGTGGCTAAGGAGGAATGCGCCGTCTCCGAGTACTGGGATGAACAGGCTCCTGGGTGCAAGCCCTGCCACGCTGAGTGCTTCCGCTGCACAGGGCCTGCCAAGGACCAGTGTCACACTTGTCAGAGGAAGACCCTTCTTCTCAGTGAGTTACTTCTGTGAGGAGGGCTTTGTTTTTCCCTCCCCCGGGGAAACCACCTTGCCCAGTGCCTAGTGTCTAGTAGATACGGGCTTTTTTCTTTTTAATTTTTGCTTTGGGTTTGGGAAATTTTTAAGCCTACGGAAAAGATACAAGTGTGAGAATAGTACAAGAACAGCACACATAGGCCCTGTACCCACTTCACCCACTGCTAATCTTTGACCCGTTTACACCATCGTTTGTCTGCCCTCTCTCTCCCCTGTCTATGGAAACATAGGATAATCCACAGTATATTTTTTCTAAGCCATTTGAGGGCAAGTTACACATATCGTGGTCCCACTCCCACAAATACTTTAGTACATATTTCCTAAGAATAGGAATATTTTCTTATATAACCACAGGAAAGCTGTCAACTTCAGTAAGTTTGACATGGATACAATATTAATACTCTAATACACCATCCATATTAAAACTTTGTCAATTCCCCTATAGAGCAGAGTTCAGTCTAGAGTCAGTCAGTGCATTTAGCTTCCATGTCCCTTTAGCCTCCTTCAATCTGCAATGTTTCCAAGACTTTCTTTGTCTCATATAATACTGACACTTTAGAAGAATACGGTCCCTATTCTCTCTTTTGGGTTGGTGTGACGTTTCCCTGTGATCAGATGGAGAGTGTGCGTTCTCAGCCAGAATTCTTCACAGGTGATATTGTGCCCCCTGAGAATCCTACCTGGAGGCGCAGGATACTACCTGCCTCTCATCGGTGATATTGACATTGATCATCTGGTTAAGATGTTCAATTTCTCCACTGCATACTTACTACTTATTCCCGTGTAATTCATAAGCAGTCTGTTGGGACACACTTTAAGAGCATATAGCTATTCTGCTCCTCATCAAGATTGCCCCTGGATTTAGTGTCCGTTGATTCATAAATCTTCTTGGACAACGTGTGGCACAGTCCAAGGTTGGCCGCCTCCCGCAGATCGGGATTGACGGTTCTTGCTCATATGAGGTGATGCCCTCAGGTACTGAGGGATACCATGATTAGGCTTGAAACCGTGTGGGAGAAAGAAAACGAAACAAAACTCAACTAAACTGAAAGAAGAAGCTGTAGGAGAGAAAAGAAAGAGATGGATGTGGTGAAGACCAGGAACATTAGCACTTGTCTCTCTGGCCAGTAGAATAGACAGACACTCAAAGTAGAAATGCACAGCAAGTTTTTCCTCTCCTTGTTGAGCAAGGACACCATTCCCCTGCTAAGACACAGGGACGCCGCTCTCATACCACTCCTGATCACGTCACTATAGAAAACACTCAAAGATACCCGTCTTCTCCATCCATGCATCTTCAGTCCTGGTACACACATCTCAGTGACTCTCCTTCCCAGCAGTTGTTCCTTCATGAAAACATTTCCTCCAACCGCATGGATATAATCCCACTCCCACCCCCTCCTGCCCCACCTCCCCACCTTCCCCCCACACCAGGAATTTTTTTCCTAATTATCTCCACTCTAGAGTGCCACCAGTGGTCACCTCAGATGCCTTCATAGAGAGAGGAAGACATCTCGTCCCTGCAAAGTGGTCTTCCCTTAAACGGGGCATGCAAGTTAGGCTAGAACTGAGACTTCAGGGTTGGTGTGGCGCAGAGCTGTAGTCCCCAAGGGCTGGGCACAGGATTTGCTCTGGCCAGGTCTTCTTGCATTCTCCCCACCCTGCCCCCTCACCACACCACCAGGGTCAGGCCAATTATGAGCTAGGTAATTTTTTAGAAATTGTGGTAGACTGAGTAAAGGCTCCCCCTGGAGATGTCATATCCTCATCCCTAGATCCTACAAATATATTACCTTACACGACAAAAGGGACTTTGCAGTTGTGCTTTAATTAAGGATCATGGCACAGGGAGATTGTCATGGATTATTCAGGTGGGCCCAGTGTAATCACTGGGGTCTGATAAGAGACAGGCAAGGGGAGCGGTAGTAGTAGTAGAAGGTGATGTGATCAGCAGCAGAGGGACAGAGAGAGAAGATGCTGTGCTGCTGCTTGGAAGATGAAGGAGGGGGCCATGAGCTAAGGAATGCAGGTGGAAAAGGCCAAGAGACAGATTGTCCACTGGAGCCTCTAGAAGGAACAGAGCCTTGTGGACTCATTTTAGAGTTCTGACCTCCAGAACAGTAAGATAATAAATTTGTGTTGTTTCAAGCCACCAAGTTGGTGATAATTTGTGAAAGCAGCTATAGGAAAATACTACAGAGGGAGGTGTTTTCCCTTTAGGGGATTGGGGCTTCCCTGTAGTTAACTAGCTCCATTGTCTGGACAAGACTCAAACTGTAGTTTCTGTTCTACCCGCCAAGGCGAGTCCACCCTGACTTTTGTTTCCTTTGAACTCCTCATGGCCCCAGAATTTTCATCTTAGTTCCCAAGCATATCCATCAGCCCAAGGGGACATTGTCCCATTTCTCCTGCACCCATCTCGTCCCACCATGGTACAAGCGGGGAGAACACAGAGGAGGTTTGGAAGACCTGTGTCATGTCTGATGTCCAAACAGACTGTTTTCCCCCCGTGACAGACACAACCTGTGTGGAGGACTGCCCAGAGGGCTACTACGCCGATGAGGACAGCCACCGCTGTGGCCCCTGCCACAGCTCTTGCAGGACGTGTGAAGGGAGACACAGCATGCAGTGCCGCTCCTGCCAACCGGGCTGGCTCCAGCTGGGAAAAGAGTGCCTGCTGCAGTGCAGAGAAGGGTAAAGCGCTCAGTACATACTCCCCCTTCGAATGCCACAGCCACTCCCAACAGCAACCCATTTTGCAGATGAGGAAAGTAAGGCTAAGAACACTTAGGTTCTTTTTCTTGGGCTTTAGGATTTGTTCTGATTCAGACTTAACATTTCAGGTCTCACTTGCAAGTATGAGGAGAGCCGTGCATGTGGAACACTGATTTACAAAGACAACAACTTCAGTGAACATCTCCATTTATACCCCATTAATTCTCCAACCTGTCATGTCCCCCATAGCCACAAATTACAGGTTTTGTTATCATAAACAACCTAGACACACTTGATGTATCTATCCTAAAAGCATTTCACAGATAAGGACTCTATTATTTTTCTGCTGGGAAAAACTGTTACAGTGTTTATTAGAAGGGCTGGTTACCAGCATATTTGGAAGAGGATTTGACTGGGTCATCTCTTTTTTCCCCTGGGAATCCCTGGTAAAGAGAAAGGTTGATTATAGGCCTGTTGTGGACTCCTCCTTCCCAGTCAGTAACCTAGACCACGGAGAGCTTCCAGAGATTCTGGACCTGAATCAAAGAGCTATAACCTTAGACGTTCCCCAAATGCTTTTGCCAAAATTGACATGTCTCTTCAGTCCTATAGCAATTACTGCTTGTTTCATTTATTTTATTTTATTATATTTTTAAAAATTTGTATTTATTGATTTTAGAGACAGGGTCTTGCTCTGTCGCCCAGGCTGGAGTACAGTGGCATCATCATAGCTCACTGCAACCTCGAACACCTAGGTTCAAGTGATCCTCCTGCCTTAGGCTCCTGAGTAGCTGGAACTACAGGTGCTCACCAGGAAACTTGTCTAATTTTTTTTTTTTTTTTTGGTAGGGACAAGGTCTTGCTATGTTGTTTCATTCATTTTAGTGCTATATATTGCCTTCCACCTTGATTTAACTCATTCATTCATTCATTCATTCATTTAACACAGGTTTAATGGCCAGCACCTTGTATGCATGAATGCGTAAGACAAAGACTTTGATCTTTAGGAGGCTACTCTTATTCTTATATGTCTCTTCCCAAGAAAATTATAAACTTCTGGAGAAAAAACACCTGTTATTTTTCGCATATGCTACTATAACACTCAGCACAGAGCCACACACACTATCAGCTCTAGAAAAACATCAGCCACATCAATGAATAAAGAACATCTCTGCCAGACAAGAGCGGGAGTGGGGCCACCGGGCTTAGCCCTTCAGCTTCACCCTAATAAGTGTCTGGAAAGATCTGGATCCCATCTTCCTCAAATCAAGTCATTAAATACCTGCAAGCACAAAAAAGGGGATAATCCTGTGGTCTAAATAGAATGCAGACCATGGAATTCAAAAGACAATTGTTCCACAGTGTGTGAAGTTGCCCATAAGAGGCTGAGGAGAGGCATAGGTTGCCATCCATCTCTCTAATGGGGAAGAAATGGAGTATTAATGATGTATAAGTGGAGAATTATTTCTTTTGTAAAATCAGTGTTCCACATGCATTGCGTAAGTTTTATATGCCTTGGAAAAGCAAGTGTGTGATTCTCTGCACCCTGTTCCAACACATATAATTATTTTAATGTTCAACCTCAGAGAAGGTTCTTCAAACCCCAAGTTATTGTTTGTACTTATACTCAAGATCCTCTTTAAGGATGTGAGGCTCAAGAGGTTTCATAGTTCCCTCATGCAAAAGAGTCATCAAAGTAAGCAGTGGTGTTGTGTTCTTCTCTTCCTCTGATTCAGAACACTCTTCATTGTCTTTCTATTAGCATTAGTCCTTAATGATTACAAGCTTTCTTTCCCAAGGTTCCTACTGATGCTTTTGGTCTTTATAGTTACCTGTAATAACAATATTAAAAAAAAACTTTTGCATGCTGCTTACAAAGAATTTCCCTCACAATGTACCTTTACATTATGATTTGATTCTACAACAATCTTGTGAGTCTGATATTAGTCTCTCCATTTTAGAGATGAGGAAACTGAGGCTCAGAGAGGCTAAGTGACATGCCCAAAGTCACATAGCTACTAACACATAGTAGAGGTAGGACAAAAAATCTGATCTCGTGACTCCAATCCTGTGTATTCTCTCTGTTCTGTATAGATTTTCACTTTTCTCTATTTTCTTTCTTTTTCTTTGTTTTAGTTCTGTGTGGTCTTTGCTAACTATTCAGTTCATGATCAGTGCTTTTTTGTTGTTGTTATTGTTGTTCTCTTTTCATCACCTTATCTCTCAAATACCTCAAAGTCTTACAAATTAACATATCATAGTAGTTGTTCTTCACCTAACTGCAGAAAACCAAGCAAGGCTTAATTTGCCATAAGCTAGGCCACTGAGGTACAAGTGTATACAGATGGCTAAATAGAGGCAGGCTCAGCATTACTTAGGCATGGCGGTAGTTTTCAACAAGTTCATGGAGCTGAGTTAGACTACAAAAAAAGCTCAGTAGTTTTGCACCAGAGAAACCAAGGATGAACTTTCAGGTTTCCAGGATAGCTTCAGTGCACTGATGTCCAGAGATACAGGCTGGAGTCAGATGACCTTTAGAATTTCATCCTTATTGATATTTTCTTTTTTTCTTTTCTTTTTTTTTTTTTTTTTTGAGGCAAAGTCCTGCTCTGTCACCCTGGCTAGAGTGCCGTGGCGTCAGCCTAGCTCACAGCAACCTCAAACTCCTGGGCTTAAGCAATCCTCCTGCCTCAGCCTCCTGAGTAGCTGGGACGACAGGCATGCACCACCATGCCTGAGTAATTTTTTCTATGTATATTTTTAGTTGTCCATATAATTTCTTTCTATTTTTTAGTAGAGACAGGGTCTCTCTCTTGCTCAGGCTGGTTTCGAACTCCTGAGCTCAAACGATCTGCCCACCTCGGCCTCCCAGAGTGCTAGGATTATAGGCATGAGCCACCGTGCCCAGCCCTTATTGATATTTTCTTTATCTTTTTTTATCTTATTTGTAAGATCTTTGTTTAACTTCAACCGATGCACCATTTTGTAATAGTGGTATTTAACACAGAAGTTCAGATCACATTGTTCCATTTCATTAGCTGTTTGACCTTAAGCAAGTTGTCTAAATTTTCTCAGCCTCAGTTTTTGCTTCTGTAAAATAGACATAATAATGTCTAAACCATAAGTTTAGCTATGGGGATTAGTCATAAAATTTATAATTATCACTAATATACATTAATTATTTATAATAATATGCCAAGCACTGTCCTCATTACTTTCTCAGTAACCACATGTTTAATTTTAGGTACTACCCTTAGCCCCATATTACAGATGAGGAAGCTGAGGCACAGAGATGTTGAGTGACTGGCCCAAGGTCATACAGTTCATAAGTGGTATGGCTGAGGTTTGAAACCATATGGTCTTCTTTCAGAGGTCAAGCTCTAACTACCATGCTCTAGTGTCTCATTTGCAAGTTCGGTAAGGTGAAGTAATGTTTAGGAAGTCCCTGGGGTACCATGAGTCATATTAGTAAAAACTTAGTGAATGGTGATTATTGTTATTATATTTAACCTCCAAAATTCTTTTCAAAGTTACACATATTTTGTAAAGGCCAACATCACTCATGTCATCTCCTATTCCAACATTTTTTTTTAATTGAGAAATTATTTATCAGCTGGGCGCGGTGGCTCACGCCTGTAATCCTAGCACTCCGGGAGGCGGAGGCGGGAGGATTGCTTGAGTTCGGGAGTTCGAGACCAGCCTGAGCAAGAGCGAGACCCCGTCTCTACTAAAAATAGAAAGAAATTAGCTGGACAACTAAAAATCTATATAGAAAAAATTAGCCGGGCATAGTGGTGCATGCCTGTAGTCCCAGCTACTTGGGAGGCTGAGGCAGGAGGATTGCTTGAGCCCAGGAGTTTGAGGTTGCTGTGAGCTGGGCTGATGCCACGGCACTCTAGCCCAGGCAACAGAGCAAGACTCTGTCTCAAAAAAAAAAAAAAAAAAGAAATTCTATTAATAAGAGCCACTCAAAGGTACATTTAAAATGTCTTCCATTCCCTCATCCCATTCAACACAACATAAAGCTTGAATTTGGAGAAGGATACAGAAGAAAAAGGCAATTAACTAACAATTATCAAGTTGCTACTATGTGAGATTAATACTAGGTCTATTCATATGTGTTGTACAATTTAATTTTCACAAATAACAAAGGAAGGATTGTAATACCCAATTGACAGAGAAGAAAACTGAGAATCATTAGTTTCATTAGCATCATTAGTAATGAATCTAATGGGTAAAGAGGCTAAAGTCCCCCAGCTTGGAAATGAACCCCGTCTAACTAATCATGTTTTTTTCACCACACCCAGTTTAGGAGCAAAGCTTAGTGTTCCATCTTTGCTTCCCCACTTGGTTTCAGATACTACGCAGACAACGCCACCGGCCAGTGTGAGAGGTGCAACCAGAGCTGCAAGGCCTGCCGGGGCCCGCAGCCCACAGACTGCCTGTCTTGCGATACATTTTTCTTTCTGCTCCGCTCCAAGGGAGAGTGTCATCGCACCTGCCCACATCACTACTATGCTGAGCACAGCACGCAGACCTGTGAGAGATGCCACCCGACCTGTGACAAATGCAAAGGTGAGGGGCCAGCTATCGTTTTGCACATGCGAATGGAAACATGAAATGGTTCTCTGTTTGCCCTTTCTCCCTTCTCACCACTTTCGGTGGTTCCTGTCACCTCCCAACCCCATCCCAGCCCTCTCCAGCATCGGCACCCTCTGTTCGCTCATAGCTTCTGCCTCTGCCCTCTGACCTGGGCTGCTCCTGCCACACCTTGCCGCCCCGTCAGGCCCCATCCTTCCGGGCCCAACACAGGCATCGTCTCCTGGAGGAAGTGGCGTGCATCTACTCCATTTTCCTTCTCCACCTGCTGGATCTGCCTAGGGAAATTCATTTATTTTTATTACTTCTACAACTCCTTAAAACTTCTGCCTCAAACTCTCCTGAATTCCATTGCTATTTTCCAGATTCCTAGTTGTCTGTCCCAGGGAGCCTTAAAATCAATGGTGAAGGGCCCACCATCCAGCCCTGGGCCCAGAACCACACCTTGAAGTTACCTTTGACTCATCTCTTTCCCTCTCCTCCTGCCCAACCTACCTACCTCCAACGAAGCTAAACTTCAAGGCCTGTTGATCCTCTTTCCTAAGTATTTTTCTAATTAGATCTTTCTCCATTCTCATTATCCTCATTTTCCATTCTCAGAATCTATTATCACATCTTTCGACGTAGCCAGCAGGTCACCTCAACTTTGGTCCCCTACCCCCCAGGTCATCACTTACCCTAATGCCAGAGTGATCGTCTTGAAATGCAAATTCACTTATTTTATTCCAAATCATGCCATAAAAGTTGATCACAATGAATTCTTCTCAACATTTAAGAAAGAAATACTCTTATAATATTTTAATTGTTAAAACTTACTAGAAAAATATAAATAGCTGGTAGGGTGCATTCCCATTCTTTTCAAAATTACCGTGGCTATTTTTAATCCTTCTTTTATACAAATTTTGTAATCCGTCAAGTTTCATTTGTAAAAATGCCTTTGGATATTTATTAGCATTGCGTTGAATTTATTTTGGAGGAGAATCCATCTTTATGATCCTTAGTCATCACATTTATGACTTTGGTATATGTCTTCATTCTATGCATTTACTTATGACCTTAGCAAACTTTCAGTAAGTGTTTTCCATATTTAAAAGGTGATTAAAACCTGTCCCCAGTTAGTCCCTTTAGCTTTCATCTTAAAGACTCTCCTTCCATGTATTCTGGAACCTAGAACCACCTAGAACTATCTGGCAGCCACCAAATATGCCATGACTTTTGTTTCCTCATCCTGAAGAACAACACTCAGGAACTCTCACCTTAAAGACCCACATTGAATGTCATCTCTTCTGTGAAGCTTTTTTCAGTTCTCCCAGAAGTGTTAATACACTGTTTAATCACAGAGCTTTTAACATTACATTTTAGGCCGGGCGCAGTGGCTCGCACCTGTAATCCTAGCACTCTGGGAGGCCGAGGTGGGTGGATCGCTCGAGGTCAGGAGTTTGAGACCAGCCTGAGCAAGAGCGAGACCTCGTCTCTACTAAAAATAGAAAGAAATTATATGGACAGCTAAAAATATATATAGAAAAAATTAGCCGGGCATGGTGGTGCATGCCTGTAGTCCCAGCTACTCAGGAGGCTGAGGCAGAAGGATCACTTGAGCCCAGGAGTTTGAGGTTGCTGTGAGCTAGGCTGACGCCAAGGCACTCTAGCCCGGGTAACAGAGTGAGACTCTGTCAAAAAAAAAAAAAAAAAAAAAAAAAAACCATTACATTTTAATTAAACAAGTCCACCTCTCTTACCAACTGCACACCCCGTGAGCAAGGGAAAAGATTATACTATATTCAATCTGTATCCCCTGTTCCCAGTCCAGAATGTAACATGTAAGTGCTCATTAAGTGTTTGTTGCATGAATGAATGAATGAATGAATGTATAGGAAATAAATAAATCTTACATGCCTTTTTGCAAATTGGAAAATGTTCAGCTATTAAATCTTCAAATATTGTTTCTCCCCTCTTCCCTCCATTCTCCTTTTCTAGAATTCCTATTCAATGTAATTTAGAGTTTCTTGATCTGTCTTCTGTGCCTCCTACCTATTCTTTTATATTTTTACCTCTTTGACTCTCTATTATTTGTATTAGATTAATTTTTCAGCACTCTATCCCATTTCCCTAATTTTTCCTCTGACTGTGTTTAGTGTAAAGTTCAGCCCATCTGTTCCTTTTGTTTTTAAGTGACTATATTTTTTTTATTTTTAGGATTTCTAATTGTTTCTTTTTTAATCCATCTATTTTTATTTCATATTTTCATGTTTGTGTTTCATAATTTAGTATTTTTATGGATATTTTCATTTATTTATGAGCATCCTAATTTAAAGACCCTGTCAAATTTTCTATGCAATTAATATTATCTTGAAGTAAATTTACCTTCTAATTGTTGATTGCATTTGTCATCTTATTTTTTTTTATTATTTTTTCTTTTAGAGACAGGGTCTCACTTTTGCTCAGGCTGGTCTGGAACTCCTGAAGTGTTTGTTTGTCATCTTTCTTAGCATTCATTTTATTTATTTAGTTTGGAATATTGGTCTTTGTTTTTTTTTTTTTTTGTTTGTTTGTTTTTTCTTTTTTATTTATTTATTTTATTTTATTTTTTTTTGAGATCTCAAGCCCCAGGTATGGAATATTGGTCTTAAGCTCATTGGGAATGGGAGATTTTGTTTCTGGCTCTTTACTCCCTCTCCCTTCCTTTATCCTTACTTCTTATAGCCTAGAAGTTTTTCCATTACCTCTACGCCTGCCTCCAACCTGCAACTCAGTCCAGACACAAAATGTTTACTGTGCAGTTATCAGGGATAAAGAAAAAAAAAAAAAACAGACACAAAATGTTCCGGCGTTCTTGGAGGTGACATTGATGGCAACACAGATCCCATCAGCAATTCAGTCAGCAGCTCAGGGGAGTCCCTGGTCAGGAGGTGACGTCTGTGAAGGCAGAGTCCCAGCCTGACTCCTGTTTTAAACTGTAAGCCAGGATTTTGGCCCTGGTCTCATATGAAACACTTTCAGTTCCCATTATGGTAGAAAAGGTGAACTGACAGCCACCAGCGCTTACTTCTAGTCCTAGAGCAGAGCAGGTGGGTGGCGAGAACCTGACACCCATTTTGCATTTTTATCCCCTTTCTGGTCCAAAGAGATTTCACCTTATTTTTGAGCCTCTCTTTTTCTCTTTCTCTCTCTCTGCTTATATTTATTCTACCATTTCAGCATGTTTGGAGTGAGTGGGGTTATGTCAGAACCTGAACTTACATATGATTTTTTTTAATGTTTATATATGCTACCAATGGATAATGAGTTTCTTAGAAGAGGATTATGGCCAGGTGAGGTGGCCCACACTTATAATCCTAGCACTCTGGGAAGCCAAGGCAGGAGAATCGCTTGAGGCCAGGAGTTCAAGACTAGCCTGGGAAGCATAGCAAGACCCTGACTCTACAAAAAATAGAAAAATTAGCCTGGCATGTTGGCGTACCTGTAGTCCCAGCTACCCAGGTGGCTGAGGCAGGAGGAACACCCAGGAGTTTGAGGCTGCAGTGAGCTATGATGACACCACTGTACTCCAACCCAGGCAACAGAGCAAGACTCTGGCTCAAAAAGAAGAAGAAGAAGAGGATTATGCCCTCAACTATAGCCCAGCCTCATTCGGCTAATCCAAATAGCTTGAGGAGGGTATATTTAAGATTTTTGGGGGGGAGGGTACACTTAAGCCTTTTGGATGAAACAAGCAAAGGTCTACTTGTTAGAGCCTGCTTTTAATATTGTTTCCTTTTTCTTCTAAAATAATTCATATTGAGGTAGTAGGTTGACTTGAGATAGTAGGTTGACTACATAAAAATGCCAAGGACTAGGGAAAATAAGATGAGAAATCAGCTCTCTCCCCACCTTTGCTGTCTAGCCAGTGAGCTGAACTTCCTGAGCAGTATCTTGATGATACTGTATTTAAAAAATAACTTCTTCCCAAGTACATGTGAACATAGCCATCTCCAGGTTGCAGGTGTCTTCCATTATCACCTATGTCTTGGTGCCTCCGAATCAACTTTCTCTTTCCCAGATGGTTTTCCTGAGCTCTAGTTCCATACATCCAACTGCTGACTGAATATCTCTAACTGGATGCTCAACAGACACCTCAAACACCTGGCCCCATTCCCAAACCACACTTTCCAGTGTCCCTATTTTTTTTTTTTTTTTTTGGTAAAGAAGGACTTTATTTTTTGAAAAAAGTCTTTTGAGGACTTCAAATTACAAAGTAAAAGGAGATCACTACATAGAAATCTAGTGAATACATTTTGCCTTTGCACGAAAACTTTATCAAAGTTACTCATTTAACAAATTCACCCCATTCACAATGTTATCAGTTATAATGCTCTTTTAAAGGTTGCTATACCTTTATTTCAAATTATATTACACATTATTCCCTCAAGATGAACTTTTAAACACGAGACTCTTAGCTCTTAAGAATGGCATCTTCAAAAGGGGCAATTTCTCCTCAGTTTCTGGTAACATTATTCCAGACTAGTTTCTCTCACTAATTAAAAAACCTTCAAAATGTTCACTTTTAACACAAAGTCTTTCCATCAAAAAATGTGACTAATTTTTTTCCTCTAATGTCTACATACATAGATGGGTAGCAGCAAGAAAAGGAAGATGAAAACTGAAAGGCAGCCATGAAAATAAATAGATCAATGGTATAGAAAAAATATTTGGCTCGTGGCAATAAAAAATGGCAACTAGGGTATATTTAAATAGCCAGATGCTTGAGTCATTAGTGAGTATTTTAACAGAATGAAGCTAGTCCAGTATGACCAAGTAGGAATATGTAATTATCATTACACTTCATTCTTTACAAATTCTCTAAGCCAATAGGAAATCTAAGTTATAGCTAGATTTCCAATTACAACATGCTGACTCTTAACACTTTCAACAATTTTTACTGGGTTTATACATCTGTCATTTCCTTTACTCCAATTTCTTTATGAGTCCTTTCCTATCAATCTAAGTGTATTTTAAATGATAAGAGTTTTCTAAGGTACATTTGAAAATGGTTGTATTAAAAGAATACCCATTTGTTTTTCCTGGAAAGATACAAATTGAATACAGAAGTTTCTCAATGGGAAAAAGTTCAGTGTTCTTCCCACCACCTCTGCCACATTTGATTTCTTCAACTTTTTAAGTTTGTTCTCCATGGCTTCACTGAGGGTGAAAACCATAGCAAACAAATGAGCTTAAGGACATCTGGGGTTAAAAATGCAAAAAAAAAAAAAAAAAAAAAAAAAGTTAACATGTAAACAATGTTCTAAATAATCAAGATTCATGTTAATGCAATGTATATGAGATTTTCATTCATGAGTAGGGTTCTGGGCATACCAAATTATCACAGAAAGCATTGCCTTTTGAGCCCTTGGATACTTTTATAGTTTAATTTGCAGACTGAATTTTTATCACAAATTATTTTTAACCAAATCATATCTTGAAAACTGTTTATAAAAAACCCGGGGAATAAAGTGAACTGTTCATTGTGGAAGGCCTTAAATTACATAATTACAGTAGAAAATACAGGAGGTAGAAGATAACTGAAAAGACTAATGCAACATTAGATTCAAATCTATAGCTCCTGTAGCTACTTAAAACGTGGTTTTAGAAACTAAACCCAACATTTCCAGTAACCATAGAAACAGTTAAAATAAAATTTGCCATGAAAGCCCTTATATCATGCTTGATATAGGAAGGTAGGAAGATGTAAGAACCAGGACACAAGACATGACATCTTGTCTACAGCTCCTGTTTGCTTTACTGAGAGTATAGTTTCAAAATTCAGTCACCTTCTTCA
>CM052443.1:67782241-67806796 GCA_028533085.1 Varecia variegata | reverse complement strand
AAAAAAAAAACAAAGGAAAAAGGAAAAACTTCTTGTATTTTGAACATTGTAGTAAGACATCTAAGCTATATTTTAGAAAAATGTAGGATGGGAAGAGAAAAAAAGGAAGTAGGAGAATATTGATTCTTCCATCAGAGACTACAATTATGTTCCAGAACATGTAGGAAATTCTGTATGAAGCTAGAGCTAAGATAAAAATAAAGTGGCTTTGAATTTATATCACTACAGGCAGCCCCCAACCTAAGAAGCAGTTGTGTAATAAAAAGTTTATTCTCTAAGGTGCTGTTCAGAGCTCAGAATTTCCTTTTCCACAGAAACAACATTATAAATGATTGAGCTCACAGATCAGCCATGAAAAGTCAATTTCACTACATTGTGAATGTAAAGGATAGGGCCCATGCTTCTACTTCAAGTTCAACTAACCACTCTTTCCAGTATTGTTCTGACCAGAAGACCAATGTCAAGTTCCAACTCACAATACCAGGCACATTTTTATGCCCATTTCTCTTATGCTCCTGCTTTAAAATTCTCAGCAAAAATACCAGAACCTTCCTAACAGAATGAACAGAGTTCAGGTCTCCTGTCTCCAAACTCTTTCCAGAATCTGTCCATTGATACCTACATGGAAGGAAACGTTTGGGTCAGTCATTCTTTGGGCGCCTGGATTAGGAGAAAGGCATATTGCCTCCACAGGAAACAGAGACTGTAGACTCCTCTATTTGGAGGTTCATGTGTTAAGGCAGATAGTGTGGTAGAAAGAGCACTGGACTATGAGTCAGCAAACCTGAATTTGAATTTTGATTCAACCATTACCTATGTAACCTTGGATGGGTGACATTGCATATCTGGGTCTTAGTTTTCATGTCTTTAAAAAATAATAAATCATCTGGCACCTGTGAGGAGAAGAAATAAAATAAAGGAAAAAAATAATAAATCAATAGGATGTCAAGTTTCTGAGAAGACAGCTTTCAAGAGAATTTCAAAGGTACCTATCACCACCACCACCCCAAAATTGAGAACCACTGATCAAAATGATTTGCCAAGTCCTTTGAGCCCTGACATTTTAACTTCCCAGTCTAGTGCTATTTCTCAATTAGAGATTGTTTATGATTTACTCAACAACTGAGTATTGGAACCCTCCAAATCAGCTGCTATTATCCTTCACACTAGTTAAATAATAATCACAATGATAAACAAAGGTTTTATAGACTTTGTAAATGATTTCTCATTCTCTGGAAATCTTTATTCTCGCTGTAATAAAAGATCTGTCATCTCCAAATTCTCAATTTCCAGACTGAGAGTCTACATAGATTGGAATAATTGTTTAATTTCTAGGTCTTCACTTTGTCTCATAGACTTTTTTCTTTCCATATCCTCAATCAATTCATCCTTCTACTTCGATTTACTTGACATATTCTTTGCTCCTAAGTGTTCTGGAACCAAGACAGAGGTTGAAATCGAAGGTCAATCTCATAACTTAGAATCATTTTTTTTTTCTTTCAGGAAAAGGTGCATTGAGTTGCTTGTCCTGTGTGTGGAGTTACCATCTCATGGGAGGAATCTGTGCCTCGGACTGCCTCGTGGGGGAATACAGAGTGGGAGAGGTACTGAGAGCTGGGGGGAGTATGCCTTTCACCTCTCTAGAAAAAAACCCAAACTATTCCAGAAGCCTGTTCTCCCACTATGGGCACTAGCAGATCTCAGAGGTCAGGGCCCAGCCGTGGTTCCGTCCAATCGAAGACAGTTGGTTCTGTCTTTCACGCAGCACAGTTAAAATGGCCTCAGAACACCATTTTTCTGCTGTCCCGCACACGCCTTATTCCTTATGGAGACAAGATGGAACGCCCATCTGGGAACTCCAGTGCCTTGTTAAACCCTCTGCACTCAAAAGGAACTTCCTGATTCTTCTTAACAGGGAGAGAAATTTAGCTGTGAAAAATGCCACGAGAGCTGCATGGAATGCAAGGGACCTGGCGCCAAGAACTGCACAGTCTGCCCAGCCAACCTGCTGCTGCACATGGATGAGAGCCGCTGCCTCCGCTGTTGCAACGCCTCGGACCCCACCCAAGCCCAGGAGTGCTGTGACTGCCGAGACACCACGGGTGAGGGGAGAGCAGGAGCAGCCTGCAAAGGAAGGGCGTGACCTCAGGAAGCTGATGGGAGCAGAGGGACAGGAGGATGGCAAGTTCAGGAATATCAATACAGCTACCTTTCATGGAGTGCCTGCTGTGTGCCCTCTGTGCTTGAGCCTTCATGTCCATTGTCTCACTTCACAAGTAGATATTATCAATCCTGTTTTACAGATGAGGAGACTGAGGCTCGTTGGGTTTGATTAGCATGCCCACGTTCACACCAATAGCAAAAATCCCATTAGCAATGAGATCCTCTGGTGCCTCCAACATCAGAGCTCAAGCAGAGCTAGAATTTTATCTTTATAAATTTACTTTGTTCTTTTTTTCCATTCTTCCTTCCTGTAAATACAAGGAAAAGAATCAACTATCAAGGAAGCTGATGCCAATATTATTTTGAGTCTCTTGAAGAGTCATTCTATGGAAGTCAGCTCAAATCCAGGCCTCCCAGGAGAGACTTATGGCATTTTAGAAACAAGCTTTTATTGAAGGATAAAAAGAAACAAAGTCCCTTTTACCAGGTCCCAGTCCACAGTTGTCTTCCACGTCCAAACCCATCATTGGCCACAAACTTAAATAGATCCTCAATGGAGTAATTCCTTCTGAAAATAAAACATATGTCCTAAAAATATACTCTCTAGGTCAGAAATAGATCATTTACTCGGGGTCCACATGTACGATTGCCTGACAAAAAGAAATGTCATATTTATGGGAATCTGTCCATTTGTAAGTAAAGAAAATCCCAGACCCATAACTGCTACCAGCCATTTCTTTTTCATTTTTGATCAGCCTTTCCAATTAGGTTCTAAGCATCATCTTTCCACATACTAATTATTTCCTTCTCTCATTTTCTCACCCCATCAGCAGCTGGTTTTCCCAGCTTTTCATACACAACCACCCTCAGGGGCTGATTGTCTAATAATAAAACTGTGTCAGCTAAGGATAATAACCCTCACTACACCAATGCCTTTAAATGAAACCAGAAGTGTGTTCTTGTGGGATGCGTGCAGAGTTTCTGCAATCCTGTATCAACTAAGAACTATTTAGTCAGCTTTCCTGGTCCCTCTGTGACTCTTGAAGAGCCAACTGGGGAGACTCTGCAAAAATCCAAACACTTTTGATTACCTGATCATCCTTTACTGAGATACTGTGCCCCTTCAAGGAAACCAGGTCTCAAAGGCTGACCCTGACTTTGCAGACCTAGTACAGAGAATAGTAAGTAAGGAATAATTGCATAACGCACCCTAGTAACTGAAACAACTTCAAAAGGTCTTTTGTTATATTGATTCTATAGCTCCAGACAGTATTTATCTCAAAGTACCACTCAGAGATCAATCCCTCCAGTGCCCAATATCTCCTGCAGGGAAAAATTCTGTGTTGATATTGCTAATGATAATGCAATAACGATAGTGCTGTTACTTTAGAAGAGGCAATTCAGTTTGATGGGTAAAATCCCATGAGAATGGAAGCTATGGTAAAATAGAAAACTTGTTTAGCATTAGCAAAAACAAGAGAGAAATAAATAGTGGTGATGAATCCGATCTAGTTGATCATTATTTAATAAGCAAAAATCATTACACATGGCAGCAGTATTATATTTATTAACCTAGTATACAGAATGTACCTGGAATCTCTCATAAAAGTATCCTTTGAACAAGGCAGATCCAAGTGGTTCAACAAATATTTATAGAAAACCTACTGTGTATTTCAGCTTGTGCATCCAACATGGCCTGATAGGTTTTTTTTCTCTAGTTCTTTCATACTCTCTTTCACACTCCCATCCAGTGAGTTAAAGAAAAGAAAATATGTGTGTGTGTGTATATATATATATATGTATACATATATATAACCCAAACCATACAACCTGAAAAAACGAGAGAAAAGTAAGAAAAGTGAGCAAAAAGTGAGAAAAATGAGCTTATTGCTAAAGTTATGGTTGAATCCTTCCTCCTCTGACGTTGTTTTGATGATTCCATGTTTCCAATCAAGGCATCAAAACATAGTTTCATGGGTGACAGGGGAAAGAGCTCTCCACTTTAGAAACCTTGATTGTGACAGCGGAGATCCCCCATCGCCCAAGTTGTTAGTCAGGATTTAAAGACAGCTATTCTTTTCCTGCCAGACTGGGGCTACAAAACTTCAAGAAACCAAAAAACAGTTGTCAGAGAATTTTGTCCTAGTGTCTGTAAACTGCAGCATGGTGTTAGAATTCCTAGATCTGAATTCTGATTGTTCCACAAACAAGGTCTTGTCTCAGACAGTGTGACAACTCACTCCCTCTCAGTGGGCTTTAGTTTCCTCAACTGCCAACAACAAATTTGCCTGAGTTGTTTCCAAGGCCCCACATGGTTATAAGAGTCAGTGGTTTTATAAATTATCTGCTCCTGCCTTTGAATGTTGGGACAGTCATGTTGGACCAGCTTGGGGAAAGGACTTAGTCTTAGAAAAAAATCAGAGTTGAGAGAGAACACAAAGCATTTAGCAATAACTATAAACTTGGCCCAAGATAAAATATTTTCTCGGGAGAAAAATAGAAGAATCAATAGCTAAGGTTGGGCACTTGGAGACTGATCCATGAGATATGGGAATAAGGGGATTCTTTGGACCTCAAACTGACCTACTATCTAGGATTTGCTGGTTTCATCAAACATGGATTAGGGGCCTTGTGATGTACACACTGCAATTCTGGAGAGTGGTGTGCCTTCTGAGAACGTCAGAGACAGTGATTCTACCATTTCACATTGGAAAAGTAAAGGTGAAGTTCTTTATTGCAGAAACCAATTTTCCCTATGCCATTTCTTCTCTCCTACCTTTTCTCTCTCCCCTCTTCCAACAGATGAGTGTATCCTTCGAACAAGCGGGGATGGGTCTACAGCTGAGCGCACCAAGAGAGGTCTGCTCATCACCTCCTCCATCATGCTGGTGCTTCTGCTTGGGGCGGCTGTGCTCGTCTGGAGGAAATCTCGGAGCAGAGTCCAGCCAGCAGCAAAGTTCGGCTATGAAAAGCTGGCTGACCCCAATAAGTCTTACTCTTATAAGAGCAGCTATCGAGAGAGCACCAGCTTTGAAGAGGATGAGGTGATTGAGTACAGGGACCGGGACTACGATGAGGATGATGATGATGACATCGTCTACATGGGCCAAGATGGCACTGTCTACCGGAAATTTAAGTATGGACTGCTGGGTAATGATGATGAAGATGAGCTGGAATACGATGATGAGAGTTACTCCTACCAGTAAACGGATGCCCCCCAGTCCCATTTCACTTGCAGGCCTGCCTGTGCGCATCACACACCAGGCTGAGGCCTGAGCGTTGGTATTTGTCTTCTTAACCATGAGTCCAAACAGAATATGTAAGAAATATTTTGTTCTTCTTTTGGGTGGCTAGACTCAATGTACAGCTCCCATTCAACTATAATTGAGGAGCAAGGATAAAATTCGGCAGCATTTTCCTCAAAACAATATGTCAAGACACAAAATGCAAGAAGTGAAAACAAGTGAGATTTGTACAAACTCTTTTATGTGATTAAAAAACAAAAACAGCACAGTGGATCTATAGACATTTTGTTTCCAAACTGCATTGTGGAGACGTCTACTGCCTTCTGGTATTCTGATTTTTCTTTAATTAATTTTGGGGACAATGGGGGTATGAAAGAGTTTGGGCTTGGGTGGATTTTTCTACCCCTTTAGTTGTTTGTAGGTAGAGATTTGTCTTTTAAGGACCAAGAAAAGAGAGTTCTCAATTGAGTCTAGACCACTCCAGGTGAGCAGAAGAAACCAACCCTGCTGAGACTGCTCAGGATTTATTTAGAGTTGAGGAAAGAAAAGAGAAGTAGCATCATAGCTGAGGAACCCCAAGTTCCCTGGGCTCTGGGTCCCCAGCAGTAATCCAGAGTCACCATGATTCTAAGGGCAGAGGGAACTCAGGCAGGAGACAGGTAGCAGTGAGCCCAGTGAGAAAGAAATCACCAAGTTTCTAAGAATTGCAACCTCATGATTTTCTGAGACCTTTTCTGGTAGGAAGCATCAGCTAAGACATCAAGTAATAAAAGAAAAATGGCAGTGTTAACCTAACCTAAAATGGGATAAAATGACAAAAACTTCATCTACTCTAAAAGAAGATTTAACTACTAAATTAGAAGAGCTTTCTTTCATCAACGACCTGTCACAAAACTGTGGACTCTCCATAGGAAGAGTTAGAGTCGAGTCTAACATGGAAAAAACATCCCATGTGCTGCTCACAAGCTGCAATCTGACCGTAGCCCACTCCTTCCAACACTCCTTATCACTGTGGTTTTTTTTTTTTTTTTTTTTGAGACAGAGTCTCACTTTGTTGCCTGGGCTAGAGTGCTGTGGCGTCAGCGTAGCTCACAGCAACCTCAAACTCCTGGGCTCAAGCGATCCTCCTGCCTCAGCCTCCCGAGTAGCTGGGACTACAGGCATGCACCACCATGCCCGGCTAATTTTTTCTATATATATTTTAGTTGGCCAGATAATTTCTTTCTATTTTTTTAGTAGAGACAGGGTCTCGTTCTTGCTTAGGCTGGTCTCGAACTCCTGAGCTCAAATGATCCGCCCACCTCGGCCTCCCAGAGGGCTAGGATTACAGGCGTGAGCCACCGCTCCCGGCCTCACTGTGGTTTTTGTTTCCAGACTTCCTAGGCTGCCCTTTTTCCACTCCTGGGTCAGGTGCTCAGTGGGATCCATGCACCTAGGGGCAGTTTTTCTGCAGTTAGTAATACCGAGAAAGGAGCTGCTGCTATGCAAAATTATGCAAGCAAGGCCTCACCTTGTCAAAGCAGAAGTTATAGGTAGTACTGGGAGTAAAACACCAGCAAGTGAAAGTGACATTTTCAGATGATGATGGTGATAATCATAGTAAAATTTATTACACACTCACTGTTTACTGAGTACTGAGCTAAATAATTCCTTTAAAAAAAAAAAATCACTCCACTTACCCACTTAATATTTACCATCATTCTATGAGGTTGTTATCTTTATTTCCCTGCTTTTGTAGGAAAACTGAGGCTTCCAAGAGGTTGAGTAACTAGTAAGGTCATGAAAAGCTAATCACGATTCAAGGAAAAAGAATGAGCCTAAAAAATAAAATAAAATAAAAAAGAATGACCCTAAAGCAGGTCTTCTTATATCTTTGCTACACTGACATAAAGTGGGAAAATAAGCATCCTAAATATAACAAAGGCATGTCTATTATTTTATTCTGTAATATCAATATCCATCTGGCAGCTCTATTATCTTTATTCATGCATTTTCTTTTTAGTTTAAACATAACCTAACACTGACATAGGAAATCTCCATGAAGAAGTCTTCGGTTTACTGAAGGCTTGTGTTTCTTTAGAAAAAAGTTCCTAAAACTAGAATCGGCAGTTTCTGGAAAAAGTCAGATAGTAAATACCTTAGGCTTTGTGGGCCAAAAGGTCTCTGTCATAACTGCTCAGCTCTGTTTTTTTTATGTATGTTTTCTTTTATTTCAAAACATTAGGAGAGTACAAATGTTTTTGGTTACACGGATCACTTTTGCAATGCTTGAGTCACGGCTGTAAGTGTGCCCGTCACCCAGATAGTGCTCATTGTGCCCGCTAGGTAGGTTTTCACCCATCCCCTCTGCCCCCTCCCTCAGCTCTGCTTCCGTAGCATGAATGCAGCTGGAACACAATGCATGGGGGAATTATGGTTCAATGAAACTTTACTTAAGGACACTGAAATTTGAATTTCAGATAATTTCCACAAATCGTTAAATTTTATTCTTCTTTTGATTTTTTCCAACCATTTAAAAATGTAAAAAACTATTCTTAGCTCATGGCAGTACAAAAATAGGTGATGAGCCATATTTGGCCAACAGGCTGTAGTTTGCTGACTTTGTCTTAAAAAAAATTCTCCAGAGATCGTGTGTATCACATATACATATGATATGCTTCCAGAAATTTTCATCACTTTAAAATTTTTTTAGAAGATATGTCCAAATGAGCTGCCCAGAGAGAGCTCTTTTTTATTTTATTTTATTTTATTTTATTTTATTTTATTTTGTTTTTTTTTTTTGTGGACATGGGAGGTCTTACTATGTGCCCAGGCCGGTCTCAAACTCCTAACCTCAAGAAATTCTCTCATCTCAGCCTCCCAAAGTGCTGGAATTACAAGCTTGAGCCACCAAGCCTGACCTGATCATTTAAAATTATCTCTTCAAAATCTATTTGAAGCCCTGATAGTTCTCTTTTAAATTCTTAGAAATATATAAAAATTCATATAAGATAGCTATCATATCAATGGAAGAATTTCTCATCCCTGTAATTACAGAGTTAGCTTACAGAAACAAGCAATTTTGTTTATACTGTGTTGTTCACTTTCCTTGATAATTTTAAAGCTCTGACAGACTGAATTTGACGCTTCTTTCTGTAGCCTGGAAATCATTTTCCAAGAAAAGAAAAATCTGTTTTTATGATACACAGTTAAAGGTTGAATGAGGTCAAGATGACCTTGAATACTAAGAAAAATTGTGTTGTTACTCTGTGTGACCTGCAATAAAAGAAGGCTGATGCTCGTGTGTTGGTGAGATTTGACATCTTTCCTTCTTTGTTCTTAGCCATTCCACATTATCCTCAGACTGCTTTTGAATACTATGGAAACAACTGTCTAAACAGATAAATATGTGGTTGGAAGACAAAGTCACCTTTGGTTTTCTGCTTGCAAATAAATTAGAAATATTAAGAGAATCCTTATAGACTGGAAATACACCAAGAGGCTGGGTAAAAGCTTAGCAGGTTCTGGTTCATAGAAAGTAATTTTAAAAATGAAAATAAAATTCAATCAAGACCAGATAATGCTGCGGAGACTTGCTTATTAAAGAACTATTTCTGGGCATATTTTATGTGCTTTATTTATGCTTTACCAGGTCAGAGACACAAAACAATAAGAGTGCTGTTTTTTCTTTTTATCTGTCTACATCCAATGACTAAGCTAGTCTTATCAATTATGAATTTTCTCTCCTAAAAATCAATTCAATCTGTCTTTCCAGCCTTATCACCACTGCCTCAATCAGGCCCTCGGTCTTTCTCCTCTGCATTGATACTTCCTCCTGAATTATTGCTGAATTTCAATCTGTTTTTCTCCCAATGTATCCTCTACGCCAAGGGTCCCCAACCTGTGGTGAGTTGTATAATTATTTCATTATATATTATAATAATAGAAATAAAGTACACAATAAATGTAATGTGTTTGAAGCATCCCAAAACCATCCCCCCTCATTCCCCGGTCCATGGAAAAATTGTCTTCCATGAAAACAGTCCCTGGTGCCAAAAAAGGTTGGGGACCGCTGATCTACCCTGCTACCAAGGCATTTCTAAGGTTTATCACATCGTCCCATTCCAGGCTCCCATCACCTTACACTGATTATGACATTCAAAACTTTGCAAGATATGGCTACTGCCTCTGTCTGCAGATGTATCACCCCCGCCACACCAATTTCCTGGCCCGGCCTTATTTCCCAGCTTTCTCATTATACTCCAATAGGACTGAATTGCTTCTAGGTTCTCCAGGATAACATCCTGCTATCTCATGTCCTTGGGCACATGTTGTTTACTCTCCTTGGAATATTTTCCCACCTTAACCAGCTGGAAAATTCCTGACTTTCCTATAAAATCATGTTCCTTTATAGCATCTCCTGGGGGGTCTTCCCTGACCTTCTTGGAGAAGATAATCACTTTCTCACTTCTTTGTTCCCTAGACACTCTATGCATATGGTTTTTAACATCACCTTGTGATATAATTATTTGATTAAATGTCTGTGTAAGGCTGGTGGTGGGCACCCCTCCCCTCCCTAATGAAAAAAAAGAAAAAGCCCACGAGACCTGCCGAGAACAATGCCTGCTAGGCCCAGCTGAGTTAAAAGAATAACCACACCTGATGGTTACCATGACAAGGGTCTCGGCTCCTGGAGTCCGTTACAGTTCCTGGAGTCCACCCATACCACCAGCCCCTCCTATTTCTCCACACCTGCCCTAAAACTGCAATGGAAAATTCCTTGCTCTCCCCACCATAAATCTTTCCACCAAAGAAACTCCCACCCCCAGCCCTAAAAACATATATAAGCCCACTCAGACTTCTGGGCGGGGCGACTTCTCTAGTCCCACTCTGTGAGACTGTGAAGCTCTCCCGGGTCTCTCTCTTGGGACTTGTTACCCCCACCCGGGAGCACTCCAATAAAGCCTCTTTACTTATCCCTTTCAACTCCACTCATCTTTCTTTCTCTGGCGCCGGCCACTCCAAAAAACCTTACAGTCTGTGTCCACTAAAAGGCTGGATACTCCTTGAGGCAGCTGTTTCCTTTCTAGAACCCAGCACAGTGCCTAGCACTTGAAAAGCAATCAAGAAATATTGATAGAATTGAATTTTAAGAAGACAAGACTCACATATACAAAACAATTAGACATGATATAGGCCATACATTGTATATGCAGTGCATTTCTGTTTGGTCCTGAGTGAGATAACTCAAATTAACACATGTAGGGATAACTGCAAATTAGCACATGCAGGGATAGTTTCATAGGAAGATTTGTGCTTGGACTTGATTTGAAAAAGTAAAGAGGATGATGAGGGTATTCTTTGAAGAAGGAACTGGAGTTGGTAAGTCATTTAGCTGACATTTATGATAATAATTATAGTAATAAATCACCAAGTATTTGTTAAGAGTCTGTCATGTACCAGGCACTATTCCAGTTGCTGGGGAAACAACAGCAAGTAGGATCCGTGAGACCCTGGACCTCGGAGAACTTGCAATCTAGTTGGGGAGGAAAAAGCACGGTAAATAACAACCACCATTTTTGAAGCCTTCTATGGGCCAGACACACTCTTAGGCACTTCACTTGCATGATCTTATTTCCTCCTCACAACACAAAGGCTCTAAGGTAGGTAACGTGATCCCTCTTTACAAATGAGGAAAGGAGGCTTAGTGATGAGACTCAGCTTGCTCTAAGTCAAAGTGCTTGGAAATGGTCAAACTGGGATTCGAATCTAGGACTCTCTAGTCCGCATTCTTTCTGCTCTACCACTGGGCTGTTAAGCAAGGAGTAAACCTAGCCTTTGTCAGTAATCCCTGGACCCCATTTGGGATTAGTTGTGGCTGTGTGGAATCTGCCATAGTGTAACAGAGAAAATGGCCTGGAAAAGAGTAAAAATGCCTTCTGTCTCTTCAAAACCCCCTCACCCTTTTTGAAAACTAAAACGTACATCCCTGCCTCAGGCCAGTGGCTGGGAGGGGCAGAAGAGTGTCCCTTGTTCCTTGTGCCACATGAGATGGTTCAGAGGAATTGTCTGGACAGAGGTCACAAGACTGTCTTAGCCAAACATGGGATTATGAGATTAATCGGAACCTTTAAAAGCCCTGTATGTACTTCTACTCAGAGGCAGGACAATAATTGGTACTTTAAGACAGGACTCTGCCAACCTCCTCATTTGCTGGCAAATTAATAAACTCCTCTTTCCTTCTCTTCAAACCACTTGTCCTCATTCTTCTGATGCAGTCTCAGGGACAAGTAACAATAGCAATGAGTCACCAGGTGGCTATGCCCAGGAATCCTGTAATGGAGCCTGCTGTCCAGGTGCACAATCTTGCCCGCAGGCACAGAGTTAAGGCCTAGAGGCATAGAGTTAAGGGTCAGTGAAGAAAAAAAATAATTTTAGTTCCTTCAGAGTAGAGGAGGGGGAAAAAAAAGGAAGGAAAAAATAATTTTAGGTGACTGTAAACATTAACTATACATAACTATATTTCAATCCATTAAAAAGTATTCATGAGAGGTTCTACCCTGTAAAAGAAAAAGAAATCTGAAGAATTAAGAATCTCCAAATGTGGATTCAGAAGTGGCATTAAATGAGGATAAAAGATTTAGAAAAACTGAAGATAAAGACTTTAGGTACTTAATACATACTTCTAGGGTTTTTTTATTTTTTTTAAATTATTTTTTAAGAATTTCAGTTACTGTACATACTTTGACATTGGAATAGATCTTTTAAGATCTGTTCAGCCCAGGCGAGGTGGCTCACGCCTCTAATCCTAGCACTCCGGGAGACCGAGGCGGGTGGATCGCTCAAGGTCACGAGTTCGAGACCAGCCTGAGCAAGAGCGAGATGCCATCTCTACTAGAAATAGAAAGAAATTATATGGACAACTAAAAATATATATAGAAAAAATTAGCCGGGCATGGTGGTGCATGCGTGTAGTCCCAGCTACTCGGGAGGCTGAGGCAGGAGGATCACTTGAGCCCAGGAGTTTGAGGTTGCTGTGAGCTAGGCTGATGCCACGGCACTCTAGCCCGGGCAACAGAGCGAGACTCTGTCTCAAAAAAAAACCAAAACCATATATATACATATATCTGTGTTCAGAGTTCCCAAGGTCTACTTTAGAATTCATGCAAAAAGACACTGTTCAGTGTACTACCTAGCTGAAGAACCAAGATTAGAGGCCATCAATTGAAATACATAGCCATCTTTATTTCACACTGACATGTAAGAAGTGTAAATTGACTATATTTCAAAAAGAAATAAAAGAATTCTATCAATGCATGCTTGGCACCGACTTTAAATCTAACTTGTTCACCACCTATACCACCTATCAACAAGATAAGATAATTTGGCCAGGTACTCTGGGAATGAATAAATGAGATAATTGGGGTTTCCCTTTTAAAACTCCTGATACCTATCTTGCATGATTCTCAAACATAGGCCCAAAACAAAACAAAACAAAAAAACAAACCCAAGACAAAACAAAACAAAGCAATGAAGATCAAGAAAGGTAAGACAGGGATCAGATCTATTTTGTTTATCTCTGTGGCTCTGTGCCAAGCACATTACATGGTACATAGGCAAATATTTGTTGAGTCTTGCTTTTATCTGCAGGTAAAAAAGAAGCAAAAAAAAAAAAAATATTTGTTGAGTCATTACAGAAATGAAAATGATTGCATACATGTGTCTTCTGGGCTAAGAGTAGAAGCCCGAACTAGGTCCCAGGGCCACACTTAGCTGTAAGGAAAGCTGGGAAGCAAGTATCTGGTAAAGGGCAATGAGATTGCCATAATAATTAGAACAGTCATGACTCATCTTCCAGGGTCTTAGCACATGAATAAAATTGTTGTTTATTATCAAGGAAGAAGAGGGCAGGGCAGGGTAGCTGCTAGGCGACCTGAGAAGCACCTCTGTCACCCTAACAGAAGTGTTTACTAGGAAGAACCAACCCCAGCTTGCAAGGAAAATGACATAAGGCTCATTAAATGAGGCAAACATATGTTTGTAGAAGCGAGAATTATATAAATAATACAGGCTCAGGACAAGAGTGAGGTCGGGAGGACCACCATCCCTCTGCCTAAGTTACTGTTGGCCGTGAAGCCTCTGTGGTGGCTAGCCATGTGATTCTGGACCTGATACAAATTCTGCTGTATCATGTAGACTAATTTTAATATAAATGATAGAAAATTCAACCCAAACTAGCTTAAATATAAAAGGAATTTATTGACTAACTGAATGAAAAAGTCTAGGGTGGGGTGAGATCGAGTACTGCTGGAGGTGAACAAACTGCGATGCCAGGGATTAGTTTACCTCCGTCTCTCCCTCCTGCCTGTTGCCACGTTGGCTCCATTCTCACCCGAGTTCTCGCCAAACGTGGGCAAGTGCTGGACTTTGCATTCTCTTGGCTCCATGCCCAAGAGGAAAAGGCCCTATCTCCGATCCAAGCCTCAGAAAAGCTTTTGTGACATCTCATTGCCCTGGAAAAGGCATTTGCCTATTTCCGTGGTGTAAATACTCCCACTATGGCTGATTTCAAGCTTCAAACGTGATATCACTCAGTGCAGAGTTGTAAAGAAATGTAAAGAAGCAAAGCATTCTATAGTATTTCTACCATCCAGATGCATTAGATGTATGTAACCTCAAAAGCATAGATAACAGTAAAATGTAAAATAATTAGGAAATGATGAGTTTGGGAGGCATTTGTTAAGCAACTGTAACAAATTTGAAAACACACATAATCAATAATGATGTCTTAGCAAAAACCTGCATTTTTATTTTTTTTATTTTTATTTTTTGAGACAGAGTCTCACTCTGTTGCCCTGGCTAGAGTGCCGTGGTGTCAGCCTAGCTCACAGCAACCTCAAACTCCTGGGCTCAAGTGATCCTCCTGCCTCAGCCTCCCAAGTAGCTGGGACTACAGGCATGTGCCACTGTGCCCGGCTAATTTTTTCTGTATGTATTTTTAGTTTTCCATATAATTTCTTTCTATTTTTAGTAGAGATGGGTCTCGATCTTGCTCAGGCTGCTCTCGAACTCCTGACCTCAAGTGATCCTCCCGCCTCGGCCTCCCAGAGTGCTAGGATTACAGGCGTGAGCCATCGCGCCAGGCCAGACCTGCATTTTTAAATATAACTTCTTTAATTGAAAGTTTTTATAACTTAATTTTTAGTGATAGTGTCACTGAACTCACAACGGGGTTCTGGCTTAGGTCCGATTGCTCCACCGCACAGAAAGCCAATTACGGAGACCACGAGGATTGCTGGGAAGAAAGGTAATTTATTACAGATGACCACCTAGGAGACGGGAGAACTGCTTCAAACTGTCTCCTCAACCAACTGAGGACAGGGGTTTTTAAAAAGGGTTCAGGAAAGTAGCTACATGTATTGGGGCAGGTTGTGTTGAAAGCAACACATATAGGAGGCCTAATCCAGAAGTCACAGGTTGGTGATGGATGGTGAGTCTTGGTGGTGTTACCCTACGAAGATTCTGCCTTTTCTGGGAGACAACTCAAGAGGTAAAAGTTTAGTGGGCTGGTTGGATGGTAGTGGGTCAGCAGAACTTATTAACATTAGTGTCACTAAAGTTGGGATACAATCCCCCACTGCTAAATTTGACTGGCTTTAAAAAAATGAAAAAGAGTTAACTAAACAGAAAGTTTAGTTAAACATTCTGGTCATTGAGCCCTACTGGCCTGGGAATCCAAGCCTAAGAAAGCTACAAGAAAAACATACTGGAGGGGAGAGGTGGTGTCATTTTGTGTTTGTTCATGGAGCCCATTATAATAACTGTATCTAACAACTGACTTGCAAGATTCCTAAGAATTTAACAAGTGGCTTTTGTAAGTTGGGACAAGCCAGCTTCGACGTATACTCTTTTAGGTAGAACCTTTTCCTCTGTGGTTTTCTTTCTTTCCATATCAAATCTCTTATCCAGAATTTCCCATATTTTTTTTCCATTGGTTCCCCCACTCCAATGCTATGAGACGGCAACACAATTATTAATTTTTTTGCTCACCTTCACCTGCAGTCAAAGAAAAACATCAATAATGATGTCTCAGCAAAGACTGTTTTAATTATAGCACAGAATTCTAGAGCTCTGTCCACTGCTACCTGCAATGACAAGGACAATTCCACGCGTTGCTCAGTAACAGCATAAGTCAATGCATTCATCTTCCATTGCTCCGTAACAAACTACCACACGTCTAGGTGCTTAACAGCATTCATTTATTATCTCACGAGTCTGTAGGTCAGAAGACCAGGTGGGCTCCCCTGGATTCTCTGCTCAGGGCCTCACCAGGGCAAAATCAAGGTGTGAGCCAGGCTGGTCTCTTACCAGGAGAAGCACTGCTTTCCAAGGTACTCAGGTGGTTGGCAGATGCAGTTTCCTTTGGCTATAGGACTGAGGTTTCTTTCCTGGCTGCCTGCCAGGGGTCACTGTCAGCTCCTAGAGGCGGCTCTCTGGTCTTGTGCATGGCCCCCTCCTCTTCAAAGCCAGCAACTGTACATTGAATTCTTGCCACACTCTGAATCTTTCCTACTTTCCTTCCACCACCAGCTAGAGAAAGCTCTTTGCTCTTAAAGGGCTTATGTGATTAGATAAGGCCCACGTGGATAATCTCCTTTTGGCTATAATATAGCCACAGATGTGACATTTCATCTTAGTCAGTCCTGGGGTTTAAGGTGGGAAATCTTGGGGGGCTATTTTAGGATTCTGCCTACTATAGCCAATAAAACTCTTGAAAATCTAATTGGTAAAATGTATCAAGAGTCTTTTACATGTTTGTTCTCTTTGAATTTGCCAATTCCACATTGGGAAATATTGTAAGCAGAACCAAAGCTTTCACACACAAAAATGTTCATTTTTGTTTATAATTAAAACTCCTTTATAACACTTTAAAAGTAAGTTTATAAAGATTATACAAAATGTGCTGTAATAGTCGCATGTAATAATAAGCAAGATATAAAAGTTTATGCACACTACCATTTTGAGTATATTTCTGAAATAAAAAATAAAAACCTATGTGGATTATGCAAGCTGAACTATAGAAAGCAAAGATAAAGAAGACATTGTCTGCCCCCAAAGAGCTTAGTAATTAGGTGGAAAAACAGACACGCGTACAAATAACTATAATATGAGGGAGAATGCAAGCATTGCAGTCATTTGAGGGAAAACAATTAAACCATTGGAACACAAAGAAAAACAAGACTGTTAGGAACAGCAAATGGATTCATAGACATGCTTTTTTGGAGGAAAAGTTGAGGGAAGTGTTCAAGATCTTCAGAGCTCAGTAACTGGAAGGCAAGTCTCTAGCTCAGCTTTCCTGTGATCTGTGAAATGACAGGTACTTTGCACATGAACTTGAAATCACAGATCAATTTTCACTAACCATGATAAAGAATATTAGTCCCTGGGCCAACCTGGGCCCCTTGAAGCTAGTAGAGGCAAGCCAAAAATACCAAGTAATATCTCTGGTGAACCCTATTTTCTCTTTCCACAGAATTTCCCCCTCCTTGTGATAATTTTCCAAAGCATGAACGATTCTAAGAAGTGGGAAAGTTCCACCAGTGTCCAAACACACTGGTCTAGTGCCAGCTTGATAAACTATGCCCTCCCTTCGGTTTCAATAATTACATCTCATTCTGTTCATTCATAAACTATTCCTAAGTATGAAGTACCTCTCTTTTTAAAATCTCACTGGGTGATGACATCATTGGATTCACGATTCCTACCCAGTATTTATTTTTACAAAGATGGGCATAATAGAAATATCGTAAGTTTTGTAACAGAGGGAATGGCCTGGAAAAAATGGCAAAAATATTTTCTGTATCTAAAGCCTGCACCCCTGCCTCAGGCCAGTGGTTGGGAGGGGCAGGGTGAGTCTTTTGTTTATTTGTGCTACAGGAGATGGTCCTGCCCAACCTGGTAAAGGGAGATCCTGGGTGGAGGTCACAAGATTGTCTTGAGCTGAGGTAGGATGATCAGAATTAGCAACTGTAGTTGAACAGTAATTGCCCGAAGCTGAGAACTCATCCTTTAAAAGCTCTGTGTTTTTGTGAATGGAAAATTTGGATTTTGAGACGAGAAGGTCTACCATTTTTCCTCCTTTGCCGGCAAAGTAAACTCTCTTTCCTTCCTCCTCAAACCGCTTTGTGTCCTCGTTCTTCAGCTTGGACAAGTGCCGAGTTTTCAGTTACAGTTTGGGGGTTGAAGATTCCTGGGATGGAATTCCGGTTCTGACCCTTTCTCGTGGAATGTTGGGCAAGTTACCAAACTTCTGTTGCCCAAAAGACCACCAGGATGGCTAAACAGTAGAGAGGAGAGCTTTACTGGCAGTATCAGTTTGCAAACTAGGAAAAGACAGTCTCCAGCATGGACCAAAGGTGCTCTCTCTTCAAAGAGGGAAAAGGCAGGTTATGTATCACACAATGGAGTCACACGTATTTAGCAGGTCTGGGGGGAAAGGTATACATATGTATGAGGAGAGCCTGGGACATGTACAGTGGGTAAACATATACATACATCGCATGTTCTCCTTGGGGTGGGGATTTTAGCATTAAACGGGAGGTGGAATTTGGCTCTTTACTCAAAAGGTGAACTATAGGACACAAAGTTTGTGAGCAGCCTCTGTAAACTGGCTGAAACTGGTTTAAGGTCTGTAGTTGCCTTTCAGAAAAGAATGTTTGTAAGGTCCGTCCTCTGTCTAAGCAGAATTGTAGTAGTCTGGGTTGTAAATCAGAGTTAGAAAGCGTCCAATAATTTGCCTGATAGCTCTGGTTGTTAGGGAGTTTAGCAAGAGCATGGTTTGTCTTATAGCTATAGGAATTTAGAAATTTGCCATGGTAGGCGGGTCCTGAACCCTTGACCTGTAGGTAGCTTTTGTTTCCTTAACCTCAGAGTCCATCTTAGTTGATAAAGGGGCATCTATTTTGGCCTCTTAGCTCACACTTCTCTCTCTGCTGCATGTAGAACACTTGTACTTCAGACCTCCCAAGGTTGCTATGAGGAGTGAATGAGATTACATATGCAACACACCTGGTATACAGAAGCAGTTCAAGAATTGCCAACTTTCCCTCACCTCTCCCATATCATTTTAACAGCAGTGTTAGCTTGCTAATAGTCTTCCTCCCATGAACTTATTATTTTGACAGGATTAGTGAAGCAGGATTACAAGAGGGAGAGAAAAGTGGATTTGACCTTCTCTATAAACTTAATCTGGAACCAAAGACACACCCACTCATCTCTTTTTAACAAGACCTTCCCTTTCTCCTCTGAAAAGCAAATACACTCTAATGAATGGTTTTTAAGTAACCAGATCATTAACTGGATTTTCTTACTTCATTTCTCAGCAGATAGAGAAACAAGAGACTGCCTTTACAGGAACCTGAACCGTGATTTGCTCCCAATCCAAGAAAAAATAAAATTCATTCTTTACTGAAGTAATAAAAAGTTTTGGTTAAAGGGCCATAAATCCAATAAATACACTGGCCAAATGTTGACCCCTAATAAAATCTGTTTATCTCCCCTACAGCTTTCACTCTCTATAAAGCAAACATAGCTCTTTCCTGGTAGCAGAATAGTTTCCTCTTTTTTTTTTAGAGACAGGGTCTTGTTCTGTTACCCAGGCTGGAGTGCATTGGCCTGGTCATAGTTCATTGTAACCTTGAATTCATGGGCTAAAGTGATCCTCCTTCCTCTGCCTTCCAAGTAGCTAGAACTACAGGTGCGTGCCACCATGCCCAGTTAATTTTTAAAATTTTTTGCTATGTTTCCCAGGCTGGTCTTGAACTCCTGGCCTCAATCAATCCTCCTGCTTCAGCCTCCCAAAGTCCTGGGATTACAGGCATGAACCAACACAGCTGGCTCCAGCAGAATACTTTCTTAATAGAAATTCTATTCATACCTCGATCATCCAAGAGTATCTATGCTTCTACAATAAACTCCTCCCATCTCCCCAAGTCGTGAAAAACTCTAATGTTAGAGTTTGGCTGCAATGTCACAAGTAATCTTTAGAGTGTGCTGAGAACATTGGAAAAGGAAGGTGAGCAATGATCCAGTATTTCTCGGGGTCACTTGTGCTTTGAATCCATGTAGAAAAACCAGTAGGATACAGGATTTGAAAAGTGCCCTGAGAACAGAGTTGGAAAGCAAGTCTATCTGTACTATGGAGGTGAAAACTCCTTCACCTCTTTCTGCCCCCAAATGGTTGTGAGTTGGAGACAAAGCTTCAGCTCACAGTGCTCCTCCAGGAGAATCCAGCCAGCCAGCACCTTGCTGGAAACAGCAGTGACTTGGAGTTTAGACTTCAGATTGCAATTGTAGTTGTATAAATGCGTCAGGCAAAGGCAGGCGATCAGAAGGTCAGACAACTAGGTGGAAACAGATAAAAGACAAGAGTCTGGGTGTTGTAAGGTTGTCAAAGGTTATATTTGGTCTGAATTCTAGATTCTAGGTCTCAGGCCAGCAAGCAGGTAAAGGTGGCTTAAGCAGTGTTTTCAGTATTGATTTGTTGCTAAAACAAAGGGCACAGAAACCAAATCAAAGTACTAATCAAAAGGTGACTAGGCAAAGATAAAATCCTTGACAAAGGAGTTCTCAGCTGGGCTTTGTGATGTGTATCCCTGGGCTGCAAGGGATCATGAAAGAACCGTGTGACAGATGCTCTAGAATGCTCCAAGAACAGTGTCTCTCTTCCTTGGCCTGAGATTGGAATTTTTATTCCCTGTAATCCCTTTGGCCAAACTCCATATGAGTCCTTTATTGACTTTGTAAGTTCCTTTGCAGCACAGCTGTATAACATCTGGATAATTTAATTTCTCTGTCCCGTTTTTCTGTGGATTTTCACTTTTAAAGAGCTGTTTGCTGTTTGCCCTTCAAATCAATTTCATCCCCATAGGTGGATCTCCTTCTGACATTTGCTCATGAGGATTAAAGGAGATAATGCATGTGCATGTCTGTTGTAAAGCTGTAAATTGCTGATACCAATGTTATTATTTCCTTGTTCACCTGTAGTTCATCCTAGGCAGGCATGCCTTATACTATGGAAATTGAGAGACATCAAACAATATTCTCAGGCCAAACATCTGGATTTGGTTTCTCAGAAAACTAACCAGGTCAACTGAGAGAGGCTACATCATTTGTGGGGCCCAGGCTGAAAATTATTAAGAATTTAAAGATGGTGGCCAGGCGCGGTGGCTCACGCCTGTAATCCTAGCACTCTGGGAGGCCGAGGCGGGTGGATCGCTGAAGGTCAGGAGTTCGAGACCAGCCTGAGCAAGAGCGAGACCCCGTCTCTACTAAAAAAATAGAAACAAATTATCTGGCCAACTAAAAATATATATAGAAAAAATTAGCTGGGCATGGTGGTGCATGCCTGTAGTCCCAGCTACTCGGGAGGCTGAGGCAGAAGGATTGCTTGAGCCCAGGAGTTTGAGGTTGCTGTGAGCTAGGCTGATGCCACGGCACTCACTCTAGCCTGGGCAACAGAGTGAGACTCTGTCTCAAAAAAAAAAAAAAAAAAGAATTTAAAGATGGTGGCAGCAGCGCATGGGGCCCTTCTGAGCATGAGGCCCAGTGCAGTCCCCTGTCCAGGTGGCACACCTACAGAGCTGACCCTGATGTCCCTATGTTCAGAGCACTGAGCTGCTTGCAAAATGCATCAGCTAGTGCATCTACCATCGCCCCCAAGTGGGTCAAAGAATTTAGATACCAAAGGTAGTAGCTTCGAGAGAACTCTTTAAGATGTACAAAACGTGGATTTAAGGAAAATGCAGGGGGAAATGGCTTGATATATCAAGGAAGAATTCCTTTTCAGACATGAAAAGCGTAATTAAAAGAGAGCTGGTCTTCAAGTCCAGGATACCTCCTCCATTTCCATCTTCGCTCCATGTGACACTGGCCAAGTCATTTGAGACAACGTACCTGGCTGTGCTTTGTGTGCTATAAACCCACAAATGTGCACAACAATTGAAGTGTAAACTTTTACCATTGCCCTTTCTAAAGGTAGTTCTTTGACCTTTTAGAAGAGACACACACACATTCTGACACTGGGCAGCTCTATCCTCCTTCCAAAGCAAAGAGTGGTGAGGGCTCCACATTGTCCTAAATCTTCTTCTTCTTTTCTGGTTTTCACTCCCTCTGTGCTACAAAAACAAAACCACCCTGTCAATTGGTTAATTTTACCTGTAACCTGCTCAGAAGTCTTAGTCATGCTTGGAAGAGCCGGGGGCGGAGGAAGAGTTGGCCATACTCACCCCGCCTGACCTCCCTCGTGTTGCCACTTCAGAGCTCTGTTTACATAGCTGAGAGACTGGGGATGGAGGATGGAGGGAGGAGACCACATGAATGATTCAGGAGAACACACCACATCCCTGCTTTTTTGTTTTGTTTTGTTTTGTTTTCCTGCTGGCTTGTCAGCTGTTCCAAAGAGCGAAGAGAGAAGAAATCTGTAAGGTTCTGCTCTGTTTCCTTTCTCATTCCTTCCCTGGAAACTTTTTTCAGTAAACAATATGAAAAAGACACCAGAGGATACCCACAAGAGCAAATTCATCTTTCCTCAAATGTAGACTTTGGGAAACCTTTGGCATTTATAGAAAAGTCTCCTATGCTGCTGTTCTTTCCTCTGTGTCTTGAAGGTACTAGAATAGATGCAGGAATAAGATGCTCCCTTATTGATTGCATCTGGCTGAGGTAGAGAGAGTTCATGATTCCTTCCAATGAAATACACTCAACACATATTTCCTAGAGACCTAAAATGTGCCAGGCACCACATAGGAGTGATGAAGATAAAACCAAATAAACTGAAATTTCTCTGGGAGACTGTATGTTCCTCAAGGTCATGGATAGTATCTTATTCCCCTCTGTATCTCTAAGCGCAGAGCAGAGTGCCCGAACATAATAGCTATTCCATAAATATTTGTGGAGAAATCATATTTGTTCACAGAAATCATTGTCTTGAACTGAACAAAAGTGGACTCTGCACATAATCTAGAGAAGAATTTGCTGTGTCTGTAAGTTACAATGTTATCTTTGGCCATGAGAAGAAACAACCACCACAAAAACAACAATTAGCATTTGTTAAGCATATACCATTTTTTTCAGGTACCGTCAGACGCACTTTGCATGGATCAGATAGTTTAATCCTTTTAATCTTCCTAACAACCGTATGAGGTAGGCACTATTATTATTTGTGTTTTGTGGAAAAGACACTAAGCCAACAGAGAGGTAAAATAATTTGCCTGGTTTTGCATAGCATCGAACTTGTTCCAGCAGGCCTTGATCCTAATCTTCCTTCTTGCAACTACCTAATCCCTCCAGAGCCAAGCACAAGAAGAGCAAATTAAAACAGGGACTCTCAAACTTCTTAAAACTGCATTCACAGTACAAAACAAAATTTACACCAACACCTATTTATATTATAAAACTGAAGCAAAAGTTTCAGGAAATGGTACTTATCCAAACTATGTATTTTCCATCATATACTGATTTATTATTATTTTTTAAAGCTGATCACAATCCACTAATTTGATTTCACAATGCATAGCTTGAAAAACCCTACTTGACCGACCCTGAGCTTGTGTGAGTAAAATGGATTCTCTTTCTGAATTTTCCCTTCTAGGGAAATTCAATTGCAATGTCTGTAGTGTGCCCAATACCTTCTGCTTCCAAGAGGCCCTTCAGACCCTGGGCTTCTGGAAATCCTTGCTTTGATCCTCTCTGGGTCACTTCACCCCTATAGGCTGCCATCTTGAATGGCGTCTCCTTCAAATATGGCTCCATATCCAGTCCATGGGAAGCATGCACCTTTGTCCACTCCCAACCCCCTACATTGAGAGTGAAGATGCCACATTCTCTCTCTTTCTGCTCTATTGTCTGAGGCCAATCTAGCCACAGCTTCCCATATAATTCTTATGCTTCACCTCCCAACCTAGGGAACACAAGTCAAGTTCTCTGACTGACACACTTGTCAGGGATACAGCCAGAGCACACTGACATCTATGTCCAAAGTAATTCTTCCCTCCCCTCTTCAACTGTCCTCCTCGATAGTTGGAGGTGGTAATGGGCAGGACAGTTTTCACAATCTCTTGGCATGACCTGCATTTCCTGGATTTGGTGTTGGAATATGGGGAAGTTAGCATGGATTACAAAGATTTCACCCTTGACAAGCTTTTCCAAAAAGATGAAGAAAAGAAGCATTCCGTTTTCACATTGAAGGAGCTCAGGAAATTTCGCCCCAAAATATGACTCCTTGGTATAAAGAGTATTTTGAACTAAAGGCCCTTAGAGATCAACAGGCCTTGGAAGGGGCTTTCCCTCTTTCTTCATAGAAAAACCAGACCCATCAGAAAAGAACAATAGACTTCCCTTTCCCTCCCTGCTGTCTCAATATATTGCAGGAAAGAAGAGCAAGATCTGGCCCAAGGCATTTTAAATATTTAATATAATATCTGTCTTTCAGGTTAATTTAAGTTCCAAAGAGAATCATTCATAAGTCAACATGTTTCCCCTCATCCATTCATTCTCCCAATTATCTATTCATCCTCTCTAGTAACTACTTACTGCCACTCAACAGAATTACTTATATTCCTCATCTCCCCCTGCCTAAAATGAGGGTATATAAATTTCTGGCCCCCATTGCGAATATTGGGTAATGACTCTGTGACTCTCCCTGTGTGCACGGTAAATTAACTTCTTTCTCTTATTGCCTTATTGTGAGTTGATCTTTCAGCGAACCTTCTGGGGTAAAGGGGAAGTTTCTGCTCACCTCCCCCCCCCCAATAGCACCTTACTGATGGGTAGGCATGATAAGCAGAGGGAATGGGAATAAATGAGCAAAGGCTCAGAGTGAGGATAAGCAAGCAGAGTTTGGGGATTATTAGGGAACAGGAGCTTTCTGTGGATAGTACAGGCATAATACAACTCTACAGGGAACAAAAGATAGAAGTCTGAGTCAATGGAATAACAATAGGTAGCCCAAGGATCTTGCCTGGGGCGTAGGATTTAACCTTGGGCACTTTCTTCTCACATGAGTTGACTGCTGATCTAGTAGTCTGTGATCTGGATCCTTGGCTGTGCCACCCCCAAACTCAGAGACCTTGTTCCTGTCCACAATGTATCAAGTTGATTGAGGCTATGG
>CM052443.1:67746461-67781741 GCA_028533085.1 Varecia variegata | reverse complement strand
CATGCCTGTAGTCCCAGCTACTTGGGAGGCTGAGGCAGGAGGATGGCTTGAGCCCAGGAGTTTGAGGTTGCTGTGAGCTAGGCTGACTCCACAGCACTCTAGCCCAGGCAACAGAGCGAGACTCTGTCTCAAAAAAATAAATAAATAAATAAGTGGATTATATTTATGGCATATAGGTAGTATCCAAATGACAAGATATATTCTAAAAGTTAATTCATAAATCCCTTGTTTGGATTTTGAAATTAATTTTCCTATCAATAATATTACACATTAATGTTTGATGGTCACATCCATCTATGCTCATAATGTAATGAAGTATATTATTGTACAAATCTTGTTAGGGAACAGAGTTAGCATTGCTTTTGTAACATATATTCAAAGTTGCAACCTATTGTGCCAATAACAAATTTTAACCACTCTTAGAAATTAAAAAGTGTTTTCTTATAGGCATATCAGATATTAATGATTAAAAATAAATTTAAAATATGCTTGATGAATGCTCAGGAAGAAAAAACTGGTCAACTTAGTATAGAGGAAAATTAATTTCATAATACATTATAAAGGTTTTTGGAACATATTTGTTTTTACATTGGCTTTACTTAAGGAATTGAAAAATATTGTTTGGTCCCTTCTTAAATATAGTCATACAGATTAGTGGTAGGTGGAGAAAAAAAATTGAAATTTTTTTTTTTTTTGCATGTTCAGACCAAAATGCATATTTAGAGTATTCTGCAGAAAATATTTTGGGTTCATATTTTTGTTTCCATGATGAAAATATAAACCACAGATTAAAAGAAACTCATATGTTCTTCTTGTTCTAGGCCTTATATGTAACGAATTAGAAGAAAATTACTTTCCTACATAAAATTAAAGCAAGATGTCCTGGCCGGGCGAGGTGGCTCACGCCTGTAATCCTAGCACTTGGGAGGCCGAGGCGGGCGGATCGTTTGAGCTCAGGAGTTCGAGACCAGCCTGAGCAAGAGTGAGACCCCGTCTCTACTAAAAATAGAAAGAAATGATCTGGCCAACTAAAAATATATATAGAAAAAATTAGCCGGGCATGGTGGCGCATGCCTGTAGTCCCAGCTACCCGGGAGGCTGAGGCAGGAGGATCGCTTAAGCCCAGGAGTTTGAGGTTGCTGTGAGCTAGGCTGACGCCACGGCACTCACTCTAGCCTGGGCAACAAAGCGAGACTCTGTCTCAAAAAAAAAAAAAAAAGCAAGATGTCCCAAGATTATTATAGAGGGCAGAATGTCCTGGGGGAAGAGACAAGATTTACCTTTCTCCAGGAATATATCATTAGCACCTATGCCATTGTCAGTACAGGTGCTGCTTTACCTAGTAACACTCTGGCCTGGGGGTGGGGAGAGGTGACAGAGAGTCCAGAGCAAGCCTCCCAGAATATTCCAAAGCACAGAAGAGAAAAGGCCAGGGCTTAACAAAAGGGATTAACACGTGGTTTATGTGATGTGGCTAATTTATGCTCCACATTAGTGGGCACTCTTATCCTCTGCTTACCTCTGTGTGGACATTTTCTAGCAGATACCCTCCACCCCCAGGCATCTAGGCTCTTCAAGTCCAAAGCTGTTTCCCTTATTATTTCTGGTTTTAATTACATATATGTATATATATATTTTTTTTTGACACAGAGTCTCACTGTGTTGCCCAGGCTAGAGTGCCGAGGCATCAGCCTAGCTCACAGCAACCTCAAACTCCTGGGCTCAAGCAATCCTCCTGCCTCAGCCCCCCCGAGTAGCTGGGACTACAGGCATGCGCCATCATGCCCAGCTAATTTTTCTATATATATATACATATATATATATATTTTAGCTATCCATATAATTTCTTTCTATTTTTAGTAGAGACGGGTCTCGTTCTTGCTCAGGCTGGTCTCGAACACCTGAGCTCAAACCATCTGCCCGCCTCAGACTCCCAGAGTGCTAGGATTACAGGTGTGAGCCACCTCGCTCGGCCTTAATTACATATATTAATTAGAATTTTTAACTCCCAGTACCTTCATTTTTAGTGAAAACTGGCATTGTGAACTGTTTTATAACAGCATTTTTTTTTTTTTTTAAGGACAGGGTCTCACTCTGTCATGGGGGCTGGAGTGCAGTGGCATCATCATTGTAGCTTGCTGCAACCTCCAACTTCTGAGCTCAAGCGATACTCCTGCCTCAGCCTCCTGAGTAGGTGGGACTACAGGTGTGTGTCACCACACCCAGCTAATCTTTAAAATTTTTTGTAGAGATAGGGTTTTCCTATTTTGCCCAAGCTGGTCTCGAACTCCTGGCTTCAAGTGATCCTCCCACCTTGGCCTTCCAAAGTGCTATGATTACCAGTGTGAGCCATTGCACCTGACCACATATCAGCATTTTGTGTTGGAGTGAGAGCTCCGTGCCAAAAAATCATTAATCTGCCATTCTGCTTCTGTAAAACCTGCTTGCTCCTGCTTGCCCAAGATAGTACCCCCAACACAGAAATTCCTAAGTGACTACAACACCCAAGTTCTGCGTGAAGGGGTTACAACACCCATGTTTAGCATGAACAAGATATGGCCCGGAGCCAAAACCACCCAAATCCTGTTACACCAAAGATAAGAAAATTACATAATGCTTGCTTAAGGCTTTTTGTACACGTGATTGCTCTATCTTAGTAATTTTCCACCCACAAATTTACGGTATAAAAACTTTCTGTTTCAAAGGCTCGCTGCTGCTCTCTGTGCCACCTTTGGCGGGGCAGAGGGTGGTCGCTGGCCAGCTAATAAAGACTCCTGATTTGGCTCAATTAGGTCCTTAGGTGGTCATTTCTCACATCTCAGACCATAACATTTGTAGATAAACACCATCACATGATGCAATTTTTCATGTTTTTCCTTGGCAGACCCAAATATATTTAGCTTCTTTATACCATATAAAACAAGATGCCCAAGAATATATACAGTTGGGGGCTGTATAATGGCAATGGACCATATATACAATGGTGGTCCCCTAAGATTATAATGGAGCTGAAAAGTTCCTCATGCCTAGTGGCACCTTAACATCTTAACAAGGCATTACTCATGTTTGTAGTGACACTGGTGTAAATAAACCTACTGTGCTGCCAGTCGTATAAAAGCATAGCACGTACAATTATTGTACCATCTAGAATGTCCACGTAATGACAAAATCACCTAAGGATGCATTTCTCAGAATGTATTCTTTTTTTTTTTTTTTTTTTGTGAGACAGAGTCTCACTCTGTTGCCTGGGCTAGAGTGCCGTGGTGTCAGCCTAGCTGGCAGCAACCTCACACTCCTGGGCTCAAGGGATCCTTTTGCCTCAGCCTCCCGAGTAACTGGGACTACAGGCATGCGCCACCATGCCCGGCTAATTTTTTCTATGTATTTTAGTTGTCCAGCTAATTTCTTTCTATTTTTAGTAGAGACGGGGTCTCGCTCTTGCTCAGGCTGGTCTCAAACTCCTGAGCTCAAACAATCCACCCGCCTCGGCCTCCCAGAGTGTTAGGATTACAGGCGTGAGCCACCGTGCCTGGCCTCTCAAAATTTATTCTTGTTAAGTGACACCTGAATGTACATTAAACTTACCTTCAGCAATTCATGGTTTCAGTATTTTAACTTACTTAGAAATGACTCAGGCATTTAATGAAAATCTATTACTTAATTTAATATAACTTTATGATTTCAAGTTACAAAAAATATTTTTGAAACATTAAGTAGACATTTGATAAATATAACTATTTTTGAAAGTTCATTTATAAATTTTTATTCTATTTACATATACTTAATTCACTTGTTTTTAACAATTACACTTGAACTGCTCATGAAAAATTTCATGAGACATTAAACAAAACTAGCCATTAAAGGAGTTCAGGGGTTCCCCAAAATCATTTACTGTACCCTAAATTGTCTCTCCCCTATGAACAAGGTACACAAGCTCCCTAAATCTTTTTTTTGTTGTTGTTGTTTTAATGGGAGAGGGGATATTCATTTTTCTTTCCAGTGATGCCTGGTGCACACAATAAATCTGTATACCTTTTCTACCTGCTGTCAGTTTATTTCATAGACTTAGTTATTGGACTCCAGAGGGTAGAGGGAAAGTCTTCCCTCCCCCACACTATTATCCTACGTAATTTTATTTTTGTTGACAAATCAGGCAAGTATTAAACATATCCCAGTCTAATGGCCTAATTAGGTTTTTCTTTTTCTTTTTTTTAAAACAATATAAAGACGAGTAAGACTGTTCTGTTTTCCAGTAGGTAAAAATCCAACGGAGGAAGACAAAGACAATATTCTTCTTGCTACAAAGAAGACTTAATTTTTATAATTGACACAAAGCTATATGCTATAAGGGCAGGAAAGAGGCTTTTTTCCTACTTTCCATGGCTCTGTGGATTGTTCCACAGTTTAACTTGATTTTAGTTTCTATGTGGAAATACACATGAATGTAATGAGTTTTTAAATGCTAAATTTAGTAAGCAAGGCTTATCAGGGAAACAAAACCACCTACGTGGTCATCTATAAACTTTGCATGACATAAAGAACGCAGGCATTTAATTTGTTTAGTTTTCTATAACATATTTTCATGTTTAAAATCAGAGACGGCAGTATTTCTGGCATTTCCTGTTTTCAAAGAAGGGAGCATAACATTTTTAAAAAGACCCCGCTCGCGCACCGCCCTTACGCCCTTCAGAGAACGAAGAAGGAGAGCGAACCGGAGCCAGAGGAGCGCGGAAGCGCCGGGATGCCAGCGCGCCTCCCAGACCAGGGTGAAGTCCAGAGGGCGCCCTCACCTTGCAGGGCGCCGCCACTCGGCGGCAAGATCCCGCCCGGCGCCCGCGCAGGTGGGCGAGGCGGGGTCGTGGGAGGCGGCCCCCGGCGGGCGGGGCCTGCAGGCCGGGCCGGGGCGGGGCCCGCGGGTGCGAGGGCTGGAGGCGCGGCCCGGGGCTCCGCGGGCTCAGCGCCGGCGGAAGAGGAGCGGCGCCGCGCTGAATGGTCCTCTCCCGCGCCTCCCGGCCAGGCTCCAGGTAACCGACTCCCACACTCGGCCGCCCGGCGGCGGAAAGGGCTGGGAAGGACCGGTGGGAGGGAGCCGGCTCTCGGCCAGGCCCCCGCTGCCCCGGCAGGGTGGGCTCCGCCGGGGAAGAGGAAGCGGAGCGGGGCCGGGGAGAGCGGACGCGCGGTCGGACTGCGCCCGGGACGGATGGAGCGGCGCGTCCTGCGTCGATCCTCTTTTTCCATGCGATCAGTGGGTCCTGGGCTAGGATGCTGATGCCCGGTGTTACCTGGAAGTCACTTTCTGGTCTCTTTTGCGCTGGTCCCCGTCGTGTGTAGGAGCATAGAAATCCGAGGGGTTGGCTGCGGACTTGGACGGGGAGGGAGCGACAGTTACTGCCGTCCCCTTGGATGCCAGAGGCTTTCACTTCACTTAATCCTAACCGCAGCCTTGCGAAGAGGCATTATTACCGCTGTTTTGCTAATAAAGAAGCTGATGCTAGGACAGTAAATGACTCACCCTGGGGTAAACGATTAAAAAGAGAGGCGCTCACGTGAGGGCTCCGAAGCGCTTTCCCTTCCTGCTTTCCTTCTTCTCCCACGGGTCTAGGAAACTCGAGGGTCTATTACCAAAACAGGTGATGTGTCTTAAACGCGTTCTACTCTCCTCCTAGATTTCTTTTTTGGTTGTGTTTAGTTTTTTTAGTATTCAATCCCTGAGTCAAAGTCTTCTAATTTTTGGTTATTAGCGTTCCAAAATGGAAAAAGTTCTTTCTCATCGCTCCTTTTCTCCTTGAAGAGCTTTCTCTTGATGCAGAATAAAAACACGGGCACCCTTGTCCGTTACATTTCTCCTTTTCCCACCTTCCAGAGTGGATGAGATCGTCCGCAGATGCTGGCGGGGCAGTCAGGTCGCCCAGGGGAGGTAAGTTCTGTAGTCCCCTGGCGTTTTATGGATGCGTATAAACGTTGCTTGTACACCTTTGCTTTGTTATTTCTTTCTACAGAGAATCATCTTTTTACAAATAATGGGGCAAAGTGGGAAGATACGTGGTGTTTAGAGAAAGCAATGGTGCCTTGAGATGAGAAGGCAGCCACAGCTTTTTGTGGCCTGAATTTGGTGAGTGGGAGGTGCGAGACTGGTCTAGGACTCGTCTCTTCCTTTGGCATACTGCTCCTCTTTCAGATCTGTTCTGAAAGGCAGGTTTGTTTTATAGAGGGAAGGAGGAGGGGTTAATGGTTTTTAAAGATCAGTGTAAATTACCTGCTAGGAGCTTAGGCGGTTCCAGACAGGCTCCCCTGCTGGAGGATTTGGTAACAGATTTCAGTTCTGGCAGGAAGGAAAAGTCAGACTGTGTGGATATCTGCTTTTTCTTAACAGATTTTTTTCAGGCCTTCAAAATGGTAGTTTTGGGAAACTTTGATTTCTTAGAAATGGCTAACTCCTTTATTTTCAAATACAATATACCATACTGTGAATTGACTTTTAAAAAGTGTTTTGTTGATAGATGAAAGAGGCTGATATTTTTTCCATTTCATGGTGAGGGTTTGAAGGTTGCTGCTATCTCCTCTGCACCTCCTTCAACCTGGCTGGGAGAGGGACCTCCTGAGCCTCGGCACGGAGTTTGTACTGGATTCCATCCTTCATTAATTATAGTTCATCCTTGATCAAGTGTAGCAGTTCTTCAACTCACAAGTTGATCCTTTTCCATTTGTAGTTTAGTTGCTTAGCACTAAGAAAAATGTTTTCCCCTAAAACTGGGATCACAAAATCAACTGTATCTACAGGGATCGAACAGGTAATACTAATTCTGGGTGGATATTGTCCATAGGCACTCAGTAAATATGCAGGAATTCCGGTCCACTGTGACCAGATCTTCTCTTCCTTTTGTCTTTATTTTTTCCCCACGAGTAGCTGAAATCTTTTCACTTTTGTAAAAAATGTAAAACCTAGGACAAGGCAGGAGGATCACTTGAGGCCAGGAGTTTGACACCAGCCTGGGCAATATAGTGAGACCTCGTCTCTACAAAAAAATAAGAGAAAACTAGCCAGGTGTGCTGCCATGTGGCTGTAGTCCCAGCTACTCAGAAGGCTGAAGCAGGAGGATTGCTTGAGCCCAGGAGTTCAAGGCTGCAGTGAGCTATGATTGTGCCACTGCACTCCAGCCTGGGTGACAGAGCAAGAGCCCGTCTTTAAAAAAAATAAAAAAATAAATAAAAATTTAAAAGCTGATTTTAAGTATCAGTTCACTTTTTTCATTTTTAAAACAACAATCAAATTTGATTCATTCATCACCATCCCTTTGCAAATCTCTGCCCTAGAAACAGCTATCTATACTGGTGATTACATTCTCAGTTGAGTGGAAAATTCTGAACTATGATGCTGATATTGTACATTTTTCATGAAACGAGGTGGTAGGAGGCAGAAGTTAATACTACTGAAAATGATCTGTTCTGATTGTCAAATTCTGTTTTCTGTGAAGTGTGTAGTATTTCAGCTGCATGGAGTAGTTTTTTATGGGGCCAACCAAGGGCTCTTGTCACTATTTTTAATATTCATTCAAATGGGAAATGTATACATGATTCCATGTTAGGAGGTCAAATGCCTAACTCCCTGTCTTAAAAAGAGAGTTCCCAAATGACTGTTTATATAAATCAGGTGTGTTTTTTGTGGAGCCTGTCGGTATTCTTGGCTTTGGCACTAGAGGCATGGCTTAGTGTTGTGGTGTTTCCTATTTCAGGTAAATGCCATGTATGTTTAGACCAGTGCTTCTCAACGTTGGCACTTCTGACATTTTTGGCCAGATAATCTTTTGTTGTGGAGGATTGTCCTGTGCATTGTAAGATGTTTAGCAGCATCCCTGGCCTCTACCCATGACATGCCAGTAGCACTTCCCTCTAGGTATAATGATCCAAAATGTCTCCAGATATTGCCCAATGTTCCCTAGGGAACAAAATCACCCCTGACTGAGGAAAAAAATGAGCCAGTGTTTAAAATGCTCTAGATGTTTATGAACTAAACTACAAGCTGAACATAATTAACTTCAAGCTTTGAATGAATAGAGAAGCTGTTTATAAATTTAAACATCTGACATTTGAAAACATTTTTATCATAAAGATTACTAAGCACATGTTCTACGTGAATGGCCAATGTGTCCTGTAGGTTTTATCTCCAAAGAAATTTCAAACGTTCAATCCATTTGTTAAATTTCATAAAGTTTAAAATGTTAGAAACTAAAAGGGAATTCTACAGTAGTTCTCATTTTTCTCTTTTCAGTATACTTGATATCTTGCAATCTTTTTTAAGGTGATGAAGTATCAATTGACCATGCTTGTGGATTTGGAAAAATTGACACAATCTCTAAGATTAGAACCCCAAACAAAAGGTTCTAAGCAAAAATCTTAATACTGAAACTCCTTGTAAGTAAATTATATTCAGAGAATTTAGTTTTAGGAAAAATTAAACTCTTTTCTGCTAACGGCGTTAAAACTAAAACTGCCACACGTTTCTTTCTGTAGTCTGAGAATTCCAGACTTTATGAAAGGGAGCTCTACATAATATATGACATAACTCATATCAGAAGAAAAAATGTCCTGGAATTGTAACCCTCTTTATTAGGCCTTAAATAAGCTCAGGGAGGTTGAAAGCACAGCTCTGATTATAGAAGACGCAGCCTTAGGTACAGACTGGCTGTCTATTGGTCCCTTCCAGAAATCACACTAATTTGTAAAACTAGCTACATAATTTGTGGGGCCTCTTGTTTAAAAGTTTAAGAATTTCAAGATGGTGACTGCAGAGCATTCGTTAAGCCAAGCACAGGGCCCAGTGTGACCGCACAGGTTATACACCCATGAAGCTGGCCTGGGTAAAACTCTTCATTCCTAGCTAAGAGGAGGGTTGTAATGACACGTGCGAATCCGTAAAATGAAATGTTACCAATTGCCACCGAGCACCTGAAGTTTCTGCTTCATTGATTATACTTTTGTTTCCATACAAGAGTCTGCATGTATTTGGTAATCAATACAATAAAGTTACTAAGAAATCCTCCCATCCTAGCACTCTGGGAGGCGGAGGCGGGCGGATTGTTTGAGCTCAGGAGTTCGAGACTAGCCTGAGCAAGAGCGAGACCCCATCTCTACTAAAAGTAGAAAGAAATTATATGGATAGTTAAAAATATACATAGAAAAATTAGCCAGGCATGGTGGCACGTGCCTGTAGTCCCAGCTACTCGGGAGGCTGAGGCAGGAGGATTGCTTGAGCCAGGAGTTTGAGGTTACTGTGAGCTAGGCTGATGCCACGGCACTCTAGCCCGGGCAACAGAGTGAGACTCTGTCTCAAAAAAAAAAAAAAAGAAAGAAAAAAGAAAAAGAAGAAATCCTCCCGTGATTAATTTTTCTTTTGCTAAAGAGATAGCCAAAGTGGGTATCTGGGTCCTGGGTACCTGAGCGACCTGTTTATTCAGACGTTGATTGAAGGACTGTTTACTGAGCATCTGTTAGATGCCAGGCATTGCTGGCATTGCTACAGCTGTGAACAACAAGGAGCATTCCCTGCCTTTATGAGCCATCTAATCTGGTAGCTAGAGGGGGAGACAGGTAAACACAGTCACACAGGCTGTCACAATCCTAAGTTGTACTTCAGGAAAGTACAGTGTCAGGAGAGCATGTGATCTGGGGATCTAACCTGGTTTAGGAGAAGGCAATTGTTCAGAGAAGGTCTCCCTGAAAAATAATATTTAAAACGAGGCCTGAAAAATAAGTAGGAAGTATCCAGGTGAATTAGGGTATAAGCTTCCAGGCTGAAAGGGTTGAGATCAAGGGGGAAAGGTGGGTGGGTATGAGACCTCTTGGGTCATTTTCAGGATTTTGAACTTTAATGTAAAGGTAGTAGAAACCCACTAAAGGGTTTTAAATAGGATATGAGATGATTTGACTTGAGTTTTTGGTTTTTTTTTAAGAAATGGGGTCTCACTGTGTTGCCCAGGTTGGAGTGCAGTGGCTAGTCATAGATGTGCATGAACATACTGCACTACGGCCTCGAAATCCTAGGCTTAAGAGATCCTCCTGCTTCAGCCTCCTGAATGGCTGGGACTGCAGGCATGTGCCACTGGACCTGGCTAGAAGTAGTTTTATTTCAAACCTAGCAAGTCCTGGCTCTTTTATGTTTTCTCTAAATTCTGTTGAAAAATTGAACATGCATCTTTAGTTCATCTCCCTCCTCTCATGTTTTCTCCAAGACAGAGAGGAGTCAGGTAACACCTTCCACATTCTTTCCAGAAATCTACTTAGGCAGATCTCTAATATGGTGAGATAACCTTTGGATTTTCCATGTTATGGCACGCAGTACTGTTGCCTCACAGCCCTCTAGTTTATGACCCATGTGCCTTTTCTCCAATGTCCAGTGAGATTTTTTTTTTGATATGCCGTCTCACTATGTTGCCCAGGCTGGAGTGAAGTGGCTTTTCACAGGCACAATCATAGCTCACAGCAGCCTCGAGCTCATTCAGCCTCTAACTCCTAGGCCCAAGTGATCCTCCCACCTCAGCCTGCTGAGTAGCTGAGACTATAGGCAGGCACCACCACGGATCTGAGGTTTTAAAATGATTGTGGCTGCTGCCATGTAGCAAATGGCTTGGAAAGGTAGGTCTTGCTGGCACATGGGGTACCTTTGTGCAAACCAGAAAAGGGCTTCCATTCTGGGTGGACCCGTTAGAAAAGATATAGAACCCTGTTTTGGCTAGACCAGGGCAAAAGGCCTCAGCCCCCTCAACAGGTCACTTTGTGCAGGGACAGGCTGTGCAATCACTCTTGGCCACCCTAGGGAGGGGGAGAATGGGTGTGAGGTAACAGTGCTTCTGCAGCCACCCAGGGATGATGTAGTGGCACTGGATAAAATTTAGTGGCAGAGATTGAGTTTGTAGTTAAAGTCAGTAAGAAGGTGGGGATTATTTGGATATGGTTGGTGCAGAGGGAGGTTACAAGGATGATTCAAAAGTTTCTGGCTTAGGCCAGGCGCGGTGGCTCACACCTGTAATCCTAGCACTCTGGGAGGCCGAGGCGGGAGGATCGCTCGAGATCAGGAGTTCAAGACCAGCCTGAGCAAGAGCGAGACCCCATCTCTACTAAAAAAAATAGAAAGAAATTAGCTGGACAACTAAAAATATATAGAAAAAATTAGCCGGGCATGGTGGTACATGCCTGTAGTCCCAGCTACTTGGGAGGCTGAGGCAGGAGGATCGCTTGAGCCCAGGATTTTGAGGTTGCTGTGAGCCAAGCTGATGCCACGGCACTCTAGCCCAGGCAAGAGTGAGACTCTGTCTCAAACAAACAAAAAAAAAAGTTTCTGGCTTAATCTGAGTAGGATGGGTTGGTGAAACCATTATGGGATTTGAGAACACCAGAGGGTGAGCGGGTTGGCATGAGGTGGGGTGGGGGAGATAATTCCCTTTTGTGTGTGTTTTGCTTGTGAGACATCCAAAGGGAGACAAAGAGTAGGCAGTTGGAATTGATGAAAGAGATTTAGGGTGGAAATACATGTTCAGGAGCCATTGCATATGAATAATTATTTCATAACAAGAGATCATCAAGGAGGGTAAAGAATGAGAAGAGACGGGCTGGCCCGCAGAGCTTGACCATTGTGTTCGTTGTGTTAAAGCTGCTGAGAAGCCTAATGTACATGCAGGGTAGGGATGAAATGTGGGGTCTGTGGTTTTCTTTTCATTTGTTTTGTTTTGTTAAATTGAGACAGGAGAAGATTAAACATGCCCTCATGCTGCTGGGAATTTTCTGGTAGAAAGGGAGAGGCTAAGGATGGAGGAGAGTGAAACAAATGATAGGGCCTGTTTTCAGAGCAGGTAAGAACACAGGTGGAAGGGTTGACCTTTGATGGAAGGAAGGAGGGAGAGGATGGACAAAGATGCTCTAGATTTGGGGATCAGAATTGTGAGGACTTCTCTTTTCTCTGAAGGAGTTGGCAGAACCATTGACCCAGTTTGATGTGTGTGTGTGTGTATGTGAAGTCAGATGGTTCTTCAACCAGTATTGAGAGAGCATTTTCCAGTGCCAGGCTTCATGGGTGACTCCGTGTAAAGTATTGTGAATGATTTTGATTGCTGTGAAGCTTGACCCTATACATCTGAAATAGCCCCGCACCACCCTTCCTACAAATTGCTTCCTACCTTTGCCCTTTGCTCGGTGACTAATGTCAGTAATGCTCAGCTGACAGCTTAGTCCTCTGATAGGCGTCAGAGCCACTACAGGTGAGGATCCCGGATGGGAAGGGCCTTTTCAAGCCCCCTCCCACCATGCAGGTTCATGTCCAGGGTAATGGTTTTCAAAGTTGGCTATGCATTGGGAACACCTGGGGAACTTTAAAAAATTTTGATGCCCAGGTCAAACTCTAGACCAATTCTGTGAAATCTCTGGTAGGGAGACTCAGTTACTGGTATTTTTTGAAAGCTCCATAGTGGTTCCAGTGTATAAACAAGATTGAGAGCTGCTCACCTACAGAGTGGGCATGAATCCAGTGAAAGCTACTCTGCTGTGTTGAGCTCCAGCCCCTGTTGCCTGGAGTTTACTGTGTTTGTCAATTGTATGGGACAGAAAATGAGGCTAAGACCAATTTTCTGGGACAGAAACTGAGGCAGAGACAGCAAGTGAGGTTGAGATCTTACTGACACCCAGAGCGGGATGTGAATGACAGTCCTTTGGGATGTTGAAGGAAGGCATAAGAACTTCCATTTATAATTTTATAAGCATTTAAGAAAGAAATCAAGTTGTCTTAATATTTAAAGTCAGGATTGCCGGTGGTGCTTCCTTCAGTTTTGTGTCCTGTGTGGTTTCCGAGGATGGAGGAGGCGGGGATTCCTTAGTCAGGTGGAGCCCTGCACACCTGGTTGTTAAGCACACTATGAGATATTGCACACTATGAGCTACAGGGTGTCATTGGGTTGTTTAATTTTATAAACACAAAGGCTTTAAATCAGAGCATCTCTCAACTGCTGTACCTAGACTTACCTCTGAGTTAGGTTTTAGGTATTCAGGGACATTGCTTCTCTCTCTGCCCTCTCCCTTCAGCCAAGTGAACTGAAGTTCAGCAGTTACCTTTTGGGGTATATGCCACGGCCTGAGAAAGAATCACTGCTTCTTGTTGCCACATACCTAAGAGTGGTTGAGTTTACAGGTATCTGCATTTTTCTTTAACAAAAAGACAGCATATCAAATTTTCTCCCCTTTTCCAATTTTGGGGACCAGGGAAAACCCAACGTAAATGTGAGGCCTGACAATGAGCAGGGAGAGTGATTACTTTTCAGAAGGAATTTCTGCTACTGAGAGGCATTGGGGAAACGGTTGTTGGGAAATGTTTTCATTGTCATGTAAACATGTTGCCAAAAAATACTGTACATTTATGACTTATCAAAACTCTCAAAGGAAAAAAATGTTAAAAAGTATGAAACAGAATTGTCTGGCTACTTTTAAAATCTCTTAAATGAGGTGTATCAATGAGTTTTTAATCGATTTGTTAAATTTATTTGGCACCTGCTAACCAATTTGATGAGTTCTTACAATTGATTGAAACTCTCCGGCTAAATTTCAGCAAAAAACTATATATTGGTAGGAAAACTAAGTGTCAAGATTTAGGTAACAGAGCCAAGAGTCCACTATTAACTAATAACTAATTAAACTAATACATTTTATTATATCTTTCTTCTATCTTTTTGTATTATAATATATACAATTTACTAGTACAGTACTACATATATGCAATTTTAAGTAAATATATTCAGGGTACTTAAAGTTTTTACTCTTATGGTCTGTACTAAGAAATTTTGCAAGCTTATCAAGAAAAACTTTGAGTCAAAATCGTGTGTGCATATATGACTAAGTCAAATGTAAATGTGACTATATACATATGTAATGTATATAATATAAATGTATACATATATTTATGTATACTTGTAATATATGTACGTAAATGCAAATATATACATTTGTTTATTTATGAATAAAACGATTTGAGAACTTGCTTGCTGTAAATTTTAAAATAGCCTCTTCCTTGTGATGCATTCCTGTAGTTCATCCAGTGGAAAAGAAAATTGCTAGTAAAAACAAAGAGTGATGAATACAGTGTAGGTGAGTATTGTTTTCTTGAAATACGTATGTTTTATTATTCCATAATGTATACATATATCAAAACATGACCTTGTACCCCATAAATATACACAATTATTTGTCAATTAAAAATTTAAAAAACCCAACTTCCTTTAAACAAGCCACTTAAACATGTAACTTCTATAGGACAGTCATGTGCGTCTAAATAAAAAATAAAAAAAAAAAAAAACATGTAACTTCTAGAAATCTTGTGATTAACTGCTCTGCTCTTGGGCAGGTAAATGCTTTAAGTTATTTAAACATTGGTGACATGGTTTTTTATTTCATCCACTAGCCACCTCAGTGCTGTTGTCCTCAAAGCTTTTGTTGTGAACCGGCCTAAGCCAGTCTGTTTTTTCTGTTAGTAAACAGGTAGAGATTGGTGAGGGCCATAGTTCTCTGGACAGCTGTACTAGCAGGTGAAGGTTAAAAAGCAAGTCTCAAATTAACTCTGCCCAATCTAGGGCCTCTGACTGCACCTCCTGTGAAAATTCACTTAGGGCACACATATCAACATTCTAGCAGCAGGATTCAGCTGTCTGTTGGGGTCAGGTAATCAAGAATTTTCTGGAATCAGCTGGACACAGGAATGCACCCAGGGCAGTGTCCCAGGCTGTGGGGCTTGCCAGGCTTGTTTGTCCTTTTCCCGTAAATGCAGGACTTGCCCCTAAAATGTCCTTAATCTGTCCACATGGATGGAGTGCCCAGATCCCATCACCGTGTACACTTTTCTCACATCTGTTATGCTAACCAACAAGGTCATTGAGTTCACCAGGGAAGATCCAGTTCTCATACTCCTTGTCCTAATTAACAAAACGGCTGGTTTGTAATTGAAAAGCCCGAAACACTTGTAGTATCTGCCACTAGAGGATGTGTTCCTGCCTAGGGCACTCAAGCTCCACACCCTGCCAGGATAGAGAGAGATGAAAACCCACACCTGTATGTCTTACTGGCTATGTGGAAATGTTTTTAAATAAATGATAGACAACCTAACAATTTTGTTGTTGATTACCTTTTGTCAGAAAACTTGTGAGTTTCCTGAAAATGCAAGGTATGGCTATAAAAATACAGGATTTTTAAAACCATGTACCAATGGAAATGAGTACATTTAAAGTAAACATCTGCCTTTCCCATGTAAGCAAACCCAGAGGAAAATGGCCACTAGTAACAGATATTTCTGACTATTCTGAGGAATATCCACTGTGCTAAATTGGGCCCGTTAAGAAAGGGACCAGTTTTTGATGGAGCATGTCAGAAGTCGGCATTAATGATGTAAATCCATCAGGCTCAGTAATGTCATTTTTGAGTCAAAAATAAATGTAAATATTATTTGAAAATAGACTACATTTCTTGTTTTACTTATTCAGAGATTTTTTTTCCTTTGTGGTTATAAAATTTGATCTGTATTGAAAGAAGAAATGAAAAAAAGAAACAATGTTTTATGCTGATCACAAAGGAAAGTCAGATTTCTCTTCTAGGGTTCTGTGGGTGGCCCTTCTTCCCAAAAAAGTAGAATTGAGTCAAGGAAATGCAGTTGGGTGTGAAAAGTCACATACCAATGAGGGTAAAGTTCCCAGCTCTGGTTAGTCTCAGCCTTCCATTCGATCTTGACCCCTAGAAAAGCTACATATGCCCCTGGGCCTCAGTGTTTTCTTGAGTTAAAGAGGAGGGTGGAACTTGGGACTAGATGGATTTTTGTCTTATGAACTGACGATGTGCTACTCTTAAGAAGTTTTCTTGGTCAGATAAGTTTGAGAAATACTGGATACCATTGTTACTGAAAGTTCAGCACTTGTTCCCAAGGCTGCATCAGACAAACAAGGACAAGTATGGTTTAAGGAGAAGGAAAGGGAACTTTATTAATTTGCTGGCAAATGAGGAAAAGGCTGACTCGTGTCTTACAGTAGCATTTTCCTAACTATAAGCAGAAATACAGAGCTTTTATTTATTTATTTATGTATTTATTTATTTATTATTTTTTTTTGAGACAGAGTCTTAGTCTGTTGCCCAGGCTAGAGTGCCGTGGTGTCAGCCTCACTCACAGCAACCTCAAACTCCTGGGCTTAAGCAATCCTTCTGCCTCAGCCTCCCGAGTAGCTGGGACTACAGGCATGCGCCACCATGCCCGGCTAATTTTTTCTATCTATATTTTTAGTTGTCCAGATAATTTGTTTCTATTTTTAGTAGAGACAGGGTCTCACTCTTGCTCAGGCTGGTCTAGAACTCCTGACCTCATGGGATCCTCCGCCTCGGGCTCTCAGAGTGCTAGGATTACAGGAGTGAAGGCGCCAGAAATGCAGAGCTTTTAAAGGGAGGGTTTTCAGCTTCAGGCTATTGCTGTTCAACTATAGTTGATGGTTCTAATCCATCTCATCTCTGGTGAAAACAATCTCTTGACCTCTGCCTGGACAATTCCATTGAGCCATCTCCTGTGGTACAAAGAACAAAGGACACTCCCCTGCCCCTGTGATTACTGGCATTGGGCAGGGACACAGGTTTTAATTCCCAAAAAGAGTGGGGGAGGTTTTAAAGAGACCACCCTTAAAACATTTTTATCCTTTTCCAGGCTGTTCCCTCTGTTACATATTCCCCACTGTCAATTTTATCCTTTCATGTCTATGGGAGGAGGAGGTGATGTCATTGATCTACTTCCTGCTGAATTGAGGTGATCTTTTAGATGGAAGGTTTATGGCTTATTTATGGCATTGGAAAGCTTTGGCAGTAGATTTACAAAAATAAAGACTACAACAGATTACCAGGTGAAAAGGGGCATAAACAACAACCATAACCGTGAAGATTGACAAGGCAAAGTGGAGGAGGATACCTGATAAAAGAGATTTTACCCTGCTTGGTATCTGAGACACCAGTAGGACTGTGGGTCCTTCCTGTCACCTTGCACATAATGTCTATTACAGGGCTGGGTAAGAAAGAACCATGGGGCCTCTGAGTATGGAGCTATTAGTCATGCCCCGCAGGTGATCTGAGAGACCAGCTTCTGCAAATTTAGAAGTCACATACAGGAATACTTGCACTGGACAAGGTGTAGGATGACAAACCAGCAGCGAGACAGATCAGCAGAAGAGCTGATAGCCCTGGGAAATCCTCACTAAGGAGGAGTTGTTCTATAGACAGAATAAATAACCAAAGAAAGGTTTGCAAAAATATCAATATTTTTATTTTTCCTTCTTAAACAGATACTTTAGATCACCTAAAGGCTGGGCCATCCATCTTTGGGTCATCTTCTTCCATGGGACACCTTGTTACTCGGGTATTATGGACCCAAGGTTTTTATTCTCAACAATTTCAACGAGGTCTGAGTTGTTAGAGGCACTTCATAGGGTCCCTTCTCCTTCTCTGCCAGTTGTTGTTTGAGTCCTTGTTCTTTCCAGGCTTTAAGCAACAGGTCTCCTGGTTTAAAGGTGTGGAGGGGTCCTTCCAACTGGGGCAAGGACCTGAAAGAGGCAAACTCTATGCATAACAGTTAGTATCTGACCCACTCATTTGACATATTGCTTTACTCTGCTTTCTTTTACTCATGATGGTTATATACCATACTTACCTCGGGGTGCTAAGAAGGGTCTCTCGTAAACTATTCCATAGGGGCTTAACTTAAGCCTACTTCTAGGGGCTACCTTTGTCTGGAGGAGGGCAAGCAACAACACCTTATCCTGATTGAGATGGGTTTCATGCAATTTCCATTCTGGGTGTTTAATGGCATCAGTCTGGGGTGACTTTTTCCACCCTTTCCATGGGCATTCAAGCCCCCTATCTGATACTGCCATAAATTGCCCTGCCATGGCAATGGGTGCCCTCTGGCCAAATTGAGTTCCCTGCCAGGTCTTAGAGGGAAAGACCATTCCCAACCCCAAGTCTTAACCTAGTGGGCATGGAACTAAAGAATTAGTTCCGGTAGTGCCCCCCTCCGTCCCTCTCATGCTGCCAAGATGGTGGCAGTGGTGGTGGGTGGCATTTGCCCCAGGCCAGGCTCTGTGCGGGGCCCACTTCCCAGGCTGGCTGCAGGCCTCTGGCAGGGGACCCATCAGCATGAGCTCAAGTGGCCAAGACTGCAGTGCCTTCCTGTGGATCCCCCCAGCTGTGGCAGGCATTGCAGCCGACCCTGCCATGGTACGTGTGCGTGTGCATGTCCCCCCTTCCACTGGGTCCGTCCCTGGGGCTGCAGTCCCACATGGTACCTCACCTTGGCTGGCAGCCAGCAGCTGGCCCAGAATGGGTACAGACCAGGGGAATCCAACTGCACTAAAACAAGGTATTGCAAAGTCCCTTGGCGGTCGGAGCAGCAGGGACCCCAGCAGATCCAACCCGGTTAATCTCTCCCCAGTTTTATCACCTGGCCTTTCAGCCTCTTTATTAACGCAATTGCATGAACAATTGTACATATGGGATTTCATCCTATTTACCTGATTTGGGCAAAATAATTCTCGTTATGAGATAGTACAATAATTTAAGGTTTCATTCAACAGCCACTTCTCACACTCCATCATGTACATGGGATTACAATAACACCATTCTCTTTTAGACATTGACTTATAGCTATAATTTGGCCATTAAGCCAAGAGTCTCCCCAAGGGGCTTTCAGATGGAATAGAAACGGAACTTCCTGTGTGGACAATCAGCAACGACAAACACAACATGACAAGTAATGCCAAGGCCTTACCAAACAAATGGGAACTGGACAAAGGACAACCAGATTCTCTCAAATGAGAACCAACATCTCCCAATCCAAAAGGGAATGAATTCCTCAGGTTCCCTAGTTGAAACAAAACTCACAGACAACAAACACAGACAGTACGGGAAATCCCCTACACCAACAATCTCAAATACTAAGGCCTACCAGACAAGTAGGAACCATCCAAAAGAGAACAAATTCTCTCAGACGAGAACCAACATCTCCCATCCACACCATGCCCCCGTTCCCTAGTTCCACTCAACCTCCTGACTTCCACCCACAAACAGAGCCTACAAACAAATGCCCTGCCACAGGGCTGGAAGGTTTTCAAACTTTTCCAAATGGGTGGAATTGAGGACCTCGGTGTGCACACCGGGGAACTTACTCAGACAAATGGCCAAGGTATCCACACACTTCCCAAATCCATTTCCTTCTCCTCAACAAAGTTAAAGCTGGTCAGAGCTGCGTCTAATTCAGAGAAGAGAGAGATGGATGTTCCCTGGAGCTAATCAGCCTCTGGCAGCTGCTGGGCAGGTCCCTCACTCTGTTACCCAAAAAGGTGATGTTCATACCCACAGCTTGACCTGGGGCTGCTCCCTGCCTCTCCCAGCATTCTAAGGGTGCTGTTCCACCAGGCACCTATGGGCCGACCTAGGGCCACCAAATTCTGTTGCCAAAAGTTCAGCACTTGTCCCTTAGCCTGCATCAGAAGAATAAGGACAAGTGTTTTGAGGAGAAGGAAAGGGAGGTTTATTAATTTGCCAATAATTGAGGAAAAGGAAGACTTGCATATTAAAGTACCATTTTCCTAACTATATGCAGAAATACAGAGCTTTTAAAGGGAAGGTTTTTAGCTTCACACTATTGCTGTTTAACTATAGTTGATGATGGCTCTGATCCATCTCATCTCCGGTGAAGACAATCTCTTGATCTCCACTCGGACAATTCCGTTGAGCCATCTCTTGTGATATAAAGAACAAAGGACACTCCTCTGCGCCTGTGATTACTGGCCTTGGGCAGGGATGCGGGTTTTAATTCCCAAAAAGAGTGGGCGAGGTTTTAAAGAGACAGCTTGTAAAACATTTTTATCCTTTTTCAGGCCATTCCCTCTGTTACACCATGTCTCTGTCTTTAAATATTTACAGTGGACATTTCTGTCTTAAGGGCTAAGAAATAACCCTAGCAGTATAGAATCCTGTATAACTTTCTTATGCCTCCATTTCTCTTAATTTATTGGACCACAGAATCCACTCCCACCTGGAAGACCTAGTAATTGCTCCCCAGAGCTGGCATTTCTAGCAAGACTGGATGCTCTCTAAAGTTTCTTCTAGCTCTACAATGGATACATTGTTCCAAAAATAGTTTTTAACTATATTGACCAAGCCTATAATTTCCCCAGAAGGCTCAGCAAATAACCATTGTGTGAATTCCTTGAGAGCAGGGGGTATGTATTATTCATGTTTGTATTTTTCTCCCCAGAACTTAAGAATCTGTTTTGTATAATAGATGCTCGGTATGGAATTAAGTTGAGCATATTGAAGTATTTGTTAGTTAACTTGAAATATGGTTTCTCATTTTGGAGTCTGAAAAAGTTACCTTTAGGTAAGAATTAAAGATTTGCACAAAGGTCAGATGAGAAAATATAAACAGTAGTAATAAATTGCTAATATTAAGGACTCATTGTATGTCAAATGCAATGTAAGCATGTTACAGGTTGGCTCACTTATTCCTTATAAAAATTCTAAGGTTTATGTGATCATTTTCCCAGTTGTTTATTATTTATTATTATTATTTACCAATGAAGAAGCTCCAGCTTAGAGAGGTTAAGGATTTACTGAAGTTTGAGTTGGTAAATGATGATTCCCAGGTTTCTTGCTGGGGCAGTCTGGCTACAGAGCTGAAATCATTGCTACTACACTCTCCTGCCTCTCTCACATTTAAACAAACCCAAGAGAAAATATTCAGCCACTAGTAATCAAAGAAATAACAAAATGAAACCTTAAGGATGTACCATTTTACAGTTGCAATATTTTTTTTTTCTTTATTTTTTTGGACAGCTAAAGAGGCCAAGATACAGTTGCAATATTGATAAAAATAATTATACAGCATATTCATGTGTGATACATAATTGAAATAATTGTATAGTAAATGTAGAAAAAATGGTACTCAGATATTATTAGTGACAGTACAAATTAACTATGGTCCATTTGGAAGCCAATCAAGAGGTGTAGAAATTTCTAAGTATTGACCTAAAAACTCCACTCCTGGGAATTCCAAGGAAAATCTTTAAAAGAGAAGAGAAAGCAAGTATACATAAAAGCAAGTACACAAAGCTATCCATAGCTCATGTTTATAACAGTATAATTTGGAAATACCCTTAGTATCCAACCATAAGACATGAACTAATTGTGGCAAAAATAATGAAGATTCTTTGATAGCCAGTAATTAAAACAGAGTAGAAAATTGAATCCTTGCTGCTCTTATCTCTGAGCAAAAATGTAAGTGTAGTGTACAAAGACAAGTACCAGAAGATAACATGAAAAGTGAACACAGATGATGTGTAAGTGAAGTGAGATTGTAAGTGGCTTTTTGTTTGGGGGAAATTATCTTAACTACAATGCTTTTGCAAATATATGTAACTGGAACTTATGTTGGAGGATTGACGCCATTTTATTTCAGTTTACAATTTTTTTAAAGAAAATTACTGAAGTGAACATTAAAAATTCAAGCATTACAAAAGTCTTTAAATAAACACCCTCTCCCCACAAAAAAAGAAGATGCTCACTGAATAGTTTTGGGTGTGTGCTTCTCACATTTTTTTTCCCAGTGCACATTTATAATATATTTATTTTTTAATGGGCTTATTCTGTACACACTGAGGTACAACTCAACTCTGAATAGCACATCATCTCACAAACCTCTTCTTTTGTCATTACATTGAGAATTACTTCATTCTTGGCTTCAGTGATGATTTAAAATTCAATAACTACACCTAAATGTAGTTGACTTGAAATGAAAACGGTAGATAAAGTTTGCCACACAGGTTTATGAAACTGTTTCAAGGGCACATTCACGGCTTAGATCACAAATAGTTCCCTCAGGGTTGAAGAGGTCACTCTGATGTGTCTCTGGGCTGAAACCTTCAAAAGGAGAATTTGTAATATTCACACCTGCAGGGAGATTTGGGAAGTTTGGGGGCTCTTTGAAGGGTTAGGAGGCAGAGCAAGGTATAATTAGAAGCTGTTAATAACTGGATCCAGTGTTCTTGGCCAGAGAGCAGGGCTGTCCTCTGTTCTCTGTGCTCCCATTGGAGTCAGCCCTGGGTTGAGCCCTGGCCTCACCTCTTACTGCTGGTAAACTGGAGTAAATGACCATATTCAAAGCAGCTAAAGCCTCAGTTTCCTTAACTGTTAAGTGAGAATACAAATAGCTACTTACAGGGTGCTTCTGAGAACGAAATAAGAAAATGTATGTAAAATGCTCGGCAAAGTACTTGCTAACTATTAATGGTAACAGTTTCCTCGATTCTGAGATAACTGTGAAAGCACCATACATTTGGTGTCATCTTTAAAGGATCTAAAAAAAAAGAAACACCACCACAGTAATGACACATTTCGGCAGTGCATCAGATTCATATCAATTTGTTAAAAATGTCAATATCAGGGGGAAAAGAGTTCTCAGACTCGAGGAACTACAGTATGTGTTAGTATGTGAGTCTCCCTTCATCACCCATCTGCTAACATCAGCAAAGTGCTTTATCACTCAGGAATTGGGAAACTCTAACTGAATCCAACCACTCCTTTGTGCACACGAGGAGACCACAGTCCAGAAAGCTTTAAGGCCAATCCCAAAGAACACCGTCCAGTGCAGTTTGAGGCCAGTTGTTTTGGGTTTCTTTATAGTTAGTTATTCATTCTATAAGACCCAACACTGAGTGCTTTGAATTCATGTTACCTCCCTGACATGCTGTAATTTAAAACTTTTAAATACTATACTTTCATTTCCTTTTCTGGAAATGACTATGAGCTAGAAGGCACATTTCACAAAAAGCATCCAAGATGTTGCCCTCCATTTTGAGGGGGAAGAAAGTAGATATTTGGGCTTTTTCTTTTTTTGGCTTGGTTTTTTCTTTTTCTTTTTTTTTTTTTTTTGGTCCTGATTGAATAAGCCTGTGTTAGGTCCAGGGAGCAGTGTGAATAGACGAGGGTAGGAAAGAAGCCTAAGACTGGACCCAGGTCACTAGGAGCTCACCAAAGCCCATGGATGGATAGGTTTACAGAGACAGGGTCATGTGGGATTCAGTGCTGAAAGGAGAAACTGTGATAGCTCCTGTTTACTGAGCATCTGCTGGGTACCAGTCAGTGTGCTTAGTGCTCTACAGGTTATTTAGTCATCGCCAACAAATGAGATGGGTGTTATGACCTCCATTTTTCAGATGAGGATATTAAGGCACAGAGAGGTTAAGCAACTTGCCAAAACCATTATATTTACTTCTATTTGACTTCATACTTCTTTTTTTTTTTTTTTTTTGAGACAGGGTCTCACTCTGTTGCCCGGGCTAGAGTGCTGTGGTGTCAGCCTAGCTCACGGCAACCTCAAACTCCTAGACTCAAGCAATTCTCCTGCCTCAGCCTCCCGAGTAGCTGGGACTATAGGCATGTACCACCATGCCTGGCTAATTTTTCTATATATATTTTTAGCTGTCCGTATAATTTCTTTCTATTTTTAGTAGAGACAGGGTCTCGCTCTTGCTCAGGCTGGTCTCGAACTCCTGAGCTCAAACAATCTGCCCGTGTTGGCCTCCCAGAGTGCTAAGATCACAGGCGTGAGCCACCGCGCCCGGCTGACTTCATACTTCTGATTTGCTCTGTGGCCTCCAATAGTGAATGATGTTGGATTTCAAAGAGGGGCCATTGTGGTTAGGGAAAGAGTTCACGTGGTAGAGGCTGAGCTGGATTTTGAATGTTTTAGAAGAAATTAGGTAGAGAGAGCATTTCTCATTCTTGCTATATAGTTAGCCTTCTATTTTGTCATTTGGAATGAGTATACTTACTTTGACAATCACATTTAGCAAACTGAAAATCCGCAATTTGGGGGCTCCCTCTAAAAATAAGGAATCTAGAATTTTTTTTTAATCCACTGTGAGTTGTACAAGAAATCTAGAATTTTGGAATTAGAATTTCTGAGACTTAGGAAGCATTTAGCAGATTAGAGTATTTATAATTTGGATTGTTCAGAAAACCCAGGACTAGTGGCCTGCAGGATGAACAGGATGGGTTGCAGTTTCATCCAGCTTGGGGTTGGAAAACTAGGGCCGCTGTAAGATGTCTTTGCTAAAAAATTGTTCTTGACATGGGCCTAGCCAGACAGGTAACCTCTGGGCCCTAGTTTTCTCATGTTTAAAATTGAGTAGACGTTTCCATGCCAAAAAAAAAAAGAAAAGAAAAGAAAAAATAAAATTGAGTAGACAAAATTAACTTTAGCTTTCCAATCTAAAATTCTTTTTCCATTTAACTGTGGTGTTGTATTATTCAGTATTATAAACTACCTAGTTTTAGATTTTAAAAAAAGAAGGAAAAAAGTGCATTACTCTTCAGTCTGGAATTTTGTTTTTTGTTTTGTTTTGTTTGGGTTTTTATGTAGAGATGAGGTCTCACTGTGTTTCCCAGGATGGTCTTGAACTCCTGGCCTCAAGCTATCCTCCAGCCTACACCTCCCAAAGTGCTAGGATCATAGGCATGAGCTGCTGAGCCCAGCCCAGTCTGGAATTTTGAAGTGAACAATGAGATCTTTTATTCTCATTTCTGGCCTGCAGTGGTAATGAGGTTGAAGATTTCTTTTAAAAATACTACTTGTTTTTGTGTGTGTATTCATAAATAGATATATTTCTTTTCAAGCCTATCAAAGTTAGCTTCTGCAAATGAACTCTCCTGCCTTGCAGGACAGGTCTTTACCATGTAAAAGTTAGTTTAGCTATTACTTCCAGCAAATCGGGGTAACAGGAATGCCATCTAGGCAGTAGGAAAAACACAGGCCTTTGAGAGGGAGTTGAACAATCTTTGTTCTTTATCCCTGAATTTTCATGACACTAAACTCAAGAAAATCCATTCTTTTGTTTATTTTCAGTCAACCTGGAGTCATACCTACTTTTACCCTCGTAATATATCTCCTTCAATGTCTATCTTCTCTTAAATTAATTTTAGAAACCTCTTCTAAGTAGCATGCTTCTTCTGATTGCATTCACCTGCTCTGAAGGTGCGTCTAGTCAAGTGCTAAGCCAGCTGCATCTTTTTAAGTCATAACCAGCAAGTTAAAAACAACCCTCAAGGTTAAAATCTGTGTCACTGATGGAGTCAGAGGAAATTCGGTGGCGTTAAGTATATTCACAATTTGGTGCTACCATGTCACACTATCCATTTCTAGAACTTTTCATTATCCCAAACAAAAACTCTGTATCCATTCAACAGTAACTCTCCATCCTCCCCTCCCCCAGTCTGGAAACCACCATTCTACTTTCTGCCTCTGTGTTGGGCTCCTCTAGGTACCTCCAAGTGGAATCGCATGACACCTGTCCTTTTGAGTCTGGCTTGTTTCAGTTAGCATAATGGTTTTAGGGTTCATTCATGTTGTGGAATATGTCAGAATTTTGTTCCTTTTTAAGGCTGAATACTATTCCATTGTATGGATATGCCACACTTTGTTTATCACTTGCTTTTCCTAACTATTCATACAATGTCTTCATTCTGATGCATAAGTACAATCATGGGCATTCCTTTGGCTTTCAAGGGAATGTCTGAAATTCGTATGGTAAAGCCATATGCATTTCTAGCACTAAATTTTACATTTAAAGAGAAGTTGGATGAAGGATATTGATACTGAGAAAGCACTAGAACAAACAGTAGAGAGATTAGTGGGATGTTTTTTGCTGTGGAAAACATGCTAAGTCTTGAGGACACACAATTGTAGAACACTTTTTGAATCCTTGCATTTTCTTGTTTCCATTTTTGCTTTAGTACTAAGGTGGAGCCAATATCTTCAAGTCCTGCTGCTTTGCCACGGGCCCTGCTCCGATGACCAGACATCCTGGGGAAGAGAGCGGGCCCGGGCCAGGAGAGGCCCCCAGCAAGTCAGCAGGTTCATTTCAATGCGTCACGTCTGCCCTGCCGCTGCCTTCCTCTCATCCTCTCCTCCTCTTCTTTTCTGAATCCATTAGGGTATCATCTTGGGGAAAGGACTAACCCACGCCAGTTATTGGGTTTTCTTTCACCCTTTCAAGCTATCATTTGGTGTTGAAAGAGATCCAACTGAGAAGAACATTGGCTGTTAGTCTCAAATTGTGTGTGTGTGTGTGTGTGTGTGTGTGTGTGTGTAAAAGGAAAGGAAGGCACTCAGAGGACAAATCAAAGTTTAGTCCCAGTGGTCTCTGTACTTACTGTTTGCAAAGGAAATTTAGAGAACAGTGTCCTGGTTCTTCCCAGTTTCCTTCCCTTTCGGAAATGGTTTGAGCATTTCCATAATGACTGGGCCAAACCTCATTATCTCAATGAGGGATCATCCCAGGGGAGGACAGCGCTGGTGCTGGTGCCAGGCCACTGCTGCCGCTCCTTCTAGGTCGAACTTTTCTGCAGCCTACTTCTCAGGTGGGCTGTTTCTTAGCAGTGATCTTTTTAAATCAGTGTGTGTGTGTGAGTGAAAGTGAGCCCTATTTATCATCACTCTTCTGATTTGTTTACTGAAATCCTGCCCTTGTTTCTACAGATGTGCTTTGGAAGTTATTTATTATTGCGGTTCTTCATATTGTGAAACAGACTTAGTGTCATAATGCAGCAGGGAAAGAGGTCTTTAGGGTTACCCAACATGAGTGGCAAACAGCTGTTGTCTCTTACTCACCTTCCTCTTCTTTTTAAAACTGCTTTTGTTGTACATCGCAATCCCTTCTGCCTTTCAGGCTTCCTTTGCTTCAGGTTTCCACTTCCTGAGCAAGCCTAAAAAGCGGGGAATGCATTTCTCTCCTATTTCCTCGTGTCTCAATCCTTCCCATCTTCAAGATTCAGGTCAGTTGTAATTGGGGAAGCCTTCTTGGTTTCTTTCCTTTCCTCCTGACGAACTGCAAGCTTTCCACTTAGTGCATAGACTGGGGCGGATTTCATCTTTCCTGCAAAGTCTGCAGGGAGAAGGGTAGGTTTCAGTTCCTCCCCAGGCTGTCAGCTGCTTATGTCCCTGGTTGTGCCTTTGGGGAGAGAGTGATGGGAAAAGAGAAGATACTTTTTCCTCTGTTAATGTATTAATGAATATTATTTTCATTAATGAATGAAATGCAAGGGTTAGTTATTTAAGTGATGTTTGGTCTCAAAGTACCATAATGAATAAATGAAAAAAATTCTTGTTAAGTACTGAGAGGACAGGAAAAAGAAGGAAAAAAAAAAGAAAGCAAAAAATTCTATAGACCTTTTCATGCCATTAATTCAGGCATGGGGAGCCAATTGTTTTTTCTTCTGTAGGTGACTACACAAATGAAACCGAATTTTATTTAATTTCATCTAACTTAAAATTAGGAAGAGTTAATTGAAAATTTCATTAATTGTGTATTTTAGAATTTTACATAATTATAAAATATGCTTTAATATGGAATTAGTGAATGGAACTGTAAAAAAAAAAAAAGTAGGAATAGAGACGAGGTAATTCCTATACCTGTTCCACTTACCAAGGCTTTAGAATGTTGATTTGTATCAGTTGTATTTAAAAACTGATTAACTGGCCAGGCGAGATGGCTCACGCCTGTAATCCTAGCACTCTGGGAGGCCGAGGCAAGTGGATCGTTTGAGTTCAGGAGTTCGAGACCAGCCTGAGCAAGAGCGAAACCCCGTCTCTACTAAAAATAGAAAGAAAATTAGCTGGGCAACTAAAAAATATATATAAAAAAATTAGCTGGGCATGGTGGCACATGCCTGTAGTCCCAGCTACTCGGGAGGCTGAAGCAGAAGGATTGCTTGAGCCCAGGAGTTTGAGGTTGCTGTGAGCTGGGCTGACTCCACGGCACTCTAGCCGGGGCAACAGAGTGAGACTCGGTCTCAAAAAAAAAACAAAAAACTGATTAACCATCTTTATATTATAGCTCTTAATTTTATCACTACCTGTAAGACTTTTAAAAAAGGTAGTCCTTATTTTAATCAAAGTTATAAATGCATATTGTTCAGAAAAGCAGATATTTCTGCAAGAGTGCTGAGAACTATGAAGGGTCTGAGATTTTACCCTACTTGGAAGCTAACAAGTCTACCACAGTTTTCATGGATCCTAGCACAATATGCAGACTCCTGGGCCAGCGATAAAGGATAGTTTGTTATCTACAGTGATAGAGTAGCAGGTGATCAGCATTTTTCATGTAGGTTCCTTGAGGCATAATTCCCAGAGGGCGATGCCAAGAGGGCCAAGTGTTAACTGTACAAACAGTGGGTTGCATGATGGGAAAGGAACCCTGAGCTTAGGGAACCGGAATCTTTCCTTGTGGGCAGTAAGCATGTTTTGCTTTGCTCCAGTTGACATCTTCATTATATTGTCAGTAAAAAGGGTCACCCTGTGAGGGAGGCAACACCATCTCTGTCTTTTAAGGCTGTTTGCTATAAAAATATCCTAGAAAGAAATGGTCTGGAACAAAAGAGTGGTTAGTACCTCTCTGGCAAGGTGTACAGCAATGTGTGGGACCCATGGAAAATTGTATTCCAACAAAGAGTCGTAGTTACGAAAAATAGCATTCTTCTCCCAGTGGCCCCCCAGAACTGCCTACTCCCTAGAACCCCCTTGTCCTTCATAAATATAACATGAGCCACATAAAATGTTCTGGTAGTGGCATTTTAAAAAAGGCAAAATGAAACAGGTTAAATTAATTTTAATATTATCTTTAATCTAGATATCAAAATGTTATTTTAATATATAAGCAATATAAGAAAATTGAGATATTAAAATGATGCATGTGTCCAATACATGTACTACAACATAACCATAATATCTGATATGATACAGCCATTAAAGCAAAATGTAGTCCTGCCAAACAATAAAGTTGTGAAGAGAAAGATATTTTACACTGCTTCAATTTTTAAAATTTAATTTTTTTTTTTTTTTTTTTTTTTTGAGACAGAGTCTCGCTTTTGTTGCCCAGGCTAGAGTGAGTGCCGTGGCATCAGCCTAGCTCACAGCAACCTCAAACTCCTGGGCTCAAGCTATCCTTCTGCCTCAGCCTCCCGAGTAGCTGGGACTACAGGCATGCACCACCATGCCCGGCTAATTTTTTTTCTATATATATTTTTAGTTGGCCAGATAATTTCTTTCTATTTTTAGTAGAGACGGGGTCTCGCTCTTGCTCAGGCTGGTCTCGAACTCCTGACCTTGAGCGATCCACCCGCCTCGGCCTCCCAGAGTGCTAGGATTACAGGCGTGAGCCACCGCGCCCGGCCTTAAAATTTAATTAATTAAAATTCTAAAAATGCATTTTCTCAGTCAGGCTTGCCACATTTCAGGTGCTTTAGTGGCATGTGACTAGTGGCTACTGATCTGGACTGCATAGCCCTGGTAGTAACCATTTTTAACTTTTTACAGATTTCTTTGGGTGTGTATTTCCATATCTCTAACATGCTTATACTGTTTCTAGATTATTCCATTTTAAGTCCTTTTTACTATCAGGGAGAGGTGAATTGTTTTACCTCCAAGCCTCCCACCACACTTACACTCGGTCCCCAGCCCTATCTCCCATCTCCTCAGTCAACTGTTCAGAAAACTTTTTGATTTCAGCACCTTTTATACTCCTGAAAATTGAGAATCTGCCAGGCGTGGTGGCTCACACCTGTAATGAGCACTCTGGGAGTCCGAGGCGGGAGGATTGCTTGAGGTCAGGAGTTTGAGACCAGCCTGAGCAAGAGCAAGACCCTGTCTATACTAAAAACAGAAAAATTAGCCAGGTGTGTGGTGCACGCCTGTAGTCCCAGCTACTTGGGAGTCCGAGGCAGGAGGATCGCTTGAGCCTAGGAGTTTGAGGTAGCCTGGGCGACAGACCGAGACTCTTTGTCTGTAAAAAGAAAAAAGAAAGAAAGAAAACTGAAAAAAAAAAAATTTAAATATTACTTATGTGAAAGTAACAATGAGAAGCCCTTTACTTATTAAGTAATTTCTTATGAAAATATTTTTATAAAAATTAGAAGAATAGCAATGTTTTGTATTTTTGTAAATCTCTGTAATGTTTGACTTAATAGAAAACAGCTGGGTTCTCATGCTAGCTTCTGCATTTATTCGCTGAGAAATAAAACATCATGTAGCCTCTGGAAAACTGCACTGTATATATAATAATAAAGTGGGAGTGGAAAGGGTGAATAATGTCCTAATATTATTCTAAAAATAGTTTTGAGACCTTCTGTGTATTATCAAATTTTTTGTTAGACTACAACTCAGTGTTTATATTAATATTATTATGACCATGTGTAAATGGAGTATAGCATACCATGATTTCTTTTATTGTACTTTTTTCCCCCCAGAGTTAATGTGTCTGGTTTTCATATTTTTTTTGTTTACTATGTACATTTTACATTTACTCTGGGCTCTACCTTAGTTGTCAAAAGCTCTTCTAAATACATTTATTGACAGCAGGGATTCTTCAGTTTTGTCATCTTAGAGAAATATTTCCCGGAGCTGTTCCCGTCCTTTACTGAAGACTGGTTTCCTCCTAGGACCTGTACACAGCCATGATCTTGGGATCTCTCTTCCTTGCAATCCTCGGATTTTTGTTGCCTCTCTTTTATATTGGGTCCCTTGATTACTGGGTCCTCTGTTTTTTTCTTGCTAGGCAATTATAGCACATACTTGGGGGCCAGATTTGTGGGTTTCAATCCTATCCTAGCTCCTCCACTAACTAGCCACGTGACCTTGGGAAAGCTATTGAACCTCTTTCTGTCTCGGCTTTCTTATCTGGAAAAAAATCACCTTCTGTGCAGCATTCTCCCAAAGATTCTATGTGTTAATATAGGTAAATCACTTAGAAGAGTTCTGGCGCATCCTAAGCACTCCAGAATGATGATGTTCTCACTGCTTTTACAGTCACCGGTGGACTTCATCTTTTGTGGCACACTTCTTGCAGTAACCTGCTTGGAGAAGGTGCAAAGTAACTGAAAGGTGCATGAAAATGCCCTATTCAGCATCACATTTGCCCAGTAGCCTGGCTGGTTATTTAGAATTCTAGGTTGAGGCCGGGCACGGTGGCTCACCTCTGTAATCCTAGCACTCTGGGAGGCTGAGGCAGGCGGATGGTTTGAGCTCAGGAGTTCGAGATCAGCCTGAGCAAGAGCCAGACCCCATCTCTACTAAAAATAGAAAGAAAATTAGCTGGACAACTAAAAAATATATAGAAAAAATTAGCCGGGCATGGTGGCGCATGCCTGTAGTCCCAGCTACTCGGGAGGCTGAGGCAGGAGGATTGCTTGAGCCAGGAGTTTGAGGTTGCTGTGAGCTAGGCTGACACCACAGCACTCTAGCCCGGGCAACAGAGCAGCAAGACTCTGTCTCAAAAAAAAAAAAAAAAAAAGAAAGAATTCTAGGTTGAAAGTAGTTTTCCCTCAGAATGTGGAAGGCATCGCCCTATTTTAGTGGAGACTTCATCAGAAGCTGTGCTGTAAATTGCACTGTCATTTCCCTGCCAGCCTGCTTCAGGACTCGGCTTTCTAAGATCTCCAAGTCAGTGATCATTCACTCCCTCTAACTTTCAAATTTTTGATGCCGTTTCTTCAGTTATTTATTTGAGTTTGAGGGGTTTGGGCTTTTTAGAAATATTGTTTATTATCATTTTGTCTTTTAGGTATCTCCAGTCTCTGCAAGTGCAGGAAACGGGAAACAGAACTCTTCTCTAACAGCCAAAAAGGGAGAAAGGATAGATAGAAATTTTTAGCCGTGGAACACAGGCTTGAAGACTAGCCACAGTTAGGTTCTCAGCAGTTTGTTCAATGTGAGACCTCAGAAAAGCTAAGCAGCTCACTGCAGTGAGTCACAGATATTAGTAAGGGTCGGTGACCGCCCTCCACGCAGGGCGAGCCTGTTGGGGGAGAAGGCAGAGACTGGGTACACTGGGGTGAGGCAAGGCCAGGGAAGCACAGATGGCCAGAAGGAAGAGCTACACCCCCAAGGGCAAGGCCTCTGCCTTGCGATCTTATCTGCTTCCTGCTCCTTCCCTTGAGCTGCTTGGGGTGACATTTGGGTGCCCTCACTTGGGTCATGATCGTCTGAGATACTTGCATGGCTTTGATATCAATCATGGTATTTTGCTCCAGTCACAGTGGTCTCTGGGTCACAGGGCAATAGTGTCAGCTCAGTTTCACTGAGCTCAGCGGCCCAGCTGAACCACGCTTCCTGCTGCAGACCAGCAATTGGTTAATTGGTTGTGGAGCCCCGTCTGTCCGCCAGCCATCTGCTTACGCATGCCCACCCAGATGCACAGACGTGTGCGTACACTTGCAAGTGCACCTGTGTATTTTTTTTAAGAACGAGTATTTCCACTGCTTTAAAAAAATGGGTAGAAAGACTTAATTCTTATCTACAGTAGTTTTGTTTGGACTTAGACCAGAATTACATTGGTGGTAATTGTACAGAAGAAAGGAAAGAATTTACATTTTTGCATTTTCTTTATTGTAGTTGACAGTTATATGCATCAGCAGTACCCTTTTTTTTTTTTTTTTTTTTAAGAGATAGGGTCGTGCTCTGCCGCCCAGGCCTGGAGTGTAGTGATGTGATCACAGCTCACTGTAGCTGCAAATTCCTGGGCTCAAGTGATCTTCCTGCCTCAGCCTCCCAAGGTGCTGGGATTATAGGAGTGAGCCACCATGCCTGGCATATTTCTCTAAATTAATTTATACTAGTAAATGTGTGATACTGGGATGAATATCATTTTTTAAAACTTAGTTCATTTCGAAATACAGAAGCATATGCTCGTCCTGTCTAGTAGATTTAAGTTTTGAAATGCCACTATAGTTCTTTGTACATTGTGGGTCTTCCCATGTTTCTCACTTATTCCAAGCTGAAATCTAAATCTAATGATCGGTGATTTGGGTACTTTTCTTAAATGTATTTCCTTGCCTGTTTATCACTGTGCAGACAGTCCTGCACTGGGTTGTACCCTCTCCCCCACGTCACTCCTGCCGTCCGATCCTTACCATATCGAACTGTTGAAGACAAGAGCACTTGGTGGTGGAATAAAATTAGGAAGAGGTCTTTAGCTTGCAGCAGCACAGTAATTGAAAATCCATTCCCATGGCTACTTCGTGGTGCTGGGCAACGGACCCTTTTCCACACCTGTCTTTCCCACTGCTCTGTGTTCCTAATATAGTGTTACTGAATTTCGGTTGATAAATAGTGTTTACATTATTTAGACTCTGATGCTTTTCAGAGCCGAGCCATAGAGTACATGATGTTTGTTTTTTATCATTGTGTACCTCTCTGATTTCTTTGGAATCCATAATTATCTCCCTAACTCCCTTTGCTTTGTTTTCAAGATATTTATTACAAATTCAACCCCAAAGTCTGCCAGTTGTGTAAGTCGGTTTTCCATATATTTATTCCCATTTATTCCCATCAGTTTTGTATTCTGAAGACATCTCTCCCGGAGCCTTCTGACCTGCTCCCGGCGGCCGCTGCTATCTGCTGGTTTGTTACATAGCCTGGATGCCCTTTTACCATGGCTCTGGGCATTCCCTCTTCTTCTTATGTTACCCTTTTCTGATTCTTTATTTAATTTTTTTTCTTGAGGCAGAGTCCCGCTCTGTCACCCTGGCTAGAGTGCCGTGGCATCAGCCTAGCTCACAGCAACCTCAAACTCCTGGGCTCAAGCAATCCTCCTGCCTGAGCCTCCCGAGTAGCTGGGACTACAGGCATGTGCCACCATGCCAGGCTAATTTTTTCTATATATGTTTTTAGTTGTCCAGATAATTTCTTTCTATTTTTAGTAGAGACAGGGTCTCACTCTTGCTCAGGCTGGTCTCGAACTCCTGACCTCGAGCCATCCCCCTGCCTAGGCCTTCCAGGGTGCTAGGATTACAGGCGTGAGCCACCTCGCCCGGCCCCCTTTCTCATTCTTATTGTGTCTTCCCCTTTCTTGGTTAATACTTTACTTTTAATAGAGCTCATCCTCCTATAGCTTCTTGATAAAGGGTACATAAAGGGAAATATTCTCAGACCTTACTTTGATTAGTAGTTCAACTGGTTATGAGCATTCTCAGCTAGAATTCAGTTTTCTTCAGCACTTTGAAGGCATTGCTCCATTGTCCTCTGGTTTCTGTGGTTTGTTTTTGTGAAGTGGGAAGATATTCTACTTCTGAATGCATTTTATGTGGCTTAATTTTTCCCCCTCTGGAAGTACGTGTGATATTCTTTCTCCCATTGTTCTGACATTTTGTGATTAATGAGTACGTCTCGGTGTAGGTGTGTTTTTATCCGTTGTGCTGGTACTCCAGGAGATTTTGCAATTTGGAAGCCATCCTTTTATTTTGGGAAATAGTCTTGAATTATTTAATTGATGACTTCCTTCTATTTTTTTCTGTTTTGTTTTTCTGGAGCTCCTATTATTCAGACGGTGGATCTCCTGGCCTGGTTCTCTAAATTACTGTACTTTTTCTCTTATTTTTCTATCACTTGGTCTATTTGCTTAACTCCCTGAGATTTTTTTCTTGACTTATCTTCCAGTCCTTCTGTTTTTTTATTTTGCTGTCACATCATTAATTCCCAAGGGCTCGTTTTTATTTGCTAGGTATTCTTTTTATGTGGTTTCCTGTTTGTTCTAGTCATCTAGTGCTGTGAAGCAAACCCCTTCAAGAGTAGTAAGATACAACATTGCTATTTTATCATTTTGCTCACATATTCTGTGGGTCAAGAATTCAGTTAAGACTCAAATATAGGGGCTAGAGTTATCTGATGGCTTCTTCACTTATATGTCTGACATCTGGGCTGCAATGTCTCAAAGACCAGGTTTGACTGGAACTGTTGGCAGGGGTACCTATATCTGGTCTCTCCATGTGGCTTCTTACAGCATGGAAACTGCTTCTGAAAGGGAGCTGCTTTCTGGAGAGCAGATTTTCCAAGACAACTAGGAAGAAGCTGCGTGGTTGTACGTGACCCAGCGTTGGTGGTCACATAGTGTCACTTCCACCAAACTCTTAATGGTCAGCATAATTATAAGGCTGCCCAAGGCCGGGTGCGGTGGCTCACGCCTGTAATCCTAGCACTCTGGGAGGCCGAGGCGAGTGGATCGCTCAAGGTCAGGAGTTCGAGACCAGCCTGAGCAAGAGCGAGACCCCCGTCTCTACTAAAAATGGAAAGAAATTATCTGGCCAACTAAAAACATATATAGAAAAAATTAGCCGGGCATGGTGGCGCATGCCTGTAGTCCCAGCTACTCGGGAGGCTGAGGCAGTAGGATCGCTTAAGCC
>CM052443.1:67720208-67745961 GCA_028533085.1 Varecia variegata | reverse complement strand
GCTCATCTGAAGTTCTTGCCCCTGGTCCTCCTGGTTAAACAGTAGTCTGGGGAAATAGTCTCTTCCTTCACTTTCAGCCTGTTCACTTTGTCCCCATTTAATGTGAACTGAGCGTAAGAAGGTGTTAGGATTGCTGCACTCAGCTTAAAGAAAGCAGGAGAATCCTCCAGCACTGAGGAGAAATGGAGACATCCGAACCACGTTGTAGGACTATCCTCTGAGCCCTGGGACAAGCTGAGCCCAGGTCTGTTCATTCATGTGATCTGATAAATTTTTTTTTGGAAATTTTTCATTTATTTTTGTTTGCCCCTTCTACCATGTGGTAAATGGTTTTATAGTTTAAGAGAGATCAGCTGGGTTTTTTAAAACACTTCTATCAGAAAATGTCCTAATTCACGCTGTACACTGTGCAAGACACAAACACATTTCTTCAGGCTTTCAGACTAGTCTGCCCTCACCTTTCAACACTCAGCTCAGCCATCACCTTCTCCCTGAGGTATTTCCTGATGATCACTGTCCTCCACTGGCTTGCTGAAGTGACCACTCCATTCCCTGGTTTCCCCAGTACCCTGGGCAGACTTCATCACCACCATCTAAAATAGGTCACTGTACTGACTCAGGCACATATATGTGCAGCTATGTGTATTATAATAAAAACAAACAATAAAACTATTTTTAGAGGAGTTTTGAGTACACAGCAAAATGAAGTGGAAAGTACAGAGAATTCCCATATTCTCATATACCCTCTACCCTCCCCACCCCTACACAAAACCTCTGCCACTATCAATATCCCCCACCAGAGTGGTACACCTGTTACAATTGCTGAGCCTACACTGATACACCGTTATCACTCACCATCTGTAGTTTACATGAGGGTTCACTCTTGGTGTTGTACACTCTATGAATTTTGACAAATGTATAGTGATGCATATCCACCGTTTTAGTATCAGAATAGTTTTACTGCCCCCAAAACCCTTTGTGCTCCATCCCTCCCTCCCACTAACCTCTGACAACCACAAGTCTTTTTACTGTCTCCATAGTTTTGCTTTTTCCAGTCTGTCACATATTACTAGTTGGAATCATACAGTATGTAGCCTTTTCAGATTGGCTTCTTCCACTTAGTAATATGAACTAAAGTTTCCTCCATGTCTTTTCATGTCTTGAAAACTCATTTCTTTTTAGTTCGTAATCTTCCATTGTCTGGATGTATCACTGTTTATCCAAGTTTTTGTGTGGACATCCATTTTCATCTCATTTGAGTAAAACCAAGGAACATGATTGCTGGGATTATAGTAAGAATGTGTTTAGTAAGAAACTGCCAAACTATTTTCTAAAGTAGCTGTGCCATTTTGCATTCCCACCAGCAATGAATGAGAGTTCCTGTTGCTCCACATCCTCACCAGCATTTGTGAGGATGTACCGGATTTTGGGCATTCTAATAGGTGTACCGGATTTTGGGCATTCTAATAGGTGTATAGTAGTATCTCATTGTTTTAATTTGAAATTCACTAATGGCACACGATGTGGAACATTTTTTCATATGTTTATTTGCCATCTGTATGTAATTTTTTGAGGTGTCTATTCAGGTCTTTTGCCTATTTTTTAAATTGGGTTCATTTTCTTGTTGAGTTTTAAAGATTCTTTGTATATTTTGGATAACAGTCCTTTATCACATATAAATTTTGCAAATATTTTCTCTCAGCCTCTGGCTGTATTTTTTAACAACAACAAAAAAATGCATGTTAAAATGTTGCTCATTGGGGCAGGGACTGTATCTTCTTCATTATTGTGTTTCTAGGCCTAGCACGGAGCATGATACACAGTAAGTGCTCATTAAATACACGGTAAATCAATAAAGTCAATAAACTTGCTTAGTCTTGATTAACTACCCTTAAGGAAAAAATATCTCATTTTAGATATTCTTTTCCTCAAATAGACAGAAACCATAACACTAGAAGGGGAAAAAGTATAGATTTACTCACAACCTCCTAACGTTTGGCTGAATTCACCTTGTCCTTATTCTCTCTGTGAAACAAAACCTTACTGGAAACTAAATGCTGCACCTGAATTAAATGTCGTTTTTTTTTTCCTGCCCCCAAATATTTCTGTTTGGGAAATTTGACCATTAGGAATCCGATGTCGTTTCCTCACCACCTAAGCATATGGCTGAAGTAACTGGGGAGCGGGACCCATCCCTCTTGTGCAGTCACAGAGTTGGGGGCTCAGAGAGGTCCAGGTTCCCTTAGTTCCCTACGAGAAGAGGAGAAAGAACAAGGAGGAGGAGACTGTGTGTGTTTGTGAGTCCCTGGTTGCATTTTTTCCCAAGCCATTTATAGAAACTCCATGAAGGAGGTCAGGGTACACCTGTTTCCTAGGAAGCTGGACTCTACTTTGCCTGAAGGACAAACAAAGAAATTAGAGATGGAGAATGAAAATAGTGAAGATGTGTGTGTATAAAAGCTTGAAAAAGAAATACATGTACTCGTGGTTTAGGAGAGCAACAACAAACCAGTGCGATAGGAGAGAGGAAAGCCTTCCCCAGGAATCTTTCTCCATAGCTACTGCATGGTAGGTGGGCTGTGGGAGAGACATGATTCAGTACTGCTGTGGCATATACCAGTAGAATCTAGCTGGAACACAGGGTTCAATGATAAGAAAGTGACTACTGTGATTGTTATAGCCATTTAAGCACATTTCCTTTAACCTGGGTACTATTGACATCTTGGGGCAGATAATTCTTTGTTACAGGGAGTGGGGGCTGTCCTGTGCATTGTAGGATGTTTGGCAGCGTCCCTGGCCTCTACCCACTAGATGCCATTAGCAACAAACAAAAATGTCTACAGACATTATCAAATATCTTTTGGGAGGCAAAATTGTCCTCATTTGAGAACCCGTGATTTACAGGAAGAATTCCGTTTCCATCGCAGTGCCTGGCTTGTACAGGGCAGAGTGACTACTATGGGAAAATCACCCACTGGGTATTAGGTTTATTCTGGTGAACCAAATATTCATGATTGCTCCCCATATGGAACTTAAATTTGATGGATGAAAAGATAGATGGATGAATGTAGGATATTTCAACAAGTAGATGTGATTTCTCTTAGGAATCAGCCAGTGTTAAAAAGAAGTCACCCAGCCTACTTCCTTTCTAGCCAATCACAGGAGGTAAAAGCAATCCCTGTGTAAGTCCGACCAAGCAGTTCACCATCAGTCGTATTAACCCAGAAAAAAAAGTAATAATACCTGTGGACAATATGACAGGTTTTTGAAAATATGTGGAAACTAGGTACAGTATATAAAAAATGGTTCTCAAATACTAGACTGTATCAAGTAAAGGAGTTGATAAAAATACAGGTGTCTGGACCCCACCTTATGTTTCAAAAATCTGTGAAGGTAAACCAGGTGTGATGAATTCTTGTTATGGGAGTTACGCTCTACAAAGTCACAGCAAACACTAAATTAGTGAATATTGAGCTCTTGCTATAAGGGGAAATACAAAGTTAGGTTACTGAGAAGCTCTGGTCACAGCATTTTTGTCAACCAAAATGCCTTTTGCATTCTATAGGTTCATTTGCCAACTTCCTTATGAAACAAGCCAGTCTCATGAGTGTTGAAAATTCACCCTTCCATATAATCCTGTTCCCATCTAATGCTTAAAAAATTGTTTCACAACTTCCTGATCTGCAGAACATGTCTCACCTATAAGTTTAACATTTTTTTCATGTCTTATTGCCTTTTTTAATTTATTTTTTTTTAAGAGATGAGGTCTCACTCTGTTGCCCAGGCCCAGGTTGGAGGGTAGTGGTGTGATCATAGCTCACTGCAGCCTCAGACTCCTGGCCTCAAGTGATGCTCCCATCTCAGCCTCCCAGAGTGCTGGGAGTACAGGCATGAGCCACCGTGCCTGGCCCCTTATTGCCTTTTGAAAAGTGTGAGTCAGCCAGCTCTTAGCCAAAAAGGGTTGAACACTTTCTTGACCCAGAATAACATGACCATAATTTCTTTGGCTTTCAGCCTCACAATAATACTGTCCACTATACTCTCTTTTTTTAAAAAAAATCTGTCATCATCTCATGCATACACCAATTTAGCTACCCTTCCATCTTTTCCATAGATTTGTCACACACTATAGATGTTATTTTAGCACTTTCTGGAGCAGCCTCACACCCAGATTGGCATATTTTCTCTTCCTTCCTTTTTGGAGGTACAAGATTATTAATTTATCAACATCGAACTCATGACCAATAGCACTGTAAGTCGTGTCTGAACAAAACTCATCTAGCACACATTTTCTCTCTGTAAGGCACCTTCCAGCCTTCTTGTGCTTAGGAACACTAGACAGCCCTTCAGTGCTGTGCTTGGGGGCCATTTTAAACAGCAAAATCACCAAGAGAAAGCACAAAAATGCAAAACCCATGGCACTAAGTAGACCGTGCAAAGGATACTTGTTCAGAGCATGAGAGCCGAAACTGGAAGTTAGCGGCCAGCCGTGTTAGAACTCAGCTGAGAACGTGCACATTGGGCAATTCACACTTTTTCATTCTCGTACTTGTTCTCAAGTGACCATAAAAGCACCAAAATCATTGATTTGGGGATCACAAATAAATCTTAGCGAGTTTGCAAACACAGGATCTGTGAATAATGAGAATTGATACCTGTATTTTTAACAAGCTCTCTATGGGACTGAAATGCACAGTCATGCTGAGGAAATGCTGGATTACATAATTTATGCATGTGAAGTAGTGCTTCTATCTGATGTTGGTGAAAGAGCAAGAACTACAAAATTTTCTGACGAGATACGGCTCCGGGACATTCAAGTTTACTGTTCTGCTCCAACTAAGAAAATGTTTAAAGCTATGCCTATGACTTATTCTGCACTTGTGGTTGTTACCATTTGTTGAGATTTATTGAAGAAATCATTTTTATTCTTTTTTTTTTTTGAGACAGAGTCTCGCTTTGTTGCCCGGGCTAGAGTGAGTGCCGTGGCATCAGCCTAGCTCACAGCAACCTCAAACTCCTGGACTCAAGCAATCCTCCTGCCTCAGCCTCCCGAGTAGCTGGGACTACAGCCATGTGCCACCATGCCCGGCTAATGTTTTCTATATATATTTTTAGTTGGCCAGATAATTTCTTTCTATTTTTAGTAGAGACGGGGTCTCGCTCTTGCTCAGGCTGGTCTCAAACTCCTAACCTCGAGCAATCCACCCGCCTCAGCCTCCCAGAGTGCTAGGATTACAAGTGTGAGCCGCCGCGCCCATCCAAAATCATTTTTATTCTTTCAATCACAGATAATAGAGGGATTAAAAATTTTTTTCTATGAGAAAGAAGTCTATAAAAATAAAGTTACCACTGCTGAGTTCAGATAGGAAAGAAGGCACAAACCCAATAGTCACTCACTACTGGAAAAGGCAGTTGAGCCTAAAGGGGCAAAGATCAGTGTATGATGATCATTTCCTTCTGTATTTGACACTCAGGAGAAATGATATGCTATCCTTTTCTTTGCTATCTAAATTGAAAAAAGAAATGATCACAAGATTCCTTGAATATGACATCTCCCTCTACTATTTTTCAGCACTGCCATAATCACAATTTTGATTATTTGGTATCAATATTTCTGCATTATTTTGCATTTCTTGCAGAATTTAAGCATCAGGGATTGTGTTTGTTTTATTCACCACCATGTTCCTGATGCCTGGTCTGGAGCCTGCTGCATAGCGGGTGTTCCAAAAAATGTGGTTGAACATGTGTTTGAATGAAAAGGAAAGTGAATGAATATTTGTTGAGCACTTACTATGTGCTGAGTAAGTTGCTATCCCATTTATTCCTCACAAGCCTATATGGTAGATATTTTGAATCCCATTCTGTAGATCAGAAAACTGAGGCTCAGACAGACTTTTGTAACTAGCCCATATTATTCCATCAGACATTATTAGTTGCCAACTTAACATCTTCCCTTTTTTTTGCTGGTAGTGCCTCAATTGTGTTGAGTATACAACACCCCCCCCCAACACACATACACACCCCTCACATGCTTCAGAGGAAGACAGTCCTTGCCAATATTCTAAATTTAAGTCTTGATTAATTTAAGACAATCAAGGTAGAGTTGTTCTCTTTGTTAGTATTTAGTTTGGGGGTTGGCATGTGACTCAGTTCTGGCCAATGAGATGGCAGAGCAGGTCTGCTTGGCAGTGGATGTTCTGGAAAAGGTTTTGAGCTCCTAAGGAGACATTGAAAAAGACAAAATCTCTGAATTTGATGTTTTCTGGATGGGAGGCCTGGAATAACTGCAGTCATCTTGTGACCCAAAATAGCAAAATGGAAAGACTGAAGAACCATGGCTCCTGATGACAAGATTGAGACACTGAATTAACTAGCCTGGAAGCTACCCTACCGCTGGACTTGTCAGGTTGAAAATTAAGTTTCTTTCTGTAAACTCCCCTATTATAACTTTTGCCCATTTTTTTAACAGATACATTTTCCCTGAGTCCATTTTTTAATTAGGTTGTTTCTTACTTAATTTCCTGTTCTTGAAATCTAGCCTTGAGATGTGCTTAAATTCCTATTCATGAAATTTAATATAGAGTCTGAATTTCAAAATCTGAAAATTCTCAACACAATTCGTTTTGGGCTACTTTTTATTTTCTTTTTTAAATTTTACATAAAAGAAATCTTTTAGTCACATGAAAGTCACCTAATTTATTTATTTTTTATACAGACTCATTTCTCATTGTCAAATAATTTTCTTTGCCAAAATTGCTTTTCATTTTTTCTTTCTTCTCATTTCTTGCCTTTTAATTTTTTATTCATTAATTCATTGAGGCCACATGTAACATTAAGTAGTAGATGAGGCATTCCTCCTCACCAAGCAATGTTTCACTTGAGGCAGGGCTGTCAGAAATTCAATGACATCAGCTGGGCACAGTGGTTCATGCCTGCAATCCCAGCACTTTGGAAGGCCAAGGTGGGAGGACCACTTGAGGTCAGGAGTTTGCGACCAGCCTGGGCACCATAGTGAGACTCCATCTCTACAAAAAATAAAAAAATTAGCTGGGCATAATGGCATGTGCCTGTAGTACCAGCTACTTGGGAGCCTGAGGCAGGAGGATTGCTTGAGCCCAGGAGTTCAAGGCTCTGGTGAGCTATGATTGTACCACTGCACTCCAGCTTGGGCAACAGAGTGAGACTCTGTCTCAAAAAAAAAAAAAGAATGAAATTAGCCAAAAACTTCTATGGACAGACTTCTATGTCCATCTACAATTTCATAAATCCTGCAACCCCAGTGCATTTGGCCTTTCGTGATGGACTCTAAGTAATCATAGGCCAGGAGTCTTCTAATCACTTCTTCCTCTATCATTTCCTGGTAGTAAAAATTCTTTCAAATGTTTTAACTTCCCTAGGGCTCAGTGTAAGGAAACTGGTCTTTCATAAAGACGAAACACAAGTTTAGTTATAAGGTTTGTATTTGAAACAATCTAAATGTCCCAATAGAGGGTAACAGCTAAATAAACCCATTCATTCATATGATGAAATATTAGTGTGATGGTGTAAGCTAGGGCTCTCAAAGCATGCTCCCTGGACCAGCAGCGTCCACATCACCTTCTTCAAAACGAGTTCTCAGGCTCTAGCCCAGAACTACTGAAGTAGAGAGTCGGTGGGTGGAGACCAACAACCTGAGCTTTATCCAGCTCTTGAAGTGATCCTGATACATGCTCAAATTTGAGAACCACTGGAATAGACAAACTTATTGACATGAAAAGAGGTCTATAATATAGCAAGTTAAATAAAAGAAAATTGCAAAAGAATAATACAGTGTGATCCTAGTTTTGAAACATGCATATATATATATATATATATATATATATAGGAATATATAGAAACAGATTTGTAAAAGTGTATATTAAAATGTTAATAATGGTTATCACTGGGTGAGGAGGTTACAAATTATTCTCTTTTTTTTTTAACATTTCATTTGTACTTTCAAATGTTTCTACAATGTATAACAATTACTTATGCAATTTTAAGAGAGTGTGAAATAAACAGTCTCCACGAGGGAAGATTTGGCAGATGAAAGGAACCCATCTGTGTCCCCTTTGGGAAATCGCTACCCTCCTTCCCCCACCCCAGCCCCATCGGGCCATCAGCAAACTGGTACCTGCAGAACACCACTTCCCTTCTGAATCTCTCAACCAGGCAGAAGCACAATCACTTTTCTTGATTTCCCTTAGCATAGCTAGAATTTTTGAAAACATTTCACCAAACATACCAAGAGGTAACAGACAATAAATAAGTCCGGAAAATATGAGAAACATAAATTTCTGAAGGAGGTTTCAGATCCAAGCACTGCTACCTGTTTCCTTTTCCATTTCATATTTGACTTGAGCTGTTTCACTGTTCTGGCTACCAGGGCTGGATGACTCTATAAACGGCTCCTCATCTAGATTTCTCTCTGAAGCTGTAGTCCCCGCTTTGCCTGGAAGCCTGCATCTCCTCCCAAGTTGCTGGTGTTGGGCATGGTAGATGAACTTATTCCTCATGCTTGACTCTGACTTTAGGGCATTTGAGCCCGCACAGATCCTATATGCTTAAATATGCAATCACTGGCTGGGTGCAGTGGCTCATGCCTGTAATCCCAGTGCTTTAGGAGGTGGAGGCAGAAGAATTACTTTAGGCCAGGAGTTCAAGACCAGCCCGGGGAATATAGTGAGACCACCAGCCCCGCCCACCTCCCGCCCCCGCCCCCCGCCATATCTAAAAAAATTTAAAAATTAGCTGGGCCTGGTGACATATACCTGTAGTCCCAGCTACTTGAGAGTGTACAGCAGCAGGATTGCTTGAGCCCAGGAGTTTGAGGCTGCAGTGAGCTATGATGCTGGATGCCATTACATTCCAGCCTCCAGCATGGGGAACAGTGTGAGACCCTGTCAGAAAAAGAAAGCGAGTGAGAGAGAGAGAGAGAGAGGGGAAAGAAAGAAAGAAACAAAGAAAGAAGAGAAAGAAAGATTTATTTAATTTTTTAAATTCTGTTAACAACTTTGGTAATTTATTAATTCTGTGAATAAATTTTTAAATTCTATAATAGTCCAAGTCCAAAATAATTGATTTTTGAAAACATTCTTCACGGTGAAATGGGCACTCCATCAGGGGTATCCCTTCTTCCAGGGTTTTCCTTTCTATTCTCCTTTCCCTTCAATTGGTTCTAAATTCTTGCCTATAACTGAGAGTGAGGAGGGAGTCATCCTGCTTCCGGGTCTTGCTCTCTCAATCCTGCTGGCCTTTGGCCCCAGAGGTTTCCTTGGCACTTGTGTGGTACTCGGGGTTTTCGGAGTGGTGGCAGATCTGCACATGCAGATCTCACTTGGCCCTCGTAGCATTGGGACCCATGCAGATGCAACCCTGTTACAGTGACTATAATTTATTTTAAAATACTTCAGCATATACATTGTGATATTTTGTATCTGTTATTTAGATTACACGAAAACCACAGAGGTAATCTATAATGCATAGTCAAGTAGTGATCAGCTAGCATTAAATCAGAAAGGGTTACATTCCAGACATGGCTTCATCCAACCGACACTTTGCTATTCAGCATACTGAATGTCAGAAAAGGGATTTTACTGGAGAAACTAGCAACTTGGTTAGGAAACGTAGTCACTTAGCATGATGTTTCTCAGCAATGAGCTCCCATTGGTGATGTTAAAGAGTATTCAAAATATGAAGACTGGCTACAAATACGTCAAAGAGAGTCCCTACTCTTGTATGGACCAGGCTGTAAGAATTTAAGGAGACCTAAAATCTGGCTTGATAGCTGAGTGTTCGTATACCAGGCTATTGATGCAGGAGGATTTCTGAATGGTGCCAATTATAAGGCAGAAACCCCTGCTGCTGAAGTGTCATTGTCTGCTGTCTGCAAGCAACTCGTGCAACGTGTGATTGGATCACCCAAAAGGGTGCAGGCCCAGAATTTTGTTACACTAACAAGAGAGTGTCAACTCTTTGGAGATGACTGATGAATGTTTTCATAATAAATATCTGTATGGGTGGCAGAATTTGGTCTGAGATTGCTTTCCCTGTGTCTTAAGAGTGAGATTATGAGAGCATAGCTAAATCTCACTCCCTCAAACTTCCTTAGTGTCTACTGTTTTCTAGCAACAGCAATCTAAGAGTTGAGCATGAACAAACTGACTTGGGTCAATTCACTATAAACTGTGTCTTTACCCAGTAAGGATGGGGACTCTTCATTCGTTTTATGTGTGTCCCTTCATCCTGGTCTAGGAGCCCTGGTGAGACCTTCTGACTGACTTTCATGCACCACTCAAGACCAATATAATTGTCCTCCATGTTACTCTTGAGCTGTGGGGAACATGCAGAGAAGACATCTCTGTCCCTTTTGTGGGACAAAAAAGTGAACATGGGAAATCGTATCAGCTAATATTAAATATCATCCCTCCATATGTCTAACATCTATCTATACAGTAAGTGAAACACTTATAGTAGCAACAAAGAAGTTCCTTCAATCAACTCCCCCAATTGTTGCATAAATATTAATATATCTCAGTAGAGGTGTTATTGATATTTTGAGGTAAAAGAAAAATCCTTCTTTTGCTCAACTATTCCTGTCTTGCAAGACTTTTTAGTATTCTTTGATCCTGCCCACTAAAAGACAACATTTTAAAAAAAAGCAAAACATTTCCAAAGGCCTCCAAAGGGAAAGAACTGGCCTGGTTGAGAACTGCTGTACTGACTGTCCCTCAGCTGTTTCACAGGTCCCCAGGGAGGCTGCAAGGGTCTCCAGTGGCTGGGGAGGGGCCAGGGGTTGAGGGGTCAAACTTCATCCTCATCTCAGAGCGTGCCTCGGGGCAAAGTGAGTTTTCCCAGACTGCAGTGATGTCTACAGTATTCTTCTTAAGTGAAAGCAATTCCAGCGATCTCTGATTTCCAGGTGAACTTTACCCCAGTTTCCTCGACCATTTCTCCAAAGCTGCCTGGAACTGCCATACCACTTGGACTTCCCATCAGCATCGCATTCTTCCTTTACCTCTTCGCTGCAGATTTAGAAATATTGTTTGCACATTTTTTGTTAGGTATGATGGATCCAATTGTGTTCACCAGAACTTAAAATAAATGGTAAAAAGAAGACATATCAATTATGTACCATATTAACAATGTTCGTGGCGGTTTGTTTTATATGTATCTATATATCTGTGTTCGTACTGTTTTTGAAATATTTGAAAGTTGGTATTTATTTTTGAAATATTTGGCTTTAATTACTTGTGTGTGTGTATGTGAGTGAATGTGTGTGTGTGTGTGTGTGTGTGTGTGTGTAGAATCAAAAACAAATACTAACTTTGTGTGGGGCAGCACCAAAGTGGTATGTGTGTATATATTGTCCTAGAAGGATAGAACCATTGAGGAAAAAGTCTCTGGATGCCTGGGACGAGGAGCAAATGGGAAGGTGGAAGATAGGACGTTATCTCTTCCTCAGCCCAGACTCAGAGACCAGTAATTCACTGGAGTTGCTATTTACATGAGGGACTTCAGAGGCTTAGGCAAAGCTGTTTGGGGACTTAGTGAAAACACGCCACCCGGCTTTGGGGACAGAGGAGCCTCCCATTCCTGGGTGTCTGCAGCACAGCTTCAACACTGGGTCAGATGGAAGGTTCTGCAGTGCTGCCGAGCAGCTGGAGGGGTTGAAATTTTGCTAACGGCACCTAGAAAAGCTAAAGTAGATACTAGTTAAAGTAACACTGGTGAGGCAACTCCCGATGTGGATTTTTGGCAAAGGAAAGGAGCAGAGAAGACAAATGTGATTAATGTGATTGGCCTTGATACTGAGCACTTGGAAGGGGTCTCCGGAAGCAGCCGGAGACACTTTGACAGGTGGGCTGAGGTCCCGCAGCTCTGCAGATGGGGCCCGCTCAGCCAGTGAAACGTGGGCATTCAGTTAATGTAACTGAAGACATTACATTAACCACGGGGTTGTATTTTCTTAGGCCTTTGAGTCAACATAGTTAATAACCGCCAGTCCCACATGAGGACTTTGGTGGGTCCTAAGCACTTTTGCCTTCGTGGGCTCCTTCCTTCATAAAAAAATATTTTAAATTGCATTTTATAACTACACTAGTATAAAGATGGCTATAATCCAGGCTGAGTTCATTATAATAGACTCAGTTTTTTCTTCTGATTTTCAAAGAAATACAGATTAAATCATCTTTGTGGGCCTCTAAAAGCATCGTGGTCCCCAGGCACTTTGCCTACTGTGACTAATAGACACGTGTTCCCTGGTAACCACTTTCTTCTGTTTTTTTTCCAGCCACTTTTTCCCTCTTCCCTCACTTAGGGCCTCTCCTGACTACTTTGTTGCTTTCTATCCAAATAGGACTTTCTCACTAAGATTTATTGAAAATTGCCTGTAAGTTGGACATGTTTAATCATTTGCCAGATATTTCCATTTTAAAACAATACATTAAGTTATCAAATTGTTGTTTTTTTCCAACTGGATTTACTATTTTGGAAAAAATGTACCAACTGTATGCTCAAAATGATTTTTCTTTTTTAAAAATTTTTTGTAGAGACAAAGTCTTGCTAGCATTTGCCCACCCAAATGCTCTCGGACACCTGGGCTCAAGAGATCCTCCTGCCTCAGCCTCCCAAAGTGCTGGGACTACAGGCGTGAGCTACTATGCCCAGCTTTTTCAAAATTTTTCATAAAGCAGGAAGCTATAGTATGCTACTTTTATTTTTAAATAGACACTGTGAGGAAGGAAGCTATAATTTTCTATGGGTATATGAACATCAACCCTAAAAACCTTTAGTTGTTCCTCCTAAATCCCAAACCCAGGTTGTTTACGTGGGTTCCAGAATCAGGGAGTGCAGTCCTGTGGGCTGTAATATTCAGCAAAGACCACAGCCAACTGAGTCAACACGTTTAACCTTCCTGCCAACCAACCCTTGAGCGACCCCTTATACCATTTACTCCTTGTTGGGAGGGCGCTGCCGGAAAGTTTGCTCTCAGATTAGAAACAAAACAAAACAAAAAAATAAAAGCCACTGTGTTTTTATAAAAGAACTCTTTCCTTAGATCCTATATTTGTCCTCTCCTGTCTCCACGTTGCTCACATACTGGAAAGAGGTTGCCGAATTGGATTAATTTCTTTAGGAGAGAGGAGCATCAGCTGACCCCCAATCCTTATCCAGGCTGATTGTTTTCATGGCTTTAGAAAAAAAAACAAACTGGAAGTGAAAGAATATTCATATCATCAGCTGGATAACTGAGGTAAGATAGAGGGTGTTATATGCAAATTTTTATCTGAGTATGCATATGAGCCTCCCAAAAACTTTAAAACTCATCAACATCCCTTTTCTAGGGTACAGATGGTAATGAAGGACAGAGTGGCAGTCAGCACAACCAAACCACAGGGCCTCCTCATTTGGTCCTGACTTGCCTGTGCAGTTGCACCTCTTGCATGCTATTTCACGTACCTTATCCTCCAGCCACTTCAAATTTTTTATTATTCCTTGAACATAAGAATGTGTTCTCTTTCAGATCAGTAGTAAACAGGTCTCTACTTCTGTCTGGAATGTGCCCTTTTCCCCAGTGCAAATCCCTTCATCTTCCTTCGTCTGAGCATCTCCTCCACTCCCTTCTAGACACGGCTCACACGTCTCTCCAGCCTTGGTGATCCTGTGGGAATGAGCCCACTCTTTCACTGGGGCACTTACTGTCAACCTAAACAACAAACAAAGAGAAGCTTTCTAAGAGGAGATTATATTTATTTGGAAATAGGGCATTGCAATGGGAGTATGTGTGCCATAATAAACTATGTGTGTATTCAGGGAGGTAAAGGAAGACTATAGTTTTTAAAAGAAAAATGCAGGTTATGTAATTATTGAGATAAATACCCTTGGCTACAAGAATCAATAACAAAGGTAGGAACTAGTCCAAGGTTGGACAGGTAATACTCACAGAAGTATTTTTTGTGTAAGCTTGTGATGGCCTTTGTGTAAGCTTGTGGGTTTTGCAGTCTTTTGTGTTAGTTCTTGTTATGAGGCATTTGTGCATGGCCTTCCCTGGCTCTATTTGCCAGGGTTTTCGTTTTGTTTTGTTTTTTCTTTTTAACATGAGTGATTCCATTTTGATTCTAACAACTTTCACATTGCCAAGGAAGATTGCAACTTATGTGTTTATAAGTCTGTTTTTTCTCCCTCCACCAGATTGGAATTGCTTTGAGGGTAGTGACCCTATCATATATGTTTTTGCATTTCTAACACCTGGGATAACATTCAGCATATAGTGGGTATTCCATAAATGGGCCGAAGGAATGTTTTCATTAGTAAGAGGTGAATGAAGTCACTTCAGCACTTCCTTATTGTTCAAAGCCTCAAGGGACACAAATCAAATACAGTGGGATAGCACCCGTGAGAGGCAGCGTGCTCTCGGGGTTAAAATTTCAGGCTGGAGTTAGAGGAGCAGGGTTTGGATGCCAGCTATGTCACTTATGGTTGTGTGTCTTTGAGTGGGTCACTATCTTCTCTTTTTGGTTTCCTTATCTTTAAAATGAGATCAGAGTGGACCTTATTTGGTGGAGTCTCTGTGAAGATGAGATTAGATACAGCATGTGAATGACACACACCCTGCCCGGCCTCTAGCAAGGGCTTGGCAGGTTTTCACAATGGGGGCAATGGAGAAGGGGGTGATGATGGTAACTAATAAACACCCCGGTTCTCATGGGGCCCATAATCTGACTGGGGAAACACTGTGTGGGGCAGAATTGAGAAGGCGTGACAGCACAGTGGGCCCCTCACTCTCAGTTTCCCTTTCTGTGATTTCAGTTATCTGCAGTCAACCATGGCCCAAAAATAGTAAATGAAAAATGCCAGAAATAAACAGTGCATGAGTTTTAGATTGCACGCCATTCTGACTTGTGTGATGAAATCTCGAGCTGTCCCTCTCCAACATGCCTGGGATGTGAATCATCCGTTAGTGCAGCACATCCATGCTGTATGTACGCATGCACAGGAAAAAACATAGGGTACAGAGGATTCGGAACTGCCCGTGGTTTCAGGCAGGGGGTCTTGGAATGTGTCCCCCGGGATAAGGGAGGACAACTGTACTTGGAGTTCACTCCAAAGGAAGCACAGAGAGAGAAAACATACAGACAGATGGGGTTCCTAGAGCTGAGAAAAGAACAAAAGGGAGCAGAAAAAATATTCAGACATGTAAAACAAGAATGAACACTTGTTTGAAATAGTGAAAGAGTTTTGTCTATGGAATGAGAGAGTCCATCTTGTCCTCAGAAAAAAATGGAGAGGAAAAGTTACTAAACATCAAGGCTAAAGCAAGAATCTGCGAGGATTCAAAGACAAAGAAAGACAAGTACAGAAGGGGACAGTTCAGGCCTCCGTCACACATGTTTCCAGTGAGGAGTGCCCAGTGCCAGACACCAGCCAAGCAATGTTCCCGGTGTTCCCAGGAACTTGCTGCTCTGTATGTAAAACAAGAACAGGGGGATGTAGCCACAGTGACCACCTGTCCCAGTACGCCTGGGACTGAGGGCTGCCTGGGATACAGGAATTTCAGTGGTACAACCTGACACTTCAGACAGGTGGTTAGGTACTGTATATATAAAACTCATTTGTTGACAAAATCTAGCTGACCAAGAGAAAACTCAAAACTAAGAGATCAGTGTGTGTTATGACATATGCATTGGTTTTGGTCCACGGTTCCTGGCTCACAACTCCCACAGTCCTTGTCATAATGTTGGGGTGCTCTGGGCCTCAGGAGCAGGCCTACTGAAACAGGAAGCCTCGGGGAAACAGAACCCGACTTCTCTCCTTCTCCTGCCCTCTTTTTATCTGCCTGAGGCAGGACTTTAATCTGATCGTGGGTCAAAAGACCCTCATTCCAGAGAGGGTCCTGCCCCATACCCTGGAGGAAGGAATGTGGCACAGACAGGCCAGGAGGAATCTGAACAGACAGGCCTTGCTGGGTTTAGATCGTGCACTTTTTGTCCAATCACTTTTCCACACGTTTGTCAATGACGCCTATGTAATGAAGCCTTTATAAAAACCCAAAAGGACAGGGTGTGGGTAGCTTCCAGATAGCTGAACATGTGGAAGTTCCTGGAAGGTGACGCACCGGGAGGGCATGCAAGCTGTGCACCCCTTCCCCCATACCTCATCCTATGCATCTCTTCATCTGTATCCTTTGTAATATCCTTTATGATAAATGGGTAAACGTGTTCCCCTGAGTTCTGCAGCTGCTCCAGCAAATGAATAGGCCCAAAGAGGAGGTCATGGCGACTCCAACTTGAAGCCGGTTGGTCTGAAGTTCTGGAGGCCTGGACTTGTGACTGTTTGTTGTGGGGTGAGTCCTGAGGACTGAGCCCTCATCCTGTGGGATCTGATGCTGTTTCCAGGTGGATGTTTGGTGTGTGGGAAACCCCCCCCATACTTAATCACAGAAGTCTTTTTCTGTGCTGATGTTTGTTGTGCTAGGTGAGCAGAGGGAAAAACACAGTTTGAGAGTTTTTCCAAAACAATCAGAAATATAGAAGGCTTGATAAAAGAAATGGTAATGAGCACTGAATGTATTTATATATAAAACTAAAAAGGGGCCACGTGCAGTGGCTTACGCCTGTTATGCCAGCACTTTGGGAGGCTGAGAAGGGAGGATCAGTTGAGGTCAGGAGTTCAAGACCAGCCTGAGCACCATAGGGAGACCCTCCCATCTCTACAAAAAAATACAAAAATTAGCTGGGCATGGTGGCACACACCTATCGTCTGAGCTACTCAACAGGCTGAAGCAGGATGATCACTTGAGCCCAGGAGTTTGAGATTGCCGTGAACTATGATGACACCACTGCACTCCAGCCTGGTGGGTGACAGAGAGAGGCCCTATCTAAAACAAACAAACAAACACTCTAAAAGGAAACACTGTGAAAATTATAATTTAATACATAAGTTTTATAAACCATCACAAGGTAAAACTATTAACAATACAAATAACAAATATTGTAAAGTGGAGAGAGGGAGGAAGTCAGGAGGTTATATACTGTATTAACTTCTTTTATCTTTCATAATAGGAAGTAAATTGATTCTGTCTAAAATTGCAATAAGTAGTAAGAACAACAACAAAAAAGGAATGCTTGATGACCAACTTCTTAATGGCTTTCCATAATGTTTTTACTGAGCTAAAGGATCTCTAAGAAAGGAACATACTTTAATGTAAAGAAACATTCATTTGAAGTGACACTTTAATTCCTTTTCCTTCTTTTAAAGAAATATTACATTATAATCTTGTATCTTAAAATAGCATTTATATTATATCCTTCTTTTCTTTTAGCTTTCTCTGTTTATTTATCTAGCTAACCACAGAAATTTTGAGAATTGTGGCTACTAAATGTTGAGATTGTTCCTAGATGCTAGCATTTAGGGCAAGGGAAGATAAAAATTCTTCTTTGTGCCTTTTCAGTATTGATAAGTTTAGAAAGCACTGTGATGGTTAATTTTGTGTCAACTTGACTAGGCCATGGTCCTAGATATTTGGTCAAACATTATTCTAGATGTTTCTGTGAAAGAATTTCTTAGATGAGATTAACATTTAAATTAGTAAACTTTAAGTAAAGCAGGTTACCATACATGATGTTGGTAGGTCTCATCCAATCAGTTGAAAGCCTTAATAATAAAAAGACTGGCTTTCTCAGAAAAAGAATGAATTCTGCCAGCAGACTGTCTTTGGATTCAAACTGCAACTCTTTCCTGGGTCTACAGCCTGCTGGCCTACCCTGTGAATTTTGGATTTTCCAGCTTCCATAATCTCCTGAGCCAATTTCTTAAAATTAATCAATTGTGCTCTCTCTTTATATATATTCTTATTTTATATATACACATATATATGTGTTTATATAATGACTATATATACAGTCATTCTTCACTATCCATGGGGGATTGGTTCCAATATCCACCAAGGATACCAAAATCCATGGATGCTCATGTTTCTTATATTACTATAAAATGATGTAGTATTTGCATATAACCTATGCATATCCTCCCATATACTTTAAATCATCTCTAGATTACATATAATACCTAATACAATGTAAATGCTATGTAAGTAGTTGATATACTGTATTGTTTAGGGAATAATGACAAGAAAAAAGTCTGTATGTGTTCAGTACAGATGAAACTGTCCTGATTTTTTCCAAATATATACAATCTGCAGTTGGTTGAATCCATGGATGTGAAATCCACAGATATGGAAGGCCTGTGTATATACATGCACACACACACACACACACACACACATTCTGTTGGTTCTGTTTCTTTGGAGAATCCTGACTAATGTAAGCACTTCACACACAGTATAATTTCTATAAAAACAGTATCATTATTCCTTTTTATAAAAAAGTTAAAAAAAAATTTTTTTGAGACAGGGTCTCACTCTTTTACCCAGGCTAGAGTGCAGTGGTGTCATCGTAGCTTTCTAAAACCTCAAACTCCTGGGCTCAAAAGATCCTCCTGCCTCAGCCTCCTGAGTAGGTGAGACTACAGGCACACACCACCACGCCCGGCTAATTTTTCTATTTTTTGTAGAGGTGCAGGTCTCATTCTTGCTCAGGATGGTCTGAACTCCTGAGCTCAAGCTATCCTCCCGCCTCAGCCTTCCAGAGTGCTAGAATTATAGGCGTGAGCCACTATGCCCCACCAAAAAGTTAAAACTTTTGTATGAGAAAATAGGTCCAGAGAAATTTAGAAAAATGTCCAAGGTGATTTCCATAGACCCCTTGCACAGCTAGTTAGTGGTGGAGCTGAGACTCAAAGAGTTTACCCTCCTTTCCACTGAGCTAAAATAGTTCCTGTATCATTATGTACTAAATTAAGATATAGAAGCTCTAAATGCTTGAAGAATAGGGAATATGAGGTGCGTCTTGATGCCTTTATAGACTCACCTGGGAGGAGAAAGATGGTGAAGCATTTGCAGGGAGAGAACAGTGTTTAAAGCCTCAGAGTGGGGCAGGAGCATAGTGTCTGAGGCTTTGTGTGGCCATGGGCAGATGTAGTATAAGTGAAAAAAATCAAGGTATGGAACAGTATGAATATCACTGTTTTGTTAAATAAATATAAGATATATATGTATATGTAAATGTAATCAGTTATAAAAGTACACATGTGTGTGCCTGTGAGTGTGTGCATGTGTGTGCTCACAGGCACACATGTGCACAGGTATGTAAGGAGACCTCGTCTATACCTATAGGTAAGAAAAGTAACCACTGTGCTTCCAAGGACTGAGCCCCCTTACCCCTGAGAGAGTGAAGGGATTTGTGTGACTGATGGATTGTCCATGAAAATGTTTCATGCAGGTGTCACAAGCAATGTATTTTGTGGATGGCACTGAAAGAATCTTTTCTTTCCTTCATTTTGTTCCTTCCATAGTGTTTGCATTATTTTTTACTGTGTGCATGAATTACTTTTTGTAATAATTCTAAGAACTGGTTTAAATTAAAAATAAAGTGTACTTAATGCCACCGAATTTCACATTTAAAAATGGTTAAATGGTAAATTATGTTATGTATATTTTACCACAATAGGAAGAAAGAAGGAAAGAAAGAAAGAGAGAGAGAGAAAGAAAGAAAGAGAGAGAGAGAGAGAGAAAGAAAAAGAAAGAGAAAAAGAAAGAAAAAGAAAGAGAGAAAAAAAGAAAGAGAAAGAAAGAAAGAAGAGGAGAGGAGAGGAGGGAAGAGGAAGGGAGAGGAGGAAAGGGAAGCAAACTTGATCAAGTACGGAACTAAAAGCAAATTTGTAAACATGGTTCTGCTTTTCCTGAGATGGTTCCACTGGTGAGGTGACACATGCTAAAAAGAAAAACGTGCCACCCCGACAACTACAAAGAGCCTATTAGGCAACAAAAGGCAAAACGAGCAACCTTTTTGACAGCATTTCTTACTACCTTCCCATCTCCAAGTTGGTCCTGAGGTTGGGCTCACTGGGCCCCTGCCCGGCCTGCTGCACCCACTGCAGAAACCTCCTCGCTGCTGGGCCTCAGCAGCTGCTCCCGGGAGCCAGGCTGGCAGCATAATCTGTCTGGAACTCTGCCCACATTGTTCTTTCACTCACTTTTCCATTAAAAACCGAGACAAAATAAAAATGTCCCAGACACCTGGGTCCCCAGCATTAGAACTGGCACCAGCAAACTTTTCCTGGCCAGGTGCCCACCTGAGTGGAGAGGAGGGAGGAAAGGGGGCAGGGTGCACACGCCAGGCCTTTGAGGACAAGGACACCAGGCTGAAGGGGCTTGTACTGCAGCCCTGCCGGAATAGTCCAGCAGAGCAGGGTCCCCATCCAGCCAGTCCTCTGCCTTAAACCTTCCTGGCTTCACAGGAGGTGCTGATCCAGCTCATGCCCCACTCAGGCCTCTCCCCAAGGCCCTCTGTGTGCGGGTCACACAGGACTTCTTTGCCCATGGCTGTCACCCTCGCTGCTCCCCCTGCATGGAGGCCACCAGACTGGATGCAGACATTTTGACATAGCCTTTTTTTTTTAATTGTGATAAAATAAATGTAACATAAAGCTTACCACTTTAACTGTTTTTAAGTGTACATTTTAATGATGTTAAGTACATTCGCCATGTTGTGCTCAATATAGTCTTTTGATGCAAGGGACATTTCAAGGCAGACGACTTGATGAACTAATTTTTCCCCAACTTTTTACTTTTAAAAATTTCAAAAGAACAGGGTGATGAACAACCAACCATTCACCTAGAGTCTCCATTTGTGACGGTTTTCCTGTTTCTTTCTGTCTCCCTCCCTCCCCCATCTCACTGTGGCTAGTAGTTTGTTTTTGCTGAAGCATTTGAGATGAAGTCACAGGCATCATGATGACAAGTCATTGTTCAATGCTTCTCCATGTATCTCTTTTTTAAAAAAAAATTATTTATTTATTTATTTTTTCCATGTATCTCTTAAAAACAAGCATATTCTTCAAAGCCCTCAAATTCGTTTGTTTTTACAGCTCAAAGATCGCATCCCATTTAGTTGAACTGTTTCCTTAGCACCCTTGAATCTAGAACACTTCCCGAGTCTTTGTGTGTGTGTTTGTTGTGCGTATGTATGTGTGTCTTTCTTGAGATTGCCACTTCTGAAGAGCCCAGCATGGTTATTTTGCATAATATCCCTTGATTTCTTGTTGTCCAATTGTTTCATGTTTGGATTCAAGTTAAGTATTATCGGTAAGAAGGATATTGTCTTGACATTAAGTGGTGTACTGCAGTTTAATTCTGGTATTAACTGCCTGGAATTAGCACAGATCCTACAAGCAAAGGGCCTAGTTCCCAAAGGGACTGCCTTCACTTCAGATACAAGCTGCAGGTTCAGGGAGTCTCCAGGCCACAATAATGTACCACTACACACCGATGATTAGAATGGCTGATTTTTTAAAATGATAATATTAAATGCTGATGAAGATGCAGAGCAACTGGAACTCTTATACATTGCTAGTGGGAATGCAAAATGGTGCAGCCACTTTGAAAAAATAGTTTACAGTTTCTGACGAAGTTAAACATACTCTTACCATATGACCCAGCAGCCATGCTTCTAGGTATTTACCCAAGAAAAATACAAATTTATGTCCACATGAAAATACTGTAAACAAATGTAGATAGCAGCTTTATTCATAATTGCCCCAAACTGGAAACAACCCAAATATCATTCAACTAGTGAATAGAAAAAGAAATTGATACATCCACATGTGGGAGACCAAAATATGCCTCATTGGCATAAGGATTATTTTATGTTGATTATTTTGAGAGACTGCAGCCACAGAAGTAGCTGCAGTCTCTCAAAAAAAGTCCACCAAGGCTGGGTGCGGTGGCTCCCGCCTGTAATCCTAGCACTCTGGGAGGCCGAGGTGGGTGGATCGTTCGAGGTCAGGAGTTCGAGACCAGCCTGAGCAAGAGCGAGACCCCGTCTCTACTAAAAATAGAAAGAAATTATCTGGGCAACTAAAAATATATATAGAAAAAATTAGCCGGGCATGGTGGCGCATGCCTGTAGTCCCAGCTACCCGGGAGGCTGAGGCAGTAGGATTGCTTGAGCCCAGGAGTTTGAGGTTGCTATGAGCTAGGATGACGCCACGGCACTCAGTCTAGCCGGGGCAACAAAGTGAGACTCTGTCTCAAAAAAAAAAAAAAAGTCCACCAAAAAAGTAGAAGTTACCCTTTTGTAAGTGAAATTTATATCTATAAAGGAAATCTCCATTCGTTAGGGTGACTTCCTCTCTGAAATAGGAAGAGAAGGATGACTTTACATTACTGGAGATTCTTATCAATGCAGAAGGCACTGGCTTAGACTTAAATCTCCAGACCAAATCTTGCTCTTGTTTGCCATACTTTTCCCGATCTCCTCCCCATAACTGGCCTTCCCCCATATCCTTCTATCTTTGTTTTAAGGGATGATAGTATTTAAGCCTGAACTTAAATCCACCTCTCTGAGATTTACTCATTTTTCCCTGGGTGTCCTCTATGTATATACGAGGTAGATGTGCTAATAAACTTCTGTTTGGGTTTTTTTGTCCTGTAAATCTATCTTTTGTTACAGAACTAAGAAGCATAGAGAGAAAATTATTTTCCCTCTCCTACACATGTGATGAAATACTATATGCCAATAAAAAAGAATAAACTATTGATAGATATAGACACAAATGTGGACTAAACTCAAATGCATTGTTCTCAGTGAAATAAGCCTGACCCAAAAGGCTATATGCTGTATGATGATTTCATTTATATGACATTGTCAAAAAGGCAAAACTATAGGGACAAAGAAACAATCAGTGGTTTCCAGGGTTAAGGACTAGAGGAAAGGATTAAATGACAAAGGGGCAGCACAAAGGAATTTTGAGGTTAATGAAATTGTTCTATATCTTCAATGGTCAAAACTCAAAGAACTGCACCATAAAAAAGTGAACTTCCCCCATATGTAAATTTTAAAGTAAATTTGAAAATTTTTTTTTTTTTAAAACACAAAAAAAGAAATGGTTCCTTTTTTAGCTTGATGATGTGCTGGATGTGACCTCTGGAAGAAGGGCAGCTATTTTGTCACTATGAGGAAGCCAAATTGAGGACAAAGCTCATACACACAGGTGGCAAGGCAGAGATGGTGAAAGAACATGGGTATTCAAAATGTTCTAGAGCCAAATGTTATTCAGTCCTGAGATACTATATATTCATATACATATATTCATTCATAAATAATTTGCAGAGAACCTACATATTAACAATATTGAGTTCTTCCAATCCATGAACACAGTATAATTCATTCTTTTAGTTCTCTTCTAAGAGTGAAGAAATTTTTCAAGAAAAACCCCTGGCAGACTAACTTCATGTCTCATGAACTTGAATGGGTCACTCAGCCCTAAGCTAGTCATTGCCAAGAGAAGTAGTGTTGACATGACAAGCTTAGACCAACATTTTTGGAACTTTGCCTTATGATCTATGAGTGGGCTGGGAAATCAAATTGAGTGGATCAGAATTATCATTAGAAAATGAAATAGAAGAAATGTATCAGTGCATAATGCACATTATAAAGCTGAGTATTTATTAAGCTTTCTTTTCAGTTTTCTATAAAAATTATATAGAATACATGTGTGTACTAGGTTGCCATGTGAAATTTGTTTCTTACTCTGAGTCACAGCCTAAAATGTTTGTGATCTTAGATATAATTCTGCCTGGAGATAGAGTCATCCTCTATAGTGAATTCTTATCACTGTATATTGCCTTGGCATCCATTTACAATAAGTTGGACTTTCTCATGCTAGAAGCATAGCTCAGTCACCCTTGACACAGTTTCCAGTTCCTCCCTGTTCCTGGAGGTGGTCAATCCGGGACCTGCCTTATGCAGCCTCCTCCTGGTTGGAAAGCTAAATACAACCTACTTGACTTGCCCCATCGACCCCCACACCTGCATGAATTGCACAGATATGCTGCAGTGAACACCTCTCAGTCACTCCACGGAGCCTGTGCCTGCTTACTGTAAACCCACTGAATAGAACTCCCTGTGGGAAACCTGCTTGGCTAACACTTTGGACCTCAATAAAGGCTTTGGCCCATAGGTCTCTCTCTCTTTCTCTCTCTTGCATTCCACCCACTGGCTGATCATGCATGTCCCAGATGGCTCTCCCCTTCCCATTGGCCCTGTGAGGTATGCTGCCCTCTTCTCTCTGGGATCTGTAAGTAACACAGTGCTCCTGGTATTTCATGTGTTCTGTTGTATTGCCTGCTCTGTGTCTGAACCTAATTCTCCTCCTGGTCAGGGCTCTCCTTGAGGGTGTCTATCTTGCTAGGAATACACAGGACATGAGTCAGACAAGAGCCTCAGGGCATCTTCCAGTATAAACAAGTTTCCTGTGAGAGGGACACTTGGTCACAGGTTGGACCCCTAGGCATTAGGCTGTCCTTCAGGATAAAGAAGTATCCTGTGAAAGGCACATTATAAACATCCATGACCACCTCCCCTGGAGACCCAGAACTCCTGGTACCTCCTCTAGCCCTGCCCCACCCCATCTATGCAGAGCTAGAGTTTATAGCCACTCTCCTGAGAGAGATCTCAAGAACAAATTAGAGGAAAACATAACACCTTTTCTGATGGGTAGAGACCTAAACAAAACATGGGTCCCTTAAAAAGAGAGGAGTAATAGATGTTGAATACTCAAGCAACAGAGCTTGCTACAGGTCCTTTATTTTTCTTCCTTCATGGTGAATTCTTTCTTTCTGTATTTTCAAACTCCAATTAATGAAAACATGTCATTTTGCCCCCGCTGAAGGATCACAGATATCCATGCAAAAGTAGGTCTTCTGTTGCTGTCTAATTAGGAGAAACAAAAATGAAAAAGAAAAACTATTGATTCTCTTTTGGAAATACAAAAGGAAAATAAGAACAGTAATCCCTGAAAATAACTGCTAGACTCAAAAAAAAAGAAATTAGTTGTATATTTCAAATGGGTATTAATAGGCAATTAATCTGACAAAACAGAGTATGTTTATACTCATCAGTGCAGTATCACCACACTGACACTATTGAAAAATTAAAACATATTACACTGGGTCCCTGCTAATTGGTTTTGTAGGTCACAAGCCAAAGGTGATGAATATAGTTTGTGAATTGTCAGAATCAAAACCTTTGAAGATAAGAATGGAAATTTGTTGCTGAATTATCTTTCTTGGCACTTGCCCTATTAGACCAAGTTCTTAAATCTTTGAAGCAATTTACAGACTAAGTTTCTATTAACTTACAATTCACAGTTTTGATGTAAGAATCACTTCTAAATGTCAGGAAATGAAGGCATTTCACAAACCTTAGAAACAGAAATTGCCTTGTAAAAAGCTTACAACCAAACATACAGGTAAATTTTTTAATATTCTCAGTTCAAAGAGCTGGCCTGTGGTGTAGTGTGATAGTCTGCCTGTGTGTTCCCTTTGGTACAAGGATGTCGAGTGATCTACATCACAGCTTCCCCCAGGATAGGAGTAGGCTGGATTTGACGAGACAACTCCCCAGATGAACACAATCTTAAATCTGTTTCTAATTGGGCCAAAGGTTTCTGCAACAAAGCCTTCTTTTTTCTTGGTTGTTTTCTTTACTGGAAAATTTACAAGACTCACACAACCACTTTATTGACTTGTATATATGTAGGATAACATTTCAGTTACATTCTTTGTATTACACCTGGTTATTAGGAGACAGTTACATTTTTTTAAAAATTTTTC
>CM052443.1:67704435-67719708 GCA_028533085.1 Varecia variegata | reverse complement strand
GCCCCCCTAACCATGTAAATACCCTCCAAACCTCCAATCTGTTGTTTTTCTACCCTGGTAGGAGGTTTGAAATATGACCTCAGTGTAGCTTGGACTTAGGCCTTACAGATTTCTTTCAACCCAGTTATAGTACCTTTAAAATCACAGGATCACAAACACAAATCTGGAATACTGTTGATTGTCAGGGTTAATGACATTTTTAGAGGTATTGGGCTTAACGGAGGGAGGAACTTGGGAACCAGAACAGTGAAGGGGGCATAAGTAGTAATAGTGGCTACAATTTATTTCCTGCTTACCATATTCATGGTACCAACAATATTGCAGGGTAGCAATGGCTGTCTTTTTGGCATGTTAATTTCACTGCTGAAAGCCCCAATTGGCTTGGCTCCCTGTGGGCGTGGCTGGAGAGGCCAATGGGCAGCAGCTTTCATCTTCTCTCACTTTTGATTTTGTTTAGATTATCTTCCAAGTGTTTCTTCCTAGAAAGCCTTGAATTTTTGTCATGTTTGAGTTTTCTATTGTAGGAAAAATAGTAAATTGGCCATTGTAGCAGAGGGAAACAAGTTGGTGGTGGGAGTAAATAAAAGAAAATGAAGACAGCCCCAAAACTGTGTAGCCCACAAGAAGATGACTCAAACTTTTGAAAAAACTTGAACACGTGGGTTTCCTTTTTCTTGTGCAACTGCTGTTCATCAGCAATCTTCTCAACTTGCTGAGAATTGAGAGTGGGAGGAGTGGGCAGATCACATAGTGCAAATGAATACAGTAACATGCAGATGAGGTGATTAATTCTTTTTTCATAGCAGAAGATACAGTCCCAAGTGGGCAGAAATAATAACAATAATGATTTTTGTAGTTGAAAGAGGCAATATTAGCCAGGTGTGGTGGCACATACCTATAATCCCAGCACTATGGGAGGCCAAGGTAGGAAGATCCCCTGAGCCTAGGAGTTCAAGACTAGCCTGGGCAATATAGGGAGACTCTGCCTCTTAAGGAAAAAAAGGCAATATTATTTGCATTGTTGATGACACGGTTTGGGAGACAGGAAACGTATATGGTGTCTTCACTTCCTGCCCAAGTTGTCTGTATAGAAACAGGCAATTTTCCAGGCCTATGTTCAGAATTCCATGGAGCAGAATGTGGAGATTTCTGGGCACTGGCTGAGCTTGCTTTCTAAGCATGAAAGTGAAGTAGAAGTGAAAGTGTGGCAGAGGAGGTAAAGCACCGGGGTTTACACTAGAGCTCAAGGGGGCTTGGGATTCTGGCTGGAAAACACCATCATTGCCATTGAGGGAGGAGCAAAGCTCTGAGTATGGAAAGTGTACACAAAGCAAAAGGCTGCCTGCTGGGGTGGAAAGCCAATAGGCTTTGGTGCCAGTGAACACTGTGTTGGAATCTCTACCAAGTATAATCATGTACTGCTTAACAACAGGGACATGTATGTTCTGAGAAATGCATTGTTAGGTGATTTCATTGTTGTGCAAGTATCATAGAGTGTACTTACACAAACCTAGATGATATAGTCTACCACACACCTATGCTGGCTATATGATACAATCTATTGCTTGTAGGCTACAAACCTGTATAGCATGTTACTGTACTGAAAACTGCCGGCAATTATAACACAATGGTAAGTATTTGTGTATCTAAAGATAGAAAAGGTACATAAAAATATAGTATAAAAGACAAAAAAAAAATAGTATACCTGTGTAGGGCACTTACCATGAATGAAACTTGTAGGAGTGAAAGTTACTCTGGGTGAGTCCGTGAGTGAGTGCCCAGTGAATGTGATGGCCTAGGAGATTATGTATGCTACTATAGACTTTATAATCACTGTACACTTAGGTTACACTAAATTTATTAAAACTTTCTTTTAAATAAAATGGGAAAACATATCATGCTCATGGATAGGTAGAATCAACATAGTTAAAATGTCCATACTACCTAAAGTGATTTACAAATTCAGTGCAATCCCCATCAAGTTACCAAAGTCATACTTCACAGATCTACAAAAAATAATTCTCTGCTTTGTTTGGAATCAGAAAAGTGCCCAAATAGCCAAAGCATTCAAAAGCAAAAGCAACAAATCTGGAAGCCTCACATTACCAGACTTCAAACTATACTACAAGGATATAGTAAGCAAAACAGCATGGTATTGGTACAAAAGTAGAGACATAGACCAGCGGAACTGAACAGAGAACCCAGATATATAAAATTATCTACCTACAATCAGCTGATCTTTGACAAAGCTGTCAACAATGTACACTGGGGTTAAGAAGCCCTATTCAATAAATGGTGCTGGGAAAATTGGATGGTCACATGCAGAAGAATGAAACAAGACCCCTACCTCTCACCACTCACAAACACTAATCCAAGGTGGATAAAAGACTTAGATCTAAAGCATGAAACCATAAGAATTCTTGAGGAAAATGTCATAAAACTCTTCTAGATATTAGCATAGGAAAAGAATTTATGACTAAGATCGCATTGGCAATCATGGAAACCACAAAAATTAATAAATGGGATTTGATTAAATAAAAAGCTTCTGCACAGCCAAGGAAACAATCAACAGAACAAATTAACAACCTACAGAATGGGAGAAAATATTTGCAAGCTACACATCTGATAAAGTGCTAATAACCAGAATTTACAAAGAACTCAAGCAAATCAGCAATAAAAACCAAACAACCCTATTAAGAAGTGGGCAAAAGACACGAACAGAAGCTTCTCAAAAGAAGAAAGACAAATGGCCAATACACATATGAAAAAATGGTCAATGTCACTAATCATCAGAGAAATGCAAATGAAAACCATGATGAGATATCACTTTACTCCAGTTAGAATGGCTTTTATTAAAAAGTCTAAATATAATAGATGTTGGCATGGATGCAGGAACAAAGGAATGCTTATACACTGTTGGTGGGACTGCAAATTAGTACAACCTCTATGGAAAACAGTATGGAGATTCCTCAAAGAACTAAAAGTAGACCTACCATTCAATCCAGCAATCCCACTACTAGGTATTTACCCAAAGGAAAAGAAGATCTTTCAGGAAAAAGACACTTACGGTTGAATGTTTATTGCAGCACAAGTCACAATTGCAAAGATTTGGAATCAACCCAAGTGCCCATCAATTCATGAGTGGATTAGTAAAATGTGGTATATATATATACCATGGAGTGCTACTCAGCAATAAAAAAGATGAATTAATACCTTTTGCAATAATCTGGATGGAACTGGAGACCATTCCTCTAAGTTAACTATCTCAAAAATGGAAAAACAAGCACCACATGTACTCACTATTAAATTGCAACTAACCAGTGAGCTCACCTGTGCACAGAGGGAAGTAAAACTCAGTGGAAATCAAGCAGGGAGAGAGGAAGGAGGGGAGGGAAATAAACCAACCTAATGGATACTATGAACACTATTTGGGTAACAGCCACTCCTATAGTTGGGACTCAAGCATTACAAAAATGATCTGTGTAACCTAAAACATTGTATCCCCTTAATATTTTGAAATTAAATTTTTTTCTTCCCAGCTCCCAGAACCTATTGTGTATAAATTTCCCATTCTCAGGTATTCCATTATAGCAGCAGAAAACAGACTAAGACTGTGCTCCAGAAGTACAGTACAAAATGTGCCCTCAAGCTGACATTGGCATTCATGAGGTTTTTACTCATGATGCCTGTGCACGGTTACTTCCCATTTTAAAGAGCTATTCTTACTAAATATATGCTCTGCTCTGTGTGTCCCTGCTGCTGAAGAAGTGTGTCTAAAGTCAAGAAGCATATGAACAAGTTTTTAAATTGCACAATTAAAGACAGGAATTATTATTTAAAATATTTCTCCTTCTAATTTTGTTTTCTTAAAAGATACTGCTTTAGTCTCCCCTATCAAATTACTTCTCCTCTGAAACTCAGTTTCTTCTTTTGTATAATGGGAGATAAAGGATCATTACCTTACTTGATACATATTAGATTCTAAATAAACAGTAGCTATAATAATGACAAAGATACTATAGGCTTTGTGAGGCTGAAGCCTTTCAAAAGCAGAACATGCAGAATTGACAAGTGCTGCTGCTCTCTGTAGAACAGAGAACTTTCTTCCTAGGCAGCAAAAGTGAAAGCAGACTTGCCTTCCATAACAACTGTACTGTTAATGACTTCTCAGCACATTGGTTTTGAAAAGTTTTACCAGTTTTTGGACATTGCCTTTTTTTGGCTATAACACATTTTAACCCCAAACACAGTAACTATATACTCTATAAGAAATATTATTTTGCAATGATGGTTTTAGACAAAGACACACTCATTAATTCATTTGACATAACAATTTCTAGTCAGATAACATCACCATGTGCCATGTTCAGACAAAGCTAGACGTTTTGCTTTGCGTAAGCAAGCCAAGAAAGAGGGACGAATGGGTAGCATCTTCTAGGATTCTTCAGTCTTGTTATGCATGTATATCGTTACTGTATGTTTCAAAGTGGGCTTTCTTTAGCCTTAAATGTGTTTTCCTGTGGCATAATCTTATTTTTATGTGCATTCAGATAACCACGAGCCACAAATGTTGAAAAATATGTGTAAAAATGGTTAAAAAGAATGCATATACCAAAGGATGATTCTCACCCACTTTCAAGACTTTTCTTTCTCAATGGGTGACTAAAATAAACCTTCATGAGTCTGCATTCTCTACACAGTTTCTATTTATTTACTTTTAATTTATGCTCTATCCTTATTTAAACTTGTTTTCAATGGTCAATTGATATATTTTTCTATTTGTGGAAATTGCTTAGGTGCTTTGTTTGGGTTGAGGTAGAAAACATCAAAATCTTCCCATTAAAATTCACAGAATTTTTTTTTTTATGTAATGGCTTCCCAGAGCATAAGGGTTTACAGGAATGAGTTTGAGTCATTAAGGGAAGGATAGACTGGAGAGTTAAAGGAAAAGATTTATGCTTGGCATGTGATATGTTCCATCAATTCCAAGTGCTGAAAGCCTTCAAAAAGAGAAAGAACACATATTAATAGTGCCTCTTGACCTTGGTCAAGGCACCACATTCTGGTATTCTTCCTACCTCATTCATGTTCTGTCCTTCCCAATCTCTTATACACTCTCTTCCTGCTTGTTGTGACCTCTAAACGTGAGGATCCCAGGCAGTGGTGTGCTGTAAGTGTTTAACAACTAGTTCTATGGGGGGAAACCCTGATGTGTAGTGTTTGGCAATTTTCATGGTGCAAACATTTCTGCTGTGGCTGATTTCAAGCTATTAACATGATGACACTGAATGGGGAGTTGGGAAGAGATGTGTTCAGTCAGTACTCACTAGCAGTCTAGAGCCAACTCAGCTCACCACTGGTCCTAGGCCTTAGTAATCAGTCCTTTTCTTTATTTATAGTCATTCCCTAGGTGATCTCACCAAATTTCATGGGTTTAAATACCATCCGTATGCTGATGAATCCCAAATTGGATCTTACGCCACTCTATTCCATTTGCACATATTCATATCCAGTTGTCAACTTGACATCTCCATTTGGATGTCTAATAGGCATGTGAAATTTAATAAGAACAAAACAGAACTCTTAATTTCGTCCCTGCTTGCCTCTAAGTTTTCCCCATGTCTTAGTAGATGGCATCATCATTCACCCAATCACTTAATTCTAAACCCTTAGAATCATCCTTGACTCCTGTCTTTCTCTCATACTCCATGTCCCATTTGTTAGCAGGCCTTATTAACTGTTTGTGTATTTATTTTTTATTTTATTTAGAGAAGGGGGTCTTGCTCTGTTGCCCATGCTGGTCTTGAACTCCTGGCCTTAAGTGATCCTCCCACCTCATTCTCTGGAGTAGCTGGGATTACAAGTATGAGCCATTGCATCTGGCAGCTGTGCCTTTAAAATTTGTCTCAACTCACACTGATACTTATCCACCACATCCATCCCTTCCAGGTCACCTAGCATGAGCATGATTTCTCTCCTGTGGTAGCATCCCTGCCTCCATTCTGTCCCTCTCTAGTCAATTCTCTACAAGCAGCCAAAGTGAGCCTTTAAAATGTAAATCACATCCCATCATACCCGTACTTAAAATTCCCCAATTAGCTTTTTTTTTTTTTTGAGACAGAGTCTCACTCTGTTGCCCAGGCTAGCGTGCCGTGGCATCAGCCTAGCTCACAGCAACCTCAAACTCCTGGGCTCAAGCAATCCTCCTGCCTTAGCCTCCCAAGTAGCTGGGACTACAGGCATGTGCCACCATGCCCAGCTAATTTTTTCTCTATATATTTTTAGTTGTCCAGATAATTTCTTTCTATTTTTTTTTTTAGTAGAGACGGGGTCTCGCTCTTACTCAGGCTAGTCTCGAACTCCTGACCTTGAGCGATCCTCCCACCTCGGCCTCCCAGAGTGCTAGGATTACAGGTGTGATCCTAGCTTTTGATCATATTCAGAATAAAATTCAAACCCTGCCACCTCCCCTAAGACTCTGTGACTTCGTTTGGCTTTGCTATCTCTTGGATTTTGGCTCTTACCTCTGCTGTTGCTTACCCTGCTCGAGCCACACTAGCCTGCTTGTCATTATCAACACACCCAGCTTGTTCCAGCCTCCGGATATTTACATTTTTTTCCCCTCTGCCTGGAAATCTCTCCTCAAAGCCTCTGCTCTGGTTTGAATGTTCTTGCCAAAACGCATGTTGTAATTTAATGGCGAGTGTAATAGGAGGTGGGGCCTTTAAGAGGTGATTAGGTCGTGAGGGCTCTGCCTTCATGACCGGATTAATGCCATTATTGTTAGGTCTGGGTGGAGGGCAAATAGGTGGCAAGGCAGGTAGAGGTAGTGGCCAAAGGTGGAGAGCAGGAACAAATCAGAATGCAGAAAAGGAACTGCAATATCCAATATTTGTGGCTAGAGATATTTCCCTACACGAAACATGCAGTGAGGAGGTCCTAGTGACCTTAATTGACCTGGGGTTCATTGCCATCTAAGTAGCATTATGGTTTTGACCCCTGGTAGAGTTTTTGTGAAGGATTCTGGGAAGATGCATGTGTAAAAAGGAAACTGTTATATAACCCCAACCTGTCAATCACCCAAAGGTAGGAAATGGCAACCAATCCCACCCAGGAGAGAGCCGGGACAAACTAGTGAACATATAAAAGACAGTGTGAGCTAAGACTTCAGGGTCTTCTCCACTTGCAGAGAATGACCCGTCTCTCCCTCTGAGATGTACTTTTCGCTTTGCAATAAACGCTGCATGTGTGAGATCGCTTTGTATTTGTGATCACTCCATCGTTGGCTCGACTCAGTACCAGTACTGATTCCTGACACTGGGAACCCAGGACCAGGGAACACAGAGACAGACCTAGCATCATCACAGAAGTGGGTTAGTTATCTCAGAAGTGGGTTTCTGATGAAAAGGGTGAGTTCCGACCACTTCTCTCTCTCGTCTTCCGTCCTTACTTCCTTGCACCTTCTGCCCTTCCACCATGGAATGACCGTCACTAGATGGCCTAGCAGATGCTGGGGCCCTGCCCTTGGACTTCTCAGCAAGAACCACGAGCCATCTGTAGTCCCAGCCACTCTGGAGGCTGAGGTGGGAGGGTGGCTTGAGCCCAGGAGTTGGAGGCTGTAGTGAGCTATGATCACACCACCGCACCACTGCACTCCTGCCTGGGTGACAGAGCGAGACCCCGTATCTAAAAAAAGAACCACAAGCCAAACAAACTTCTATTGCTTATAAATTAGAACAGTCTAAGATATTCTGTTATAGCAGAAAACAGACTAAGGCAGCCTCTATCGCATATCTTCACATCATTCACCTCACTCAAGTCTTTACTCAAATATTACCTCTTAAGAGAGGCTTTCCTTGACCGCCACATCCCAAAGAGTCCTTCTTGCTCCCCCCATCAGCCCCATACCTCTCTATCTTCTTTCCACACTTACTTTTTCTTCATAGCACTTGTCTCTATCTGATGCATATTACTTATTTGTTTCCATGAAGGCAGGCATTTATGTTGAGTGCTGTATTCTCAGCACCTATAAAGGTACCTTGCACAGTAGGTGCCTAATACATACTTGATGAATGAATAAATATAATGAGAAGTGAAAGCATCTATTTTCACACAGCTTGTCTGTATCAGGGGCTGGCAAACTTTTCCCGTAAAGGGACAAATAGTATAATAACTATTTTAGGCTTTGTGGCTATACAGTCTCTGTTACAACTACTTAACCCTGTGTTCACAGTATGAAAGCAGTCACAGGCAACAATTAAAAGAATGAATTCGGCCATGTTCCAATAAAACTTTATTTATAAAAACAGGCTATGGGCCAGATTTGGGCTGTAGCTTGCAGACCTTAGTCTGGGTGAAAGTGACTGTGCTCTTTGGCTATCTTCATTAACATGACCTTACTACTCCACCGTCTTCATCAGGTGGCTTTTGCATTCCAGGAAACTCTCGCTCAGGATTATAAAAATTGCAAATATCTTTGGAAAAACCCATTTGAATGAACATCAGACTGTGTCACCTTTCATTGACTAGTGAGTTTTTTCTCCAAGATTCTTTAAAATTCCTACCTCGAAACTCTTGCCTTGCTGTGCCCACTGGTTCTAAACTATTATATCTCAAGCTCCTGCATTGAAAGACTTGCCTTCATCCACACCTCAAATCTCATAAATATTCCAACTTTTCTTTCCCTACTCAGCTGCTGACGTGGTCAAGGTGGTGGTCTCCCTGTGTGTGGTGAACAATTAACCTCAGTATTGTCTGCCGAAATTTTCAAGGGGTCAGCCATAACGAAGGGCAAACCCAGAGGAAATTATCATGTTGTTTCTGTTGCTTTTGTGATCACGATTCCTTGGTCTCCAACTTAAAGGACATAATCATTCATTCATTCATTCACTCATTCATTTATTCATTAACAGATACGTATTAAGAGACTATTATGGCCGGGTGCGGAGGCTCACTCCTATAATCCTAGCACTCTGGGAGGCAGAGGCGGGCGGATTGTTTGAGCTCAGAAGTTTAAGACCAGCCTGAGCAAGAGCAAGACCCCGTCTCTACTAAAAATAGAAAGAAATGATCTGGACAGCTAAAAATATATAGAAAAAATTAGCCGGGCATGGTGGCGCATGCCTGTAGTCCCAGCTACTCGGGAGGCTGAGGCAGGAGGATCGCTTGAACCCAGGAGTTTGAGGTTGCTGTGAGCTAGGCTGACGCCACGGCACTCTAGCCTGGGCAACAGAGTGAGACTCAGCCTCAAAAAAAAAAAAAAAAAAGAGACTATTACACATTTGCCCTCATACCAGCTAGTCTTGATAGGGGTGTATAAATAAAACCCAGGCAACTTTGCTCTTTGTAAATATGATAGAAAAAGGGAACCTTTTTCTCCTATGATTGATGACTTTCATGTTTACTTTTTTCAATTTCAAAAAATTGTGTCACCAGGGATTTTCACAGGGAAAGAAAAATTTAGTCATTAAAAATGAGGGCTTCTTGGTTTCTCCAGTCTCCTAAATTCACTGATCTATGAGTTTGCAACTCATAGTACATCTGACCAAGAGTTTTCTGGAGGAGTGCCAGGCACGGCTGAAACAGCAATCTTTTGACCATAATTACTGGAGGAAAGAGCAGCCCTCACCGTAATCATCGTTCATAAAAACTCTGGAATTTACTTGCACAAAGACCTCATTGAGAGCTGACAGGTCTGCTACAGCCATTCCTTTATTCCCGAGAAGGACGCATCAGAAAAACTAGCCGCCCTCCTTGTGCCATTTCTGCAGAGGGAGTGTTCAAAAGTCTGTGCCTGGGGTAGTCAGCAGGCCTGGCTTCCCAAGTGGGTGGAGGCGGCATGCAGTCCTGGGGAGAGAGCCCAAGACTGGAGTCAGGGGCTAACTCTGCCAACTGAGACACGTCGCGGAGCCACCCAGGGCCCCCATGTCCTCGTTTTGGAAGAGCACATGGGAAAAAAATAGCATCTCACCTACAGGAGGCTTGTGTTAACCAGCTGAAAAAAAAAAAAGGACATGAAATTGTTGTGTAAATCAGAAGCTCTTCACAAATGTCAGTCTTTGCTATTATTTCATTAAGGCAGTGGTTGGAGTTGTCATTTTAGCAGTTTTACAAAAAACCACCCTCCCATCACACCTCCCAAAGTCTTCCCTGTAGTGCCAGGATTTCTGTCAATAGAAATGCAATCTTTATTTATCCTCTTCTTGTTTGGACTCTTTTAAAATGCAAGCATCTCCCGGAAGGCATGATACATCAAAGTAATCCATATTGAAACAGATGTGGCTTTCTCAAACTCTTTGTGTGTCTCAGGAGGGATCAGGTGGCTAAGGATGGATAATGAAAAAAGATTACGAAAAAGTTGTGAAAAGTCATTTTAAAAAGCAGGAATACACACAGAATAATAGAATTGAAACAGCCTTGCAGATTTAAAGGATTAATGGTTTTTGAAGTGTAGTCTTGGCAGGTCCCTCTTATATAAAACAGAAAAAAATCAAAGCTAGAGTGGGAGTTCCAGAGTCCCACCCACCATGGATGCCTCTACAACCCATAGGCCCCTCTGCAGAATCCCAGGGCTCTGAGGAACATAGGTTGAAAACCTCTGTTGGCTTAGTCTCCACATCGTATAGCAGATGCAAAGTGACCTCCCAGGAGAAAGATGGAAATACTGCCACTTTCTTAATCTAGTGCTCATGGCTCTACATAAGAACACATTAATAATAATGAATGTTTATTGAGATCTTACTATATGCCAGGCTCTTCACTAAATCACATGCATTACCTTATTTAATTTCTAAAACAATCCTATGGGGTAGATACTAGTTTCCTTCCCATTTTACAGATGAGGAAACTGAGGCTTAGAGAAGGTAAGAAGCTTGGTAAGAAACTGACACTGAGGCCAGTGTGGCTGTAGGGCTGATACTCTTAACTGCATCCTATCTTCCTGTCATATTGGTTTTGAAGAAAACTGTCACTGTCTCTTGTTATCACAGATGTCATCTGGAATTTCTTTAGATTATAGATTTGGGTTTCAATAGAGACTTGTCTGCAACCCACATTGTTTTCAGTCTGGATTGATATTTTAAAAGAGGAAGAAAGAGTTAGAATTAAAATAGAAAGTTCTTTTATGGCTGTAGCAAGTAAGTGAGCATACAGTCTTAGGCACATGATGAGGTTCTATTTTCCTTCTATGTTGCCAACTCTGGGTCATTTTTTTTTTTCTTTTCAAACCTAGCATAAACTTACTGAATAAAAGAAGATATACTGCAACTAAGAAAATACCCCATCTTAAAATCTGAAATTCATATGGGAGAATTACTCCACAAAGCAAAATAACATTGAGTGCTATTAGTGGAAAAACACACAAACAAACCAACCTGAAACTTAGCTCATCATGGAAACTTTTAAATGATCTGTAACACAGAAAAAGAGAAGAAAGGAAACCAAATGAATAAAGACATTCTTCTTCTTTCAGTTGAAACGGCGCCAGAGAGAAATGAAAAATATTTGAGCCTCTCACTAGCAGGAACGGATAACCATTTTTGTATTAGTCACCAGCAAAGTCATCATTCACTTGGTTTTAACAGTTACAGAATTATGAAATGATAGTGCTTAAGACTCTGAAAATTCTGCTCGAAGATAAGCCAGCCTCTCTTAGAGACAGAAAGATGGAAAAATGCGGCAACTGACAGGCAGGCAGCTCATGCTGCTTTTATGGGTTGTTTGTCTCATTCCTGTCCTTTTGCAAGAGCTTTTTGTATATTACAGACACTAACACTTGGATTTGCATTACAAATTTTTTCGAACCATACTTTTTTGTCAGTTGATTTTGTACCTAGCCCATTTTCCAGATAAGGGATTTTTATTTGTTTATGTTAAAATATTTCTGACTTTTTAAAAAAAGGTTCTAGGGATTCTAGTCTCCATTAAGAAGATATTTCTCTATAATCCTATATTGATTGTATTATAATGCCTTTTAATGTGCCCCGACCCTTGTTGTTCTTTTTCATACATTCTTGGCTATTTCTGGGCATTTATTCTTCCATAACAATTAAAAAAATCTTTTGCCGCCTGGACCCCTACCTTGGAGCTGGAGGCAGGGAACATGTGGGAAGAGGAGAGCAGGTGCCTTTGAGAAAACAGGCACTGCCCTGATGGCCCTCTCCCCTGCCCCTGCAGGAAGGAGCTGCTTGTACCCACTCATGGGAGAGGGGGCAGCAGTGTTTTTTTTATATGTGTGTATATATGAATATATATATATAATATATATATTTTTTAAGCTCTGAGCTGTCAACAAGACGTTTCCTACCAAAAAAAAAAAAATTTTGTTGGAAGAAACCACAAACCTACTTCACTGAACCAAGTTTAAGACAGACTATGATCACCTGGAATTTCCTTTGGAATATTTGTATAGCAAAGTGAGCAGTTTTACTCTGCAGGACAGCAGAGAAATGGGGCAGTGATTGGTGGGGATGAGCATCTTTTTTTTTTAAAGATGGGAAATAAAGCACATGCAGTGGAAAGATAAAAACTGACGGTACGGCAGCAAGATGGGGACAATTGCAGGAGCGATGCCTTTGTGTAGATGAGAAGGTATCTAATGAGTATCTGATGCACCTTCCAAGAAACCCATCATAAGTTGAAAATATCCTAAGTTGAAAACTGATTTAATACACCCAAACCAGCCTAACATCATAGCTTAGCCTAGCCTACTTGCAACATGCTCAGAACACTTACATTAGGTTATAGTTGGGCAAAGTTCTGTAACACACATCTTACGTTATAATAAAGTGTTGAATATCTCATGTAATGTATTGAATACAGCACACTGTAGAGTACAGCTTCAGGTGTCTAGTCGTGTGATCATGTGGCCCACTGGGAGCTGCCCAGCCTCACTAGAGAGTACCATACCTTACATCGCTAGTCTGGAAAAAGATCAAAATTCAAAATTTGAGGTATGGTTTCTACTGAATGCATATTATGTTTGCACCATTCCAAAGTCGAAAAAAATCGTAAGTCAAAGCATTGTAAGTTGGAGACCTTCTGTAGTGAAAAAGGGAGCACCTTCATTATGATTATTATATTTTTTTGAGACAGGGTCTTGCTCTGTCACCCAGCCTGCAATGCAGCAGTCCGATCATCACTCACTGCTGCCTCGAACTCCTGTGCTCAATTTTTTTCGTGTTTTTTGGAGACCAGGTCTCACTGTGTTGCCCAGGCTGGGCTTGAACTCTTTTATTACTTTTTAAAAAGCACAGTGACAGTCACGTTCGCGTGTGCGTGCCCAGCTGGAGCCCGGCTCCGCGACTCCTGTTCGCAACTGAGAGCCCCTCCAGGTCTGGGCCACAGCTGTCCAGTGTTCTAGTCCTGGGGCATCCTTGGTATCCTTGGCTGGAGTCCAGGAGCGCCAGGTCTCCCCCTGTCCCGTCTGTGCCGCCTCGAGTCCGCTCCCGCCGCGGTCAGGGCCTGCCCCCCAGTTCCCCTTTCTGCCCAGGGAAGGGTCCTCGCGGCCCATGCTGTCCACTGAACCCGCGCAGACCAGACCGCTTCCAGGCCATGGTGGCCCTGAGGCCGTGCAGCTCCTCCAGGGGGACTCACAGGCCCAGAGCACAGGCCGTGGGGCGCCGGAGTCCGGGGCCTGAGCCCCTGCGCTTCCTGTCCGAGCTTCAGCTCTCAAGACGAAGCAGCCCAAAATGTTCACCGTGGGGATCGTCACCGTGGGCGACGAGATGGAGTTCAGTTGAGAGATGAAGTGGAAAGGGAAGCGCCTATTTGATTTGGTGTGCCGGGCGCTGGGACTTGGAGAAACCTGGTTCTTTGCACTGCAGTGCACAAGGACACCATGGCCTGGCTCGAAATGGACAAGAAGATGCTGGATCATGATGTTTCAAAGGAAGAACCAGTCACCTTTCACTTCCTGGCCAAATTTTATCCTGAGAATGTCGAGGAAGAGCTAGTTCAGGAAATCATGCAACATTTATTATTCTTGCAGGTAAAGATGCAGATTATTTTATTTTTTATTTTAATTTAATTTTTTACTTTGAGGCAACATGATACTCTGTCACTTGGGCTGGAGTGTAGTAGCATGATCATAGCTCATTGCAGCCTCCAACTCCTGAGCTCAAGCCATCCTCTTGGCTCAGCCTCCGCAGTGGCCAGGAGTACAGGAGCCCCCCACCACGCCTGGCTATCTAAGAACCAAATTTTAGGTGAAAAGATCTACTGCCCTCCCGAGGCTTCTGTGCGTCTGACTTGTTATGCCATCCAGGTCAGGTAAGGTGACTAAGCCCCTCTGTTCACAAGCAGGGATTTTTGACCCAAGAAGAATTTTGCTTCCAGAAAGAGTAATAAATCTGCATCAAATGACTCCGCAATGTGGGAGGAGGGAATTGCTGCCTGGTACGCAGAGCACCGAGGCCGAGCCGGGGCTGAAGGTGATATGGGATATTTGAAGATAGCTCAGGACCTGGATTTGTGCAGTGCCAGCTACTTTGCAATCTGGAATAAAAAGAGCACAGAGCTGCTGCTTGGAGTGCGTGCTCTGAGGCTTCACATCCACGACCCTGAGAACAGACTGACCCCCAAGATCTTCTTCCCGTGGCATGAAATCTCAAACATCTCATACAGTGACAAGAAGTTTACTATTAAACCACTGGATAAGAAAACTGAAGTCTTCAAATTTAACTCCTCAAAGCTTCACGTTAATAAGCTGATCCTCCAGCTATGTATTGGGGACCATGACCGATCCATGTAGAGAGGGAAGGCCCATTCTTTGGCAGTTCAGCAGATGGCAAGCCCAGGCTGGGGAGGAGAAGGCCAGAACGCAAAGGGAGCAGCAGCGCCCGGCGGGAGAGAAGTAGGTTAGGGGGGAGGCCGAACGCAGGAGGGGTGAGTTGGAGGAGGCTGCTGCACAGGAAAGGAGAAACAACCACGGCCAGTGAAGACCAATGCGGGCTGAGGACTTGGCCGACCTGTTGGCTGAAAAGCCCCAAATCACCAAGGAGGAAGCAAAACTCCTGGTGCAGAAGGCCGCAGAGACCGAGCACGAGATGCTCCGCATCCAGGCCACGGCCATTCACACGGAAGGGGAGAAGCGCCTGATGGAGCAGACAGTGCTGGAGGCTGAGGTGCCAGCACTGAAGCTGGCAGAAGGGTCAGGGAGGAGGGACAAGGAGGCAGATCAGCTGAAGCAGGATCTGCAGGAAGCCGGGCAGAGCCAAGAGCTGAGAGAAAGCACCTGGAAATTACCCCCAAGCCCATGCACCCACCCATGAACCT
>CM052443.1:67682822-67703935 GCA_028533085.1 Varecia variegata | reverse complement strand
CCTAGTCCAAGGCACCCGGTGTGTGTGTCTTCCTGTCCAGTGCTGGCCTCCACTGCCCAGCCTGGGAAGTGTGTAGGGAGTGAAGTACAGAGGCCCCTGGAGGCAGGGAGGCTGGTGCCAGGGTTCCGGTACACCCGTCCCCTCCATCAGTGAGGATGCAGCATGTAGCAAAAAAGCCCGGCTGGCTGAGCCCAGGCTCTGAGCAGCCTCCCTGCTGCGCATCGTGGCGGAGCTTGCCTGGAGCTCCTGACAAGCAAAGTGATGAGCCTCCGCCAGGCACCCCACTGCCAGCTGGTGGGGACCTGGCAAAGCAGCTGTGCCTGGGGAGCGACTTTAGGCAGCAGCTGTGATGGCAGACCCGGGAGGCGAGTAGAGCGGTGCAGGGAGCTGACAGTACAGAGCACTCACCGCCCTCCCCCGGCCACCCCAGACCATGGTCTGAAAGGCAGGTGCCAGCCACAGGTGTCCTCCCTCCCCCTTTCCCTCTGCAGCCTTAGCCTCTCCTGCCTGTGGGGCTGGGGCACTCCCGGGTCATGCTCTAATCAGCATCTGGATCCCGACTGTGACTGGGGGCTCCGTGGGCTCTGAGGCCCCACAGGTACTTCTCGCTGGCCCAAGCACTGAGCTCCACAGGCTCTACTCTGTGTCTCGGATCTGCATCACCTACCTTCCTGGCCACGTGCCAGCGAGCCCTTCCCAGCCCACTGTTGTACCTGGGCCTCGTTTCGCTGTGGTCCTCAGCCTCTGGAGGGCTCTTTACTTCATATTCCCTCCGGCCCCAGTGGGGTCCCTTTGTGCCCCTCCCAGCACCAGTCGGATGCAAGTGTCCACTCCTAGGCTGGCTTGCGACTCCCTCTGGGCTGCAACAGTGGGTCACAGAACCACCCTCTGGGGCCACTCCTTGGCCCAGGGCCACCTTCTTGCCCTTTCTGCTCTGCACTGCTGGTGTTGGTGCTGTGGCCACCTGGGGCCCTTCAGATCCTTCCAGCTGGGCTGTTACACGGAGCAGATGATACATCTTAATCAGTGAAAAGATACTTATTAACCAAAAATGTATGCGGGCCTGGAGATTTCCAGAGGGCAGAGGTGGTCCCTGGCAAACCTATCTGGTTTTGAATAACTGAGAAGCTCATGGAGATCCTGCCTTTCTCCCACTGAGAGGCTGACCCATCGGTGTCCTGGGCTGGCCACTGCCTTCTTAGGCCACTTTGCCACTTACAGCCTGCAGAGCGGGACTCCACCTCTGGAATCTGCATGTGGATGGCTGTGGCTGGAAGAGTTCCCCTGTGTCTTTCTCCTCTGTCCCAGCTGGAGAGTTCTCAGCAGCTGAAGCCTCAGACATTTGTACAATGAGTTCTGGCTCTTGTGTGGTGGCTCTGTCTTCTCGGTCTTAAAGCCCATCCCTGAATTTCCATCACGAGTTACCTTCCTTCTGACTCACAAATTTATTCATTAACAGTGGCTTCGGGGCACAGGAACACGATGGTGTTTTATAAAAACAAAGTCAGGCTTTGTTTTCTTATGCTTTAAATACTCTGTGTACTTTTTTTTAAATATAGGCAAGCTTTATTATGTATGAACTCACATATGACATTAGAATGGCAATTTTACTTAAAATTAACTCATTAAAAAGTTTAAATGTCACATTATGGATATATATAAATGCTGTCCAAAATTCTGGAAGGTATTCAAGCAGGTAACAGATATTACTACTCATCTTTGGACAGACGTAATAACAGCATTACTGAAACTGGCTCCTGGACAAGTATGTACCGCTTGCGTCTGTGTCTTGGGGAAAAGTGGAAGTCATAATACAGGCATGACTGATGCAATGATTCATGGATAGCTGTTCCTATTAATGCTGCTAAAATTAGATTCACATGTTTTACTTTGTGAAGGAGCTGATGATGCTTTCCCTTCTTTTGTCCCTTGAGGGCCATCACCCACAGCATTGGCATTGTACCCCTTCATTCCAAAATGCAACACAGATGGGAATTTAAGCCTCTTCACAAAGCAAACCACCGGAAATTCATAGGTGACATCCAACATTGGTCTATAACTGATCTCACATAATATGACAGCATCATTCCCTTGGACCACAATTTTGCTGATTCCGAGATAAATGACAGGATAAGAAAACTCATAGTTAGACGACAGCAGTCTTGTTACAGGACAGTTACCTCCCAGGTATATGTCACTACTTCTAATTTTTGTGGTGTTATCATAGGGCCTTCTTTTGATTCTGTCTACCAACCAATCTTCAGAACATGTTAAAGTTATTATTTGGTGAAATCCAGAAGAATTCCAAAACGACAAAGAATGGAGCATATTCTTTGAGCACAGAGGTCTTCATCATGCCAGACTCCAAGACACAAGACCCACAAGGGAAATGGCGCAAAGGCTCTGTGTGCTTCTGAAGTCCAGAAATGACAAGCATGCAGCCCCAAAGTTGCTGGGCTGGCACCTGAGCTGTGGCCGGAGCACCTGGGCCAGAGGAGCAGGACGGGGAAGGCAGGACCTGCTCAGCCGCGAGCACTTCATTCACCTGGAGGCAAGAATTAGCGGCACCTCCCCACATGTGGGTAAGGCAGAGAAGATGGTGGCCTCAGAAAGGTCTTGAGCCCCAGTAGCAGGAGAAAGGATGAAAGAGGTGCAGGTGTTTGGTTTTCAGAGATTTGCACCTGTGGCTGAGGTGACTGTGCCCTTTTTAAATGAACATTTTTAGGGCCTGGGAACTTGCCAAGTAAGGAAGTCTCTGAAGTCCATTGAGAGCAGCGCCCTGGTCACGATTATTTCACTACGAGCTCTTCTGATGGTTCTTGGACAGAAGTGCCATGGCCCAGAAATGGTTTGTGAAGTCACTACCCAGCTGGTGGCACTCCATGCGGCTGCGCTGTTGGCCCGGAGCTGTTCAGCACCAAGTTCATCCTGACTGAGGTCCCACCGTAGCCCCGGCAGTTCTCTGGCCTCTGCTATCCACTCAGTTGTTCCCGTACCCGCCAGGCCCAGCTGGACAACACCCCACGGCGCTTCTTGAGCGACTGTGTCTTGTAATCTTGGGGACACGTTTCTCTGCCTTTCTTTTCTTTTTCAAAAGTCCAGAGACTGACAACCAGCCACAGTGACTAAGTGTCCCTCACTGACAGGGCTGGGGCCTCGTAGCCCCTGGAGGGAGACAACTTTTCCCAGTGGCCCAGGGCCAAGCCACCCCTAGGGGCTTTTGGGGAAGCTCCCTCCATTTTCAAAGATGTGGGTCCTGAGTTGGGCCTCCTGTGAGGGCCAGACTATGGAAGCTGTTTTCTATTCTGGGGGACTATTGTAATTTAAATGATTGTGTTAATAAAAACTCTAAGCTGGGGAAAAAAAGTATTTTTGTGATCAACTTAGTTTATACATTCAGTAAACATTTGTTGATTATTCACTCTGTGCCAAGCTCTGTGCCAGTTTCTCAAAGATTGTCTGGCAGAACATTATGTAGGATGTCAACAGGTATGTCATAGAAAAGCTGACTTTATGCTTAGTTGGTTAAATGAAAAATTAAAGATGTTATTTTAGGACTTCTCATCCTAATTCACAATGTTCGTGGAAACAGTGAGCCAGTGTACCACATTTCTCAGTAGCCTCCATATTGTTTGACCATAAAAATCTGTTTTTGACATATATTTAACAGAACATAATAATATGCATTGTTTCATTGAACAAACTTGGAAAAATGTTACATTTAGGGAATGAAATTAGAAAAGCTAGTATTTATTAAGCCCATACACTAGGCTCTTTGCCCAGACTAGACTCTGCTCTAAGCCCAGACTAGGCTCTTTGTTATACACTTTATGTATATTATCTCATTTTTTCTTCATAGTAGTCTCATGAGGTAGATAGGACTAGAAAACAGAAACTTCAAATAAATGGCAGACTTAGGATTTGAACTTGTTCTATGACATCATCAACCACTGCCTCTTCACCAACCTATTAAAAATCACACAAAGGACTTTAAAAATCATTAAGTACTGTTTAATATTATAAGTAAACCACTTCAGAAAATTGCTCCTGAAAGAGTGATTTCTGGACTGCCATAGGGATAATTTTCTTTTTTTGTTTGTTTTTTTCATTTCACAGATATTCAGAAAGTTTTTGATCTCCCCTGTGTCTTCTTTTAGGACCATGCCTAAACACTATATATAAAATTAAGCTAGCTGCTGTAACAAAGACACACACGATGAAAAGTTGGTATTTCTCATTCATTAACAGCCCAAGGTGGGGTTTCTTGTTGTCAGGGGAGGGCTGTGCTCCATGCAGCCTTACAAGACCTAACCTAATGGTGGTTCTACCATTTTCAAAATATTATTTCTAAAGCCACACTGGTGAAGTGGGAGTGGGGTGTGTTACCATCTCAGTGAGCCCCAAAGGGAAAGAAATGGGAGGATTGTGCATCGGAAGTGCCATATGTTGCTTCTACTCACATCCCGTTGCTAGAACTCAGTTATATGACACATATAATCCTAAGGGTGCTCTGGAAAATGAGTAGCTGTGTGCTTAGGAACAAAAGGAAACCAGTTTTGCTGAACAGCTAGCAGATTCTGCCACACCAACCACTGAAAAAGATACATACTAAAGTTTTCCTTGACCATTTTTTCAGAGTCAGCTAACAATAATTGTAATTATGATGATGTCTTAGTCTGTTCTAGTTGCTATAACAAAGTACCATAAGCTAGGTAGCTTATAAACAACAGAAATTTATTTATCATAGTTCTAGAAGTTAGGTAGTCCAAGATCAAGGTGCCAACAGATTCAGTGTCTTCTGAGGGTTCACCTCCTAGTTGACAGAATGTTGACTTCTAGCCACATCCTTGCATGGTTTTAGCAAATGAACTTCCTTGTGCCTATTTTGTAAGGACACTAATCCCATTGACGAGGGTTCTGGCCTCATGACCTAATCACCTCCCTAAAGGCCACTCCTCCTAATATCATCACCATGGGGATTAGGATTTCAACATATAAATTTTAAGGGAACACAAACATTCAGACCATAGCAGATGATGAGTTAAAGGCATGGAGAAGTGCTTATGATACAATAATAAATATTTACTGAATACAAAAAGCATGCCAGGTACTGTGCTAAGTGCTTTACATTTATTATCTTATTTAATCCTCTCAACCCCAAGATAAGGGAGTAGATAGTCCCTTTTGATATTGGAGAACACTGAAGCTTATAGCAGTTTAGGAAATAACTCAAAGTTACCTCAGTGGCAGAGCCCAGATGAGGAACTTGGTCGGTTAGTTTTAAAGCTTGTGCTTAACCATATGCTACTCTCAAACAACACAATTGCACGCTAGGATCATGAAAGGAGGCATATAAAAACTCAAAGGGACACATGAAGTTCACAATAGTCATCGTGTCAGGGGAGTACAATTTTGTTTTATTCTCCTCTATTTCCCAAAACTATGAGAAAACTTTTTACTAGTTCAAAGCTTTTCATTGGGATGGCAATTTTCTTTAAATGGAAGGAGGAGGCTAATTTTCCCATTTAAAAAGCATTTATTAAAAAAAAACATAAGGGAAAAACTTTCTCAATAGTAATGGGATGGGAAATGTGACCGTTTATCTTTCCTGAAATTGCTTTTGCATATTCTCTCTAGGGCTTATTGTGGTGATGGAATAAGAAAAGCTTTTTGGTTGCCATGTTTGGAATGGGTGTGGCTTTACCTCATTCTGCACCTGAGTGGGTAACTTACTGCAAAGGGCATTCTGTTTGCTGGGAAAAGAATTCATGTGTGAATCATACCACTTAACATTTTCCTGCTAGCATTGCATTGCATTGCATTGCATTGCATTTCTTTTTTTTTTTTTTTATTTTTTTATTAGTATTATTTTTATTTTATTTTATTTTTTATTTTTTTTATTTTTTTTATTTATTTTATTTTATTTTATTTTATTTTTTTATTTTTTATTTTTTTTATGCATTGCATTTCTTGATGGGATATAATCTTTTGTTGTTGTTCTTTTCTGTTGTTGTTATTCTTCTTCTTAAAACTGACAACTAACTTCGTTTTTAAATAAATTTTGTGCACAATCTCAAACTTACACTTTGCAAGAAGAGTACAAAGAATATTTTTGCCTTGAATCATTTGATAGTAAGTTGACTATGTGAGGCAGTATCTCCCCAGATACTTTTGTGTGTATTTCCTAAAAACAGAATATTCTTTTACAAAAGCTGAATTTTAAAAATCTGCAAATTAACATTGTTATATAATAGCCATCTAATCCTTGGATGCCATTCAAGTTTCATCAATTGTCCAATGAGTCCATTCTAGGAAAAGGTCTACTTGAGAATCCTTTGTTGCATTTAGTTGTCAAATCACTTTAGTCTCCTGCTATCTGCCAAGGTTAGTTCCTCAGTCTTTCCTTGACTTTTCTGACTTGGATGCTTTGGAAGATTACAGGCCAGTTATTTTGTAGAAGTCACTCAATATGGGTTTGTCTGGTGTAGGATTCAGTTGATGCATCTTTAGCAGGAATTTCTCGAGTAACTCTTAATTCTTCTTATTATATCCTATCAGGGGTGCATGACTTCAATTTTCCCATGACTGATGATGTTCACTTTGCTCACTTGGTTAAGGTGGAGTTATTCTTTTTCCTGCTGTAATTAATACAAATTTTGTGGGGGAAATTCTATGTAAATGTCCCATTCTTTCATTAAACTTCCAATTTCTCCATATACTTACATTGCTAAGGACTCATAGTTTTCTATTTTATTTAAGGAGGTATAATCCATTACAACAGTTATTTATTTTGATGGTGAAGCTGGTTTCTGTGTACTTTTGATATGTTCTTATCATTTTCTTGCTTTTTCTGGCACAAGGTTCTTATGCAAGTTCCCTACCTCATTCCTGGAACCAGCCATTTCTCCAAGAAGCCTGGTTTCTTTTAACAGAGAATGGCATCTGTAAGATGAAATCAGGGCTGTGCTTACTGCTATTAGAGACCCTCTTAGGAGACAAAGCTGGGGTATGTATGTAAATATATGAAGGTATATACATAGATAAATGCATATATACACACAGTTTCATCTATATTTATTTTTATTATATCTATCTATATATGTTGAAAACCATGAGTTTGCATCAATTATTTTCTTTTTTTCCATATTTGTAACTCCCAACTGCAACAGTAAGAAATCTGGCTCCTATGACCCGGAAGTCTCCTTATGTGCTCAATCCCTTGTATGTAGCCCATCTGCCATCATGGCCATTGTCCCTTCCCTTGCTCCCACCTGTGACCACCACCACTCAGAAACTGTCCTTACCCTGCTCTGACTATGATGGGCCATGCCGTGCCACCTACTACCACATGGACGTCCTCCTCACCCTGTCAGCATTCTGATTCTCTTCCCAGGGCCATCGTCTAATACAGTTGCCTTCCTTGTCCCCTTGGGCTGGGACTCCCTGCTCCGGTGATGTCCTTCTTGCCCAGCGGGGTCTCCCAGACCCACAGCAGCTCTGGGGCATCCTCCTTGACCCACTCAGCCCAACCGCCCACACTGGGCTGCCCCCTCTGTAAGTTGATGCTCTCTTCACCCTGCTCACACGCTACACCTGTGCCACGCTGTCTCTCTGTGGGGCTGCCCTCTTCCCCTTGCTGGGGTTCCCACACCTGGCACAAGCATCCCTCTTACCTAGAGGCCCTTTTTAGCCACTTAGGCTCTGACACACCCTGTACCAGACTATCCCCAATCATGGATACCCTCCTCACACTTTGGCCCAAGGAGACACCCTGCCTTGGGCCACCACTCTCACTCCAGAGTGACTGTTCATCTGTCTCTGCCTTACTGAATGGCTTTAGGACTGGATTGCTCCAGGAGAAAAGGGAGGAAGAGGAGAAAGAGGAAGATCAACATTTTCTTTCCTCTGAACCCTGAATCATCACTATGGCACATCTTAAGTCAACTCTTAAGTTGACAAAAGAGTTGGCTTTTGATGAAGTTTATTTTGGAGACCATCTCTGGGCAAGGAGTTAAAGGTCTCAGTGATAAAGATCTTCAGTGGATGGAGCATCTAGCTAGAAATCTGGAAGCCTGGAGTCTAGTTCTGGCCCTGTACTTTCCCAGATGTGTGAAGCAGGTTGTTCTACTGTTAGTCCTTTATATTATGGGGTGATAAATAAATCAATTGATCAATAAATAAGAAGATAAGAGTCCCTTTCTCTGCATATATAAACTAAAGATAGTTGTTTTGAAGACGAAGTGAGATAAGTGATTCCAAAATGTTTTAAAAACCATAAAAACCTATACAAATATGACATTTTTTATAAGAAAAATATTTTGTTAGGAAATATTAATATAAAGCACATTTTTAGTAGGGCAATCCTATTTTCTTTATGAATTACAAAATTGATGGGAATAAAATATATCCCAATGCACTGAGCTGAAAATGTGAGCTGGGGAAGGAAAAGATGGGATGCTTGGGTGGGGGTGGCATCAGCTATGACATGCTGAGTCTTGTGAAACCAGAGCCCGGGAAGCTCAAGGAAAGTGCTTTGAAGAACTTCCAATTTAATTTAGTTTGCATCTTTAATTGATCTTTTTGCTGTAAACTCTGTAAGAGCAAGTTTCCTCTGTCAATGATATCCCCACCCCCAAATTTACTTCTCTTTATCTCTCTGTGGAAATTTCCTCTGTGTTCTGACCCCACTGTAGCAGCTTCTAGGAAACTTCCTTTTTCTTTACTGTCTACTGTCTAGAAATGTGTGGCATCTAGTTGAACCATCTCATACTTCAACAAAAGAAGCCAACTAAATGGGATCTCTGGGTCTGAAAATTACTTGATTCTCAAGGCTTCCATTTATACAAAAGGAATAAATTTAAGATGTTTTTCTGCATATGGTGAATAAAATCTCATCTTTGGCATTTTTTATAAGAGACCCTAATACATACTTAAATTGCTTTTCTTTGATTCTTGGATAATGAATTAGTAAGGACAAAACCAAACCAAAAAAAGCCACGAAGCCACCAGGCCCACATAGATCACGCATGAAGACTGGACTTGAATGTTGCTCTGTGTTCTAAGGGGCCTAGGGTTCATTTTTAAAAGATTCCATAAAAAAGCACAAAAAGGAATTCAGCACCTTTAAAAAGAAGAAATGAGGCTAAATGTGGGAGGTAGAGTTAAGCTAAGCCCCCACGCTAGAGAAAGAGCGTGTACATTACAAGGAAGTGGTCAGTGCTAGCAGACAGTTGGGCAATGAGGTTGCAGGCAGGTGGAACAGTTGACTCACCCTCCCTCTTTTATTTGGTTTGCTGCTAAGAACCTTTGCAAATTCTTAACCATTTCTGTGGGCTTCTTAACTCAGTGATAACTGAGAGGGCTGAGCAGGGATCACAAGTGAGAGGAAGAACAGGCTCCCTGAGGGTGAGCCAGACGGTGTCACTACATGGCATTGGTTTCAACCGGAATGGATGACATTTGAAGACTAATTTACCCTCCTGGATAGCTCCCCATTCCTTTTGCAAATAGGTATTGCATACATAGGGTTGTCCCATGGTTAAAACCAAAACACTAGAAACACAATAAAAATCTGTAGTCCAAAAAAAAATCTCACATCCTAATGATATGGAAAACTTATTGATTGTTTGTTAAAGATGGTAGCTTAAACATAAATGTTTACCTTAGTTCTTTCCAAAAACCCCACTAAAATGACAGTGGATAAATTTTTTTACACAGCCACACACCCACAAGGACAAAGAGACTTGGAGTGGAGAAAACAGCAAGGAAAAATGGAAAGATGGAAAGCCTACGGATGAGTGTGAACTGACCTAGCTGACTCAGTGTAGCGAAAACCTAAGCTGGCAGTGGGTGAAAGTGAGTCACCCATCTGATTTGCACCACATAACCACCAACATGCTCAGGAATTGGTGTCACCAGGTATCTCTAAAATGGGGGTGAATGAGAGAACACGTGAATTGGTCAAAAGCCTTTTCAAGAAGCAGTTTGACTCCCTGCTCCCTTCTCAGTGCCTTGTAGCGGAAGACCTATCCCTCCCCCACCTTTGTTCAGGATTGGAGCTGCGTGCGCAATGTGGTAGCCACTAGGTACATGTGTTTTTTTTTTTGTTTTTTTTTTTGAGACAGAGTCTCACTCTGTTGCCCGGGCTAGAGTGAGTGCCATGGCGTCCTCCTAGCTCACAGCAACCTCAAACTCCTGGGCTCAAGTGATCCTACTGCCTCAGCCTCCCGAGTAGCTGGGACTACAGGCATGTGCCACCATGCCCGGCTAATTTTTTTTTTTTCTATATATTTTTAGTTGGCCAGGTAATTTCTTTCTATTTTTAGTAGAAACGGGGTCTCGCTCTTGCTCAGGCTGGTCTCGAACTCCTGAGCTCAAACGATCCGCCCGCCTCGGCCTCCCAAGTGCTAGGATTACAGGCGTTACATGTGGTTTTTGAGCACTTGAAATGTGTCTATTCTGAATTGACGTGTGTATTTCGCACTTACAGCAAGTAAGTGTAAAATACACTGTAAGTGCGAAATACACACCCAATTCTGATGACTTAGTACAATAAAAAAGAATGTAAAATAGTGGGAGATTTTTAAAAATATTGATTATATGTTAAAACAGTATTTTTAATCTATTAAATAAAACGTATTATTAAAATTAATATCTCCTGTACATGTGTGCATGGTTTTTTTTTTTTTCTTTAATGTGACTGATAGAAAATTTAAAATTGCATCTCTGGCTAACAGTATGTTTCTATCAGACAGCACGGCTATAGAGGGTGTGAACCAGTGGTGATGCAGGAACAAGGGCACAACTGAGGAGTTCCCGTACTGAAAATGGCTTGGCCAAGCAAAAGCTAACATTAGATAGTGAGACCTCAGCCCTTACTCTCACTTCGATCCCAGAATGCTGGCAACTGGTCCCCTAACCTCCAAGTAGGGGACATTGGAACATTCACTTCAAGAGAAGCGGACCAGCCTGCTAAAAGATACCGAAGCAGACGCTGTCAGACACCTGCCGTGTCCCCTCAGCCTTCCCTTGTGCACATGAAGACAGCTTCCTGCAAACTCCTGCAACTTTCTTCTGGAGGACGCTCCTCTCAGCCTGCAAACAGGCACAGCGGGAAGTCCCAGAGAGTTCAGGTGCCTCGAGGTGACAAGGTGACGTGAGGGCCTGGCCCCCTCGCTCTCCCACTTCCAGGGTCCTGCACGGGGCACCACGCGGGGCCTCTACTGCCCACGCTCACTCTTTCTTCCTCTTCCCAGTCTCATTTCTGCACCCGCTACCAGGGTGTCCTGAGATCACCTCTGAAATGAATTACCTGAACTGGGTGTGTCTCTGGGTCTGCTTCAAGGAAACTTAAACCAAGACAAATTGTTACAGTTGGGGCTTCTCCAGGAAGACAGCACAGCCATGTCACCCTGCAGGGTAGTGGATAAGCATCACTCATGCACTCGGAGCTTTTCATTTTTTAATGTTTATTTTAGGCCTGGCACAGTGGCTCACGCCTGTAATCCTAGCACTCTGGGAGGCCGAGGCAGGAGGATCGCTTGAGGTCAGGAGTTCGAGACCAACCTGAGCAAGAGCGAGACCCCCGTCTCTACTAAAAAAAAAAAAAAAAAAATAGAAAGAAATTAACCAGACAACTAAAAATATCTAGAAAAAATTAGCCGGGCATGGTGGTGCATGCCTGTAGTCCCAGCTACTCGGGAGGCTGAGGCAGGAGGATTGCTTGAGCCCAGGAGTTTGAGGTTGCTGTGAGCTAGGCTGATGCCACTGCAGTGTAGCCCAGGCAACTGAGTGAGACTCTGTCTCAAAAAAAAAAAAAAAAAATATATATATATATATATATTTTACTTTTCAGCTTTATTGAGGTATAATTGGTATACAAAAAACTGCACACAGTGTATACAAGTTTGATGAGCTTGCGCATATGTACTGTTAAAATAAAAACTTTAGACAAATTAAATTTAACAGAGTTTAATTGAGCAAAGAATGATTCCAGAATCCAGCAGCCCCTGAAACCAGAATAGGTTCAGGGGGACTCCAGCGCTGCCACGTGGTCGAGAGGATTTGTGGACAGAAAAAGGAAAGTGACATACAGAAAACAGAGGTGAGGTGCAGAAACAGCGGGACCGGTGACAGCTGGGTGTTTGATTTACTTGAACACGGTTTAAACAGTTGGCCGCTTGTGATTGGTGGAAACTCAGCTGTGTTGATTGGCTGAGGCTTGGCTGCTTGTTACAAGAGGAGGTTACAGTCTGTTTGCACATCTAGTTAGGCTACAGCTCAGTCTGTACAGAAAAACCTTTAGGCCCAACTAAAATATGTAAGGAGGCAGCTGTAGCCTAAACTTAACAGTATTTATTGTTTATGATAGGCACTGTGTTGTACAGCAGATCTCTGGAACTTCCTCATTCTTGTACAACTGCAACTTTATACCCATCAAACAACAACTCTCCGTATCACTCTCCTCCCGTCCCCTGGTAACCACCATGCTATTGTCCACTTCGATACCTTTGGCTGTTTCAGGTGCCTCACGTAACAGGAATCATGCAATGTTTGTCCTTTAGGCACTCACTTATTTCACTGAATATAATGTCTTCCACGTCCATCCATGTTGTTGCAAATGGTAGGATTTCACTTCTTTTTTAAAGCTGAATAGTGTTCCATTGTATGTATATACTACATTTTTTAAAATCTATTTGTCTACTGATGGACATTTGGGTTTCCTTACCTTGGCTATTGTGACTAATGCTGCAATAAATATGGAAATGCAAATATCTCTTCCAGATCCAGAAGGTGGGATGATTTCAATTTTTCTCTGATATATACCCAGACGTGGGATTGCTGGATCACATGATAGTTCTATTTTTAATTTTCTGAGGAAACTCCATACTGTTTCCCATAGCAGCCGCCGCATGTTACATTCCCACGAACAATGTACAAGAATACCCTTTTCTCCATATCCTTGCAGACACTTATCTTTTTTTTTTTTTTAAATAAAGCTGTCCTAACAGGTGTGAGGTGATATCTTATTGTGGTCTTCATCTGCATTTCGCTGATGATTAATGATGTTGAGCATCTTTTCATATATCTGTCGGTCATTTGTGTGTCTTGGTTGGAGAAATGTCTATTCAGGTCCTTTGCTGATTTTTTAGTTTGGTTATTTATTTTTTATTTTATTATTTATTATTCAGTCAGAGCCTTTTAGAATCTACTTTTAAATACGAGCAGAAAGCCAAAACAACCAGACATTTAAGGATGTCCTTTAATGATTCAGAAAGTAAAACAAAGTTTTGGGTTTTTCTGAAAGTACCAATTTATATGTGGCTCATTTTTTTATGCCCCGCATGTGCATGGAAGTAACATTGTGCCATAACGATAACACTAAACTTACAAAAAGGATGGGTGCATGTCTGTGCTTGTTTCAGCAAACAGAAAGCTAAAACACTGGACTAGCTATCTCAAAGTTAACACCCTGCCACCCTCTGAGTACCCAGTAGGTGCTACTCACTTTGCCAGGTGCTGGCATACAGAGATTAAAGCCAGTCCCTATTGTCCAAGGATGTATAGTGTAGGAGAGAAGTCAGATAAGAAGGAAAATGCTAGTTGTGTGCTGGAATAGAGTCTGCACAGCAGGGAAGGAAGCCCAGAGGGACCCTGACATGAGCAGGCTGGGGAGAGGGCCAGTGGGGTGCAGCAGAAGGAAGAGCATGCCCTGCACAGGGAGTAGAGAAAGGGACACATTTAGGAAACTGGAAATATCCCAAGATGGCTGCAGTGAAGAGTATGTTGGGGAAAGTGTCCAGGAGTGAGGCTGGAGGGCAGCCCGGGTCACACCATGCCAAAGAGGGAGAATGATTTTCTAAAGAAACCAGGGCATCCTGGAAGGGCTCAGGGTGACGTCCCCTGAAAAGCGAGCCTCTTCAATGATCTCCATAGTGCTATCTTAGTGGTAAGATGCCTCCCTTCTTGCAGTCTGCAGAGGGAACGGAAACAACCACTACCTCTGCATCTTTTGAAAGGGAAAATAACTGGGAATGTGGAACCAGGTGTAGGAGGGAGAAAGGACAGGTGCTGGCGAAACTGTGAAGTGTGTTTTCGTGCTTTAGGTCAACCCCCCTCCCCACAGACACATACGCCACACAAGCTAAGATCCAGTTTTGTGCCTCTCCCTCCCAGCTGCAGGCCTTCCCATGCCCGCTAGCCTGGAACTTTTCCCAAGTAGCATAACATCTCAAACCAGTCACATGAGGACAATTTCTAGAAAGCACTACGAATGAATCTGAGGGTACAGAGCCAGGCTCCTCAGGATTTGGCACCCATAAAACAAGGATGGGCACAGGAAGGCAAAGGATATGGGCCATTTTAGGTAGGTGGGGGATCTGCAAGGCAGCCCTTAAAACTCTCTGCAGTGAGCACAGTCCCCTGCTAAGAGGATCGCTGCTCAGGGGCTGTGCTGCCTAAAGTGGGGATGGATGTGCCCAGAGCACATAGACCTCAAAATACACTAAGCTAATGGGAGGGTGCAGAGCCCGGCCATGCTCCCTGGTCTTGATCTTTCCACCCAAACTGAATCACCTGCATAGAGAGCCAGGGCAGAAACACTGTGTTCACAGTTAGCTCTAAAATGGTGAGCTAGCAGAAGGGAAAAATTGGAAGGAATAATGAAGTCACTGGCCTAAAGCAAGTTCACAACCCAGGAGGGAAAATGCCATTAGATTTCAAGGCCTGAAAATAATCCTTTGTGGCTCGATGCTCTGTCCTTTTGGCTCACTGAGGTCCTGGCCTCCCCCTCTTTACCCCCCAGGGGTCCCATTGACACTGCGTTTGTGGTTCTGCCCTTGGACTCATTCTTACTTCATCTTCCTTCTGTTCCTTTCAGTCCAGGCTGGTGGCATTTCCACTGGTATAATCCCGGGGTCCAAGTCATGAGACAAGAGGGTCCTCCACAGATCTTTCCTAGATAACTGCAGCTCCATTCCTGGCTTCTGCTGAGATGGTTGGCAGGAGTCATCAATCACACACCTAATCTCTTTAGCAAATGGTTGTCCAGCACACCCTTGGCCCTGTTCCAGAGAAGGCCATCTGGTCAGGTTGAAAATTTTCCAAATCATCAAGTGCTGGTTCCTTTTCACCTAAGAGTTCATTCCTTGATTATCTGTTTCCTCTTGTATTTTACTCTAAGCAGCACAGAGAAACCAGATTGTACCTTCCACACTTTCTTGAAAATCATCTCAGCTAAATATCTAAGTTCATTGCTTACAAGTCTACTTTGCACAAAACAGTAGGATATAATTCAACCAAGTTCTCTGCCACTTTATAACCAAGTTGGCTTTTCCTTTAGTGTCTAATAACACACTCCTTATTTTCATCTGAGGCCTTAAAAAAAAAAACCTGTCAGCAAGAAGGACTTCTGAGGCCTTTAACGTCCGTATTTCTAGCAATATTCTGTCCTTGATGATACATGTACCCTCTAAGATGATAAAAGCTCTCTCTGTAGCTCTTCCCACTTCTTTCTGAGACCTGCCCAGAATCACCTTTAACATCCATATTTCTATCACCAGTCTCCTCAAGGCAGTCTAGGCTTTTGCTGTCGATCTCCTGAAAATTCTGCCAGCCTCTATCCAGTAACAATTCCAAAGCCACGTCCACATTTTAGTTGTTTGTTACACTACACTTCTCAGTACCAAAATCTATATTCATTTACTATAACAAAGCACCACAAACTGGGTAGCTTAAAAAAACAGAAATGTATTCTACCATAGTTGTGGAGGGTAGAAGTCCGAAGTCAAGGAGCAGAGCTGTACTCCCTCTGGAGTCCTGGATAGAATCCTTCCTGGCCTCTTCCTTACTTCTGGTGGTGACTGGCAATTTTTGGCATTCCTCTAATCTCTACCTCTTTTATCACACAGCATTCTTCTCCAGTGTTTTCATATGGCATTCTCCTGTTTGTCTGTCTTTGTCTAAATTTTCCTCTTTTTATTAGGATACCAGACATACTGGATTAGGGACCACCCTAATAACCTCATCGTAACTTGATTATATTGCAAAGACCCTATTTCCAAATAAGGTCACATTCATAGGTACCAGAAATGAGGATTTCAGTATATCTTCTTGGGGGACATAATTCAACCTGTAACACTGCATGAATGTTGGCAGGTATGTACAACCATGTAAACACCAATCAGATCAAGACACAAAGCACTTCCAACATCCAACAGGCTCCCTCATGACCCCTCTCAGTCAATACTCTCCAAAGGTAGCCTGTGTTCTGAACCCCACAGCTTAGTTTGGGGTATGCAGAGCATGTTAATGCCAAAACAATAGAAAATAAGATAAGAAATAATTAGAGTAGCCATATAGTCAAAGATAACCTACACTTTAAAGGCTGGACTTGGGCAGGGCATGGTGGCTCAAGCCTGTAATCCTAGCACTCTGGGAGGCCAAGGCGGGAGGATCATTTGAGCTCAGGAGTTCAAGACCAGCCTGAGCAAGAGCGAGACCCCGTTTCTACTAAAAATAGAAAGAAATTAGCTGGACAACTAAAAATATATAGAAAAAAAAATTAGCTGGGCATGGTGGCACATACCTGTAGTCCCAGCTACTCAGGAGGCTGAGGCAGTAGGGTTGCTTAAGCCCAGGAGTTTGAGGTTGCTGTGAGCTAGGCTGACGCCACAGCACTATAGCCCGGGCAACAGAGTGAGACTCTGTCTCAAAAAATAAAAAAACAAAGGCTGGACTTGGAGCCATTTCTGACATAGCTCCATTAAAACATTATACTTTTTGCATTCCAGCTAAATACCAGGTATTGTGCTATTTATTCATGCACATCACATTTCATCTTATTCCATAAACACCTTTTGGGGAAAGTATGCTATTTCCATCTAGAAACAATAATTGGGACACAGAGTGTTTGCCCAACAGTTAACAAATTCCTAGCTAACAAATGACTCCTAAATCCAGACAGAGCTCTTTCGGACTCTCAGGTCAGTGTTTGGTTCAGCAAATATTTGATGCATGGTTGTTATGGACGTAGGCATGGGGAATCCTGCACAAATGCCACATTTCCCTACTCTTAAGGATTTTAATATTTCTTGGAGAAATCACAGTAAAGATATTATTTTATTTTACTTTATTATTTTAGTTTTTTTAGAGACAGGGTTTCTCTCTGTTACCCAGGCTATAGTGCAGCGACGTGGTCATAGCTCATTGCAGCTTCAAACTCCTGGGCTCAAGGAGTCCACCTGCCTCAGCCTCCGAAGAAGCTGAAACTATAGGCATGTGCCACCACGCATGCCCAGCTAATTTTTTAAAATTTCTTTTGTAGATATGGAGTCTCGTTATGTTGCCCAGGCTGGTCTCAAACTCCGGGACTCAAGCGATCCTCCTGCCCCATATTCCCAAAGTGCTGGGATTATAGGCATGGGCCACTGCACCTGGCCAAGATACAATTTTAAAATAATACAGTCAATGTAATGATAGAGGCCAGCATCAGGTTCTCTAAAGACACAGAAGATCAATGTTGGCCCACCTAGATGTGTGTGGGGGGGGCGATCTTGGAAAGCTTCCTGAGTTTTAAAGAAAGAATAAACAGGAGATAGGCAAAAAAAAAAAAAAAAAAAAAAAAAGAACAGAAAGAAAAAACAAAACAATTAGCAGGGGCAGGGAGGAGGGAGGCATGAAACACAGGGGAAATCAAGCAGATAGGAACTGTTGGGGTCTGGAGTGGGAGTCAGGTGGTAGTTGAGATAAGACAGGCCAATTTTCCTATTTTTAGTAGAGACGGGGTCTCGCTCTTGTGCAGGCTGGTCTCGAACTCCTGACCTCAAGCGATCCTCCCGCCTCGGCCTCCCAGAGTGCTAGGATTACAGGCGTGAGCCACCGCGCCCGGCCCCCATGGTGTCTTTATGGTTGGCATGGCGTTTGAATAAAATCTAATAGCAGGGCATGAGCCCTCCAGCTCACCTGGCCCCCACTGCTCCCTACTGTTTAACATGTGCCAGCTTTGCTCAGGTACAGGACTTGAGTTTGTGGCATCTGTGAAGGAGACTGGAGGCCACTGCAACGTTTTAGGCAAGAAAGAGACATTGTCCACACTTGATTTTTAGATAGATTTCTCCGGAAACAGTGTGGGGGATGGACTTGGTGAGAGGGCAGGGTGAGATGGGGGCACAGTGATCAGTTAGGAGGTTATAAAAAGGGCAAGATGCGATTACTTCCTGAGCAATAGTAATAGAGAAGGAGAGGAGAGACCATACTTGAAAAAAATTTAGGAGATAAAATCACTAGCAGTTAGTGAGTAATTGGAGGTGAGGAGGTGAGAAGTGGTTTCCTTCCCATTTATCACAGCTTTGCATGCTTTGCCACTGCGGCATTGGTTCTAATTCAAGGACACAGTCAGCCTGGTACACACAGCAGGGGCCACAGAGAGATCAGAGGATGGCACAGAACCAAGAGGAAATAGAAGAGGCCCTTAGCTCCATCTAGAAAAGAGATAATTCTTCAGCTTCTCTTGGCAAAACTTACACTATTGAAGAGAGTTGTTAGTCAACATCAAACCCAGCTATAGATAATTTCAACTGTCCATCTTTGGCAACTGCTGTGTAGAGATAGTTATACTGATGTTAAATGATTGGTAAAATAGTGTATCAACTCCTTTAAGGTATTTCTTTTGTGGTCTTTAAAAATGAAGAGTTAGAAAATACATAAAGACGTGATACCTGAAATTAGTAGCCAGTGTCATTGTCCTTAGTATGAGTGGCGGCCACCCCAATGACCTGAAGATTAGGACCCAAGCAAGGCATTTCTGAATGGCCCATACCTGAAAAAAGCAGATTAAAGGACTGTATACGTAGTATGATTTAGGGACATCCAAGGGAGGGGGCCCCCCATCTCAAATCTAATGAAATACAGCCATTGCTTCAGAATTTCCAACAAAAGTTCCCATCAGACTTGCCTTTTTGGCCTACGATTTTGATTGGCTCTGAAAATGCAAATATCTATGGCAGGGATGACCATTAAGCTGTCATGGTCACTTACACTTTTGTGTGAATGAGACAATGCTTTCCCAGTAGATCTGATAAAGGAAGAATGGAGAACCAGATGCCTGAGAGGACATATAAAGAAAGGCCATAAAGGGACAGCAAGCCAGGAATCTGGGATGAGAAACAGAGTAGGACATAGAGCCAGGGTTAGCAAACTTTTTCTATAAATGGAAAATAGTTAATATTTTAGGCTTTGCAGGGCTTCGTATTTCCATTGCAAATACTCAACTCTGCTATTATAGAGCAAAAGAATGGGTGTGGCTATTAGCATAAAACTTAATTTACAGAAACAGGTGGGGGCAGACAAAATATGGCCCATGGGCCACAGTTTGCCATTCCTTGTACAGAGGGAAAATATATGGGCCTCGGAGACAGACTTAAATCCAAACCCCAGTTCTAATAACTACTAGATATATGTAGTCTGATGAAAGTTAGTTGACCTCTCTAATCCTTAACTTCTCTCAGATGTAAAGTGGGATAGTAACATCAACCTCCAGTACAGTGGTCAAACTGAAATTCTAAATATAAAGTCCTTAACACTGTGCCTGGCACATGTAGCCATCCAACAAATACTAGTCTCTCTTCTCCACTTTGACTTTTCTTTGAGCTGTCCTTGTTCCACATATGTGGGTGTCAATAAATTCTTGTTGATCATTTGATTGATTGGCAGGTCCTGCTTTTCTACTAAGGAAGCCCAGGGTCCTTGGGGGATTCCCAATTCCTACCCCAGAGCCTTTCTCTTGCCTTGCCAGACTTCGAGCTGCAGGCATGTGACCCAAGCTCAACCAGTTAGAACTTTAATCCCAGGAGTTTGAGCTCTAAAGAGGCAAAGAAAAGAGAAGGGGGAAAGAAGGGGATGGGTAACTGGAGAATATTGGCTTCCAAAGGGATTTATCGAGAATCTGCTCCATCGTGCTCACTGCCTTTGAGGAGCAAGCAGAGCTCAGCATCATGAGATGATGTTCCTGAAGCTGCTCTGTAAGGAGAGAATGCAGCTGATGAGTCCTTTGGAGAAGGAAGGAGAGAAAGAAAGAAGTAGAGATGGGCAGAAGAAGGAGGGGAAAACCAGGCAAAAAGGAAGAAAAGGTGTTGCTCATGAAGGGCGATGGGGTGGATTCCCCCACTCATGCCCCGGGGGGCATGCCTGCCAGACCTTTGGGCTCTGCAGGAAATGAGCCAGTCAGGGTTTTGTCAACTCACTGATGACCCTGCCATATGTTCTTTGGCAATATGTGAAGCTGGACTTGTGGGCAACAGCTTCCCCTTCAAAATAACAACTGCTACCTTTATTACTACTTCTTACTAAGCTCCATGTGCCCTGGGCTGTCAGACCATTGCATATATTTTCTCATTGATTCCTTCCAGAATGCCAATGAGATAGATGATAGCATTGTCCCCATTTTATAAATGATGATATTGAGGTTCAGAGAAGTTAAATAACTTGCCCAAGGGGAGAAACAGGGTTCAAACTGAGGTCACGCTAACTGCAACCATTTGACCGAAGACAGACGGGGAGCCTCCTCGATCCAGGCCTTGGGGAAATGAAAGAGAAGAAAAGAAAGTTCCCCGTCCCCTGTTCCAGCTCAGACCCACTCAGATGTCTATGCCTTCAGCTTTTTAAGCAGGACTTCACTTTTTGAACTTGATTTTGATCTGGCTTTGGAAATACAGCCACCTCCTGCTGAAACTGTCCTACTCTCCATCTGGTGAATTAACCTGCCTTTCATCTCCTCCTCTCCCTTGGCCTGTGTGGTCACCCGGCTACTCGATAGCACCTTGGCCAGAGAATCAATGGATAAGGAAAGGAAAAGGAGGAAAACTTAGCTCAACTCTTGTTACCTGAGGCGGCAGCTGAAACCAATGCCCACAAAAGGGGTTTTGTATTTCCCATGAATTTAAAATGTCCCTGTCACTCATGCTACCAAATGTCCTGAGTTGGTGATCCAAAAAAGAATGCAATCATTGTGCAAGCAGGACAATTTATAAGGAAATTCTTCACAGCACACAGTTATGCCGTAAGAACTCAGTCCCAAGAAGCTGAGGGCGGGGCCGTTTCTTTGTCGCTCCTGCCTC
>CM052443.1:67634760-67682322 GCA_028533085.1 Varecia variegata | reverse complement strand
AATTTTTTTTTTTTGTTTTTTTTTTTTTTTTTTTTAAGACAGAGTCTCACTCTGTTGCCCGGCTAGAGTGAGTGCCATGGCATCAGCCTAGCTCACAGCAACCTCAAACTCCTGGGCTTAAGTGATCCTTCTGCCTCAGCCTCCCGAGTAGCTGGGACTACAGGCATGTACCACCATGCCCGGCTAATTTTTTCTATATATATATTTTTAGCTGTCCATATAATTTCTTTCTATTTTTTAGTAGAGACGGGGTCTCGCTCTTGCTCAGGCTGGTCTCGAACTCCTGAGCTCAAACGATCCGCCCGCCTCGGCCTCCCAGAGTGCTAGGATTACAGGCGTGAGCCACTGCGCCTGGCCTAAGCAATTATTTTTGATTAGTTATTACTGTGATGTGACCAGAGAGATAATGTTTTACATTTTCTTTAAGTAGAAATGACACAGAAATTTTCACCTAAAAGTCTCAGACTTATGAATAATTTATATCAGAAAATGTTTATATCAACCATAACCCTTATTAAATGTACAGGTATGCCTATATACCTATATCTCTATATCCATCCATCCATCTCTATCTCCTTTATAAGAAATGTAGTTAACTATTTTTTAATGTACCTTTTAACTTTTACCTAGTTATTTTATCTGTGAACTAAGAAATTTATCCACTACAAATTGTTGTCTCTGTTTTTTCCAAAATACCGGTGACATTAGGATTCCTCTTCAGCAGGTGGAGAAACAGAAGGAACCCCACACCCCAAATACAGCATGTGGTGTAACGAATGTGTAATAAAGAAGCCACAGGAGCCATCTGACATATCAACACTGTCCTTTATACTTAGCGGGGTGGAGAAGTCAGGGCAGTGTGGCACCTCCTGGCTCCCCCCACGCTGTCCACCTGCCCTGGCTCTGGGATTACGGTCTTGGAAAAGCTAACTTTAACTCCTATTGAATGGGGCAGGCTTAGAAACCAAAGACTAGAGTCTGGGAAGATTAATTTCTGCCTTTAATAATCTATTCGATAATATCCATCATTTTATTTGTCTTTTAGTATGCCTTGCAATGTTCTGTTGAAAGCTGGATGTGATGTCTTGGGTAAAAGGAACTGCTATAAATAGACCTTGGGGTGAGGTTTTATGTTTTTCTGGCCAGGCATTAGGCCGTGTTTACTGGTTGCTGTAGCTGTGGGTGTCGGAAGCTAAACTGTCATCTGGTGCCCTTGTTTTTGCCTCCCTGTTGTCTTCGAGTTTCCCTAGAGATTTCTTAGCTATTCTCCAGAGACTTATTAAATTGTTCTTTCAATTGTATTCTCCTGTTATTATACAGGAGCCCTATTAACGTGGTGGTCAGATGTGGGGAGAAGGAAGTATTCCTTAGTCCCGTGAATAGGTCTCAGCCTGTTAGTGACCCTGTGTGCCTGCGCTGTGACCTGCACAAGTGCCTCTCAGTTTTGTTTTGTTTTCCCTCTTAGGTGAGACAGGAAGGCTGGAACCGGCGGAAGCTGGGCATTTTGCTTCCCCCAGGTCAGTAAGGCTGTAGTTTCTCTTGAGGGCAGGCCTTGTTAAGAACAAAATGAGCCAGGCTATTAGCCCGGCACTTTGGGAGACCAAGGTGAGAGGATCACTTGAGTTCAGGAGTTTGAAACTAGCCTGGGCAACATAGCAAGACCCCCTCTCTAAAAAATTTAAAAATTAGCAGGGCATGGTGGTACATGCCTGAAGTCCCAGCTACTCTCAGGAGGCTGAGGTGGGAGGATCACCTAAGCTCAGGAATTTGAGGCTGCAGTGAGCTATGATTGTGCCACTGCACTCCAGGCTGGGTGGCAGAGGAGGATTCCATCTCTAAAGAAAAAAAAAAAACAAAGAGCAGAATGTTCTGGGGCAAATTTTTAAATGGCTACTTTCCCCTACCCCCCAGCAGGAACCACTAGGAATTTGTCTCTGACCTTCACTATGAGAACTGTCTCTTCAGTTCTGGGGACAACGGTTCACTCTATGACCTCAGTTCTCTGATGGATAGAAAAGGTGTTGGTTTTCAGTTTGCTCAGTGGACAGGAGAAACAACTTGCAAACTTCTTACATGTCAGACTGGAAGCCAGATGTCTCCCCGTCATTTAATTTGATATTTCCAAATTGAAGTTTAGAGATACTCAGTCACCCACACATTAAGTAGAAAAGCCAGGACTACAGAACTCAGGTGATGTGACTCCCACGCTGTTGATCTTCTTCACGTACCTGAGCTTCTCCAAAGGTGAGGTGAACATCTCAGAGCCTGGCCTGGAGCTCTTCAGGAGGTAGTTTCTGGGTGCTGTATCTTTGCCTACCTCCATGGTCACAGCCAGCCTGGATTTCCACTCACTACAGCTGGCACGAGACCTGTCCCAAATGGAGAGGGGAAGTGACCAAGACAGGTGCTTCAGCACTGTGTTCTCTCCCCTACCCTAACTCTTGCCCATATGGGGAAACAGGAGGATTCACAAAAGCAGGGAAACTCATTGGCTGGATAATGGTGGGCGATGAGGATGTTTTTGTCTAGAAAACATTTTCAAATACTTTGTGCTCACACTCAGGGCTCACAGTGTGGTATAAACCTAGACGCTGTCGTTCATCTTCTACAAAGCTGTGCCTCAGCAGGTGTTGCTGACATTGGACACAACAGCAATGGAGTTCCCTGAGGCTATACAATGCCAGGCCTTCCACCGCACACCTAGTGTCAGGAGAGCACCATGCATGAATAAGTTGACACCTCAGGGGTGGCTGGACCACAAGTTATGCTCTGGTGCCGGATGCTGTGTAAGGAAGAGGCTCATATTCCCGGAGGCAGCCCTCACGGCAGCCTTTAATTCTGAGAACTGCACCAGCATCTCCGGGTTTAGGACAGGGTCCCACGATAGGAAAGACAGTTCTAGCCTTTGAGGACTTTCATCTAGAAATTCCATTAGCTCTGGAAGCCCAAGCCAAAGTTAGCTTATTATTTCCTTGAGGTCACAGGAACAGGTTTGGGTTTCTTTAGGGGAGGCCAAAGGCAGTTTAAGGACTTGTGGCAGCTGTGCCCCCACCTCTCCTCTGAGCATCAGGCTCTGTTCCTTTCTTGTGCTGGGGGGTTTGGGCTGGGGCAGCTTAGGGAGCACGGCCATTCTTCAACGTGGGCAGAGTTGGACTGACTCTGACAGGAGGTAGGACTTTCTCTCTGTAGGGATTTATGTTCCAGCTACCTACCTTGCTTCTGGTGATTGTCATTTGTCGCAAGATTATTTACAAGCTATTTGGTGCTGTTTCCTACTCCCTGCCAAAAAAAAAGGTCTTCAAAAGGAGGAAAAGGCAATTTTATCCTCTTTTCCAGGAAATTCTGGGCTGCTCATCTTAGAGGCCATGTATTAGTTATCTGTTGCCGCATAACAAATTATTCCAAATCTCTCAAAACAAGCAATACTTATCATCTCACGGTTTCTGTGAGTCAGGCATCAGCTGCTTAGCTGACTCGGGGTCTCTTACAAAGCTGAACCCAGGTTTGGCGAGGGTTCCTGTCCTCACAAGGCACATCTTGGGGAGGATCCATCTGCTTCCAGACTCACTCACACTGCGTTTGGCAAGCCTCAGGGCCTCTCTGGCTGTTGTCCTAGATATCTGTTCCTTGCCATGTGGGATTCTTGGTTGGGCAGCTCACAGTGTGGCAGCTGGTTCCTCCCCAGAGCAGTGAGGGAGAAAAAGAGAGAGGGTAAACACATAGAAGTCACTGATGTTTTATAAGCTAATTTTGGAAGTGACATTTTAGCACTTTTGCTGTACTCTGTGTGTGAGAAGTGAGTCACTGCGTCCAACCCACACTCAGAGGCGGGGATCATACAAGGGCACGAATGCCAGCAGGTGGGGATTCTTGAGAGTCCTCTCGAAGGCTGCCTATCATAGGTTGTTAATGATTTTGTGTGTTTCCCAGCTCAAAGCAGAGTCACAAGCCATCTGTTATAAAGCTCTATCTAGGCTCTTATGTGGGAGGTGGATTCAGCCGGGTAGTTTTTAGAAAGAAAAGATAGAGCCTGAAGATGGGGTCATTGGGTTCAAAGACAGGGGGTTACCCAAGGCTAGCTGCACTCCAAGGAGTTGAGGAGATGTGAGTAGAGGAATCTGTATGCAGCAATTTCCTATCCAGAAGTGTCCTAGGAGGCAGCAGGACTTCTGATGGAGTGAGCAGATGTGTTGCTGGAGGCACTGAGTATCGAACCCCATAGTTTCACAAGCTACGTAAAAGTTGCCAGATCCCCTAAATGTCAAAGAGGCTGTGGAGCCACCTGCCTTTGAAGGGTCTTGGACGATGAACATCCCGGTAGCAACCATGGTATACCAAAGACCAGATAATCTTTCTTAGGCAATTTTTGACAGATTTAACTAGTAAAGAGTAAAAGAGCCCCCATAATGACTGATATTAGGAGTCTTCAATCCTAGTAAATGGGTGTATCATCTTAATCCATTTGTGCTGCTATAACAAAATTATCACAGTGGATAATTTACAAACACTAGGCATTTGTTTCTCATAGTTCTGGAGGCCGGGAACAGTAAGATTGATATGCTGGTGGCCTGGCGCGGTGGCTCACGCCTGTAATCCTAGCATTCTGGGAGGCCAAGGCAGGTGGGTTGTTTGAGCTCAGGAGTTCAAGACCAGCCTGAGCAAGAGCGAGACCCCGTCTCTACTAAAAAAATAGAAAGAAATTATATGGACAACTAAAAATATATATAGAAAAAATTAGCCAGGCATGGTAGCGCATGCCTGTAGTCCCAGCTACTCGGGAGGCTGAGGCAGAAGGATCGCTTGAGCCCAGGAGTGTGAGGTTGCTGTGAACTAGGCTGACGCCACGGCACTCACTCTAGCCCAGGCAACAGAGTGAGACTCTGTCTCAAAAAAAAAAAAAAAAAAAAAAATATATATATATATATATGCTAGCCTTCTTGCTGCATCCTCACATGGCAGAAGGTGGAAGAGCAAAAAGACCCAGATAGTTCCTTCCAGCCCTTTTATAAGAGTCTACTTCCATCCATGAGGGCGGAGTCCTCACGCCTTAATCACCTCTTAATACTATCACACTGGGTCTTGGGTCCCAACATATGACTTTGGCAGGGATATCAGCATTCAAACCACAGCAGAAGGATAGAACCAGATGTAATTTAATGTAGAAAAATTAAGCTACATGATGTCTCTTTTCCCTTGGTATTACAAAGTATATTATATTTATATTTATTACTTACTTAATCTTCAGAACTCATTGTAGTAGGTATTACTTATTCCTTTTACAGAAGGAGAGACGGAAGCCCAGAGAAGTGAATACGTGTTTAGCGGGCTAGCATAAAAGAAGAAACTAAGAATCATTTGGAATCAATTTACCTCGTTTAAACAAGCAAACAAAAATAAAGGAAGCATATTGACTAGCATAACAGAAAAGCCTGGGGTTAAGGTTGCAGTCAGGCAGCACAATTGGTTCAGGGCTCAATTAAAGTCATCAGGATGCTGTTTTCCTCTGCTGTCTGTCTCTTTTATTCCATCCTGCTGCGTTTTCAGGCTTCTCATGGTGGCTGGATGCCTGTCAGCCACTTCAGACCTAAAACCTTCTAGACACAAGTGCCCCTGTAAAGTGCCACTTCGCCCGGCCAGTTGAATACATTTTTGTTGTGTTCCCTTTGTATAACAGTTATGTTTTTAACTTTTTTGAAAATTGTATTTTTGCAAGTGAGAGTAGGCTACTCTATTTCTTTTATTTACAACTCCCATTTTCCTTTAAAAACTACCTGGATAATTTATGTCTCCAGGAATATCAAAGCTTTAATTTGCCTGACATTTTAAACAATTCACCATCCAGGTGAGTCAGACTTCTTGGAGGTGGATCCTCCAGCGCCTGGCCCAGCTGCCTGGCAGATGCCGTGTGGGACAGAGGTGAGCTATTCCCTCCTGAGTCCTGCCCAAGTTGTAGATTAGTAAGCAAGATGAATGAATGGTGGTGTTTTAAGCCACTCAGTTTTGGAGTCATTTGTAACATAACAATAAATGAATAACAGAGGAGACTTTCCTTTACATAAGTCTTCATCTGAAATTTTTGTAGTAAACACATGTACACTTAAAATTTTTAAGATACGTACTTTGGGGGAAAATTAAAATTAGAAACAGGGGTCGGGCATGGTGGCTCATGCCTGTAATCCTAGCACTCTGGGTGGCCAAGGCGAGAGGATAGCTCGAGGTCGGGAGTTCAAGACCAGCCGGAGCAAGAGTGAGATCCCATCTCTATTAAAAATAGAAAAATTAGCCTGTAATTGTGGCCCAGCTGCTTGGGGGGCTGAGGCAGAAGGATTGCTTAAGCCCATGAGTTTGAGCCTGCAGTGAGCTACGATGATGCCACTGCATTCTACCCAAGGCGACAGAGCAAGACTGTCTCAAAATTAAATAAATAAATAAAATAAAATTAGAAACATAGCAAGAGTTTCTATTTGTACTTCCCTTACTTATATCCTAAGTGATTTCCAATCTCAAAGCCATTCTAGTGGTCAAAAGATATTTCTTCACCAAATACCACCACGACAGTTACTCTTGACCTCTTAGATCATTTTACACTGGAGAGAACAGGAAAGATAAGGGAAGTTGGAAGCTATACATGGATTATAAGCAAAGTAAATATTATCAAGTGCTAAATTGATTAATAAATTTATTTCCTGCTTGATCAATGCTGCTTTACTGATGCGGCGTTCTCCAAACTTCAGGTCAATGGGTTGACCCTTAACCTATTCTTGGTTTGGAGAGAGTCTTTTCCTGTGTTGTATTTTTTTATTTATGAAATATCTCCATTTATTGGAGGTGGGGGCTGGGGGTGAGGCTATTTTTTTCTCTGGAACTCATCGGCCATTCCAGTGTTCCTCAGGAGGGACTTGGGAAGACCAAAATTTTTTGTGACTTTCAAGAGAGCTGGGCTTTTTTATAATAGAAAGCTGGTCCTTGGTGTCTGCCATCTTCCCTAGTGAGCTCAAAAGCACCTCCTAATCTCTTAGATATGAGACAGAGGTGGGCCAAATCAGTCCTTCAACCATGTCCTTTCTGTATTCTTTTACATGGCTGTGAACCCATTAAACTAACAGATCTGTAAACCAGAACTTAGGGCCATCTGTCCATAACGATGTTAAGTAGGAGAAAAACGTGAGTAGACAGCTTTTTGTGATAGACTTGCCCTCTATCACAGCATAATTAACTGTGTTTTGCCTCTCCAGTCTCCGGGGAGGGAGTGGAGCAAGGAGAGGAAGACACTTGTAGTCAGAAATTTTAGGTTTGCCCAGAGCTCAAAGAAGCACAGCTGGTCTGTTCTATTATCCAAAGTTGTGGATATGCATTTAGGAGCCAGAGTGGCCTCATAGTCTGAGAGAGCCTCGGGGACAAAGTGTTGGGGTAGAGAGTAGAGCAACTGACCGAGTTTGGTGCTCAGCACTTTTCTTGATTTGATAATTACAGGCACAGGAATAGTATTTGAGGTGTAGAAATGTGGCATAGGTGAGGTATTATTTTTTCTTTTGAAACAGTGTCTCACTCTGTCACCCAGGCTGGAGTGCAGTGGCCCAATCACAGCTTACTCTAACCTCAAATTCCTGGCTCAAGCGGTCCTCCTGCCTCAGCCTCCCCAGTAGCTGGGACTACAGGTGCATGTCACCAGGCCTGGCTAATTAAAAAAAAAATTTTTTTTTTTATAGAGATGAGATCTCGCTGTGCTGCCTAGGCTGAAAGGTTAGGTTATTAAATGCCAAATGTATTAAGAAAATTTTTGAATTTTCAAACTAAAAATATCATCTTTTACAAATCAGTAAATAAAAAACAGCTATCTTCATTGAAAAATGAATTAAGGACATAAACAGTCAATCCACAAAAGAAGAAATACAGATGACAAGAAATATATAAACGATGTCCAGTTTTACTAGTTTTGAGGAAATGCAAATAAAAACAATGATATCTTTTTCTTGCTGTCAGAATGGTCAAGATTTAAAAGAAATCAAAGTCCAATGCTGGTGACCATCGGCAAAGATTTTCTTCTGGCCAAACTCTATCCAAACTCCTCTGAGCCCTCTTCTTGACTAGGCCTCAACCTTGGCCTAGAAAAGCTACAGACTTCTTAGCACAAATAATTTTGTCCACCGCTCTCCCTACATCAAAAGACTTAAACAAACACTAACCTAGTTTCTAACAGCTCAAGGTCACATGCCTGGGATGACCCCAGCCCCCTTTAAAGTGCCTGCCTGAGACAGCTCAAGGCTGCCAAAAGAATTCAATATTTGTTCTAGCCGGCACTTGGTGATAGGCCCCTGACCACCCTTTCTTAGGGCATTTACTAAAAGGGGCTTACAGTGGTGAGTCCTTCCTCTGTCCCTTTAAGATGTGTGTGTCTCTCTTGTGGCTCAGGATTGTTTTTGTCTACTTCTAGGAAATTATCTCAAAGAAGTTTAGACATGGAAAGATGTTCAGAACACAAATTATGCAAAACATCTATATCTCTCTCCATACACACACACACACACATCTGAAAAGGTTTTCCCTTAAAATGTATTTACAAACCATGATATGGTTGACTGGTGAGACTGGGTGATTTTTGCCTTCTTTCTATAATTTCTGGTTTGTTTTTTTTTCTTCCCCAATAAGCATATATCTTTCCTGTAAGTAGAAAAGAAAACGAAGCTTTATATATATGTGTGTGTGTGTATGTATGTGTATATATAGAGAGAGAGAAAGAGAAAGAGAGAATTGATTATAAAAGAGCCATCGATGACCATCAGAAAGATTAGGACGTGCAAGGACCCCTGGGTCTGTTCCTGCCCCAGTTCTCTCATTCTCCAGCCACGCGATCTTGAGTATCTCACATAAAGGCCAAGTTCCTGCCAAATGTTACCTGTGCTCATGTGCAGGTGGTGATACAGGGGAGACTGGTTTTCTTTCCTTTTCTTTCTACTCTTCTGTATTTTTTAATGAAAAAAAAATCATCAATTACTTCTAATGATGACAAAGGACAAATACTAAACAAGATTTGTTCATTCTGTTTATAAGAACATGATGAATAACCAGCGTGGAATCTTAGAAATTATTTTTCTGGTGAGAAAATAATTTTAAACATAAAATGTACAAATGTATTCTATATTTGAAATAGTTGGAAATCCCTTTTCTGTTGAGTTTTACAAGCAGGAGAGCTTTTTATGGGTCTCAGTGGCTTATGTTACTGTTATTCAGTAGGTATGGCAGAGGTTAGGGTCCCCCCTCAATCCTCCCCATCTGATCAGTTTAAAGTAACCTTGAAAACTAAATTCAGCCTGTGGGGGTGGGGGTGCAGAATGGTTCGTTCTGCTGCCTCCACTATGAGCAGGGACGGCTGGCTCTGGAGCCCGTCTTTCTGTCTTTCTCAGGGCCTATAGTGCCCTCTGCACCTGTGTGGCTAATATCCTGCTTAGGCTTCAAGGCCAACTCAGATGCCCTAAACAATAATCCTGATCTTTTCCAGCATCTAATTCCATTTCTTTTTGGAAACAGCAATTTTCCTTTGGAGAATCACCTCTCTCCTGCCTCACTGTGGCTCACTTGGGGCTAATTTCTACCCTCTCTAAGAGTAAGCATATGATACAGGCTCAAATAAATCTGCATAATCCACCCCGCCGCTTATAGCAGTTGGCTCAGAGATAGTCAGGCTACCAAGCCAGTCTAAAGAAAGGCAGCCCAGGTCTTTCACTGGGAAGGAGGTGACCCATTCCAATAGGCTGAATCCCAGTCTGCATGGTTTCGAAAACAATGGGATAGTAGAGAGATGGTCTCATCAGCTCAGGGAAGAGAGATTTTATTTATTTTTTTTCCCCAGAGATAGGAGGGAGCACAGAGACTTGAGTAAGTGATAGTGGGGGGTTGGAGTTTTACATTGAAACCAGGATTCAACTAATCTGAAGAGATGTGCTAGTTGAGGTCATGAAGAAACAGCAGAAAAAGCAAAGAAAAGAGAAACATTAAGAAAAACCTTCATTAGTAGATGAAAGGAAATAGAAGCTCAAAGAAGAGTTTGCAGAAGGCAATCTGGGAGGCAGCCTTCCCAGGTGGCTTCCAATGATCCGCACCTTTTGGTATGTCACCCTGTGTGATACTCTCCCACTTAGTGTGGGTGGATCCAGCATCTTGCGTCTAACCAACAGAATAGAGCAAAAGGGAGGGGATGTCACTGTTGTGATTGGGTTACTAAAATTTGCAACTTCTGTCTTGCTAGCGAGATCTCTCTCTCTCTCGTTGGTGTCAACGAAGCAAGCTGCCGTGTTGGGGGGACCCAGGAGGACAGGCCTCAGCTGGCAGCCAGCAAGGAATGAGGCCCTGGGTCCAACAACCATTGAGAAACTGAATCCTGCAAACGACGCTGTGAGTGAGCTTGGAAGCCGATTCCGTCCCAGTTGAACCTTGATTGAGTCTTGTGAGAAACCCCGGCCAACACTTCGATTGCACCTGGGACAGACCCTGAAGTGAAGGACCTAACAGAAACTGAGATAACAAACGTGTATTGTTTTAGGCCACTAAGTTTTGGGATGCAGTTGATCTTCATCATTCACAAATTCCATACTTGCAAATTTGCCTGCTTAACTAAAATTTATTTGTACCCCCCAAAATAAACACTCAGCGCTTTCACAGTCATTTACGGACGTGCAGAGCAGCAAAAAATTTGAGTTGCCTGAGATATACACACTCCCAGCTGCGGTCGAACAAGGCAAGGCTCTGCCTTCTTGTTTCAGCTCTCACGAACAAATAAATGTCCTTTTCACAGTCTATTTAGTTCCTTTTTTCCCCACATTTTTGTGCCTTTTTTTTTTTTTTTTTTGCTGATTTCATGTTTAAAATGGCCCCGGAACACAGTGCTGAAGTGCTGCCTGGTGTTCCTAAATGCAGGAAGGCTGTGACGTGCCTGACGGAGAAACTGTGTGTGTTAGAGAAGCTTCATTCAGACCTGAATTATACTCAGGCTGTTGGCTGTGAATTCCAAGTTAACAAATCAATAATATATATTAAATAAGGAATCTTTAAACAGAAACACACATAAAACAAGCCTATGTATTGATTATTGATTGGTTGACAAAAATGCTGTGGCCAGAGGCTCACAGAAACCTAACCCTGTACCTCTCCCAGGAGCCATTGATCGGTGCTCACTAATTCAGTGTTCTCAGTAACTTTAGAGGACATAACTACGGCCAATAATGAGACTCGACTGTAATTTGTTAATGTAGCAATAGATATCAAATATGGGGGGGAAGCAGGGTAATTCAGCTCACCAATCTGAGGGGGAGGAGTTTCACAAGGAGAGAATGATCGAGTGTCAAGGGCTGTGGGTCCCACACCAGGGGTAAAGCTAGAGAGATAATGGATAGCAGTTATGAGAATCTGCCATCTAAGTATCATTAAAATAGTTAGATATTGAGAAGAAATTAATTTTGCCTGGTTAAAGAGAGTTATTTTAGATGAATGTGAATGAAACTATATAGGAAAATTAGCCTCATAAGGCAGTCTCTCCTTGCTCTCTTAAGTCCATAGACTGGGCGCGGTGGCTCATGCCTGTAATCCCAGCACTTTGGGAGGCCAAGGCAGGAGGATCACTTGAGGCCGGGAGTTCAAGACCAGCCTGGGCAACATAGTGAGACACCATCTCTGCAAAAAATTAAAAAAATTAGCCAGCTGTGGTGGCATGGACCTGTAGTCTTAGCTACTCAGGAGGCTGAGGCAGGAGGATTGCTTGAGCCCAGCAATTGGAGACTGCAGTGACCTATGATTGTGCCACTGCACTCCAGCCTGGGCAACACAGTGAGACCCTGTTTCTAAATACACATTAATAAATAAAGCCCAGAGCTGTGTGCAGATTAATGTGTCAAAGGCATGAGCTTAATTGAAAGCTCCATGACTGTACAGGATGATGCCATGCAGGGCGGGCTCCTGGCAAGTGGCAGTGCACGGACACAGTCAACGCAGGGAAATGGCACATGTACAAGGGAAGCTGTGGAAGGGAACAGCCCCCTGGGGACCCAACGTGCCCTAACACAGCGTTTCTATGATCTACGACTGAAAGCCCTGGCTGAACGTTTACGTTCTCCTCATTTTATTTATTTTTAACTTCAGCCTACAAAAGGCCCCTTATGATTTTGATTTTTAATTAGGCTCCCAACTTTGCCCCTGATCCCCACGCCCTATGCTCACTCCAATGAGTGTGCTAAGTCCTTAAATATGAGAGGATTTTGTATAATATGTAGCTTTGTTTTTTGTGAATATGTTTGAAAGTTTTATAAATGGTGCAATGTTATAAACATTGAGTTCATTCTTACTTTTTCCACTATACTCTATGACTTAAGTGTTGCTCTGTGAACGTGTAGATTTCTTCTTACAACTGTGTATACACGATAGTGTGCATTCACTGCATTTTACCCACCCTTTTCCCTAGTGCTGGATACCTAGCCTCCAATTCCCGCCACCATAGTTAGGTACCAGGAACAGAATGAATCTGACAGTACACCTTGTAGTAGCATGTGCTTCGTCTGCTTGCAATTACTTCTCAGTCTTCTTTTCTGCTTCCCTTCCTTGGGTCGAGGACAGTATTTGCCGGAATTCATTCCTAGATCATGAGAACATGCAATGTCTCGCTTTTTGTAGAGCAGCTTCTTAGTTGGCTAGTCTCTAGCCTAACAACATTCTGAGAGGCAGGGGTACACATTGGCTTATTCAGTTAAAAAAAATGGCACAGTGGTTATTTCCAACTCTGGTTTTGCCTGAAAGTTGTAAAAATGGAAAAAAAACCTAAAAATAAAATGTCATTTAATACATTTTAATTTAAAAATAAATATGTGCCATAAAAAGGCAAGCGAAAGGGGAAGTTGGCAAAATCAAATAACCATGAAACATGGAGACATTTCCTAAGTGAGAAATTGCTCATCCAAAGAGTACACAACACATTCTGAAAGCTTAGTGCATTGCCCTTCGAGGCATGAAAGACAAAAGAGAATAAAGTTTGGGTGACCAGGAAACCCAAAGCATATACAGTTCTCCTGGACCAAGTGCCCAGCTAGATTGAGGTCCTGAGAAAAGTGCTGCAAAATGAAGCCAGAGAAAGATTCTTGCTAACTTAAAGAAAGAAGGCCACAGCCTGTGGAATCAATTTTTATTTCTGAATTATACAGAGAGGCTATATAGATATATTGTGTCATTACATATTTTTATATTATTAATCCACATTATTTAGGGAGAATTTATTTACCAAAACAAAATCTAATAGATACTTTCTTCTGAGCAATCAAATACATGATAGAAAAACCTTTAAATATATAAAAGATTAATTTGTGCACATCTAAATGTTTCTAAGGGAGCAAACTACTGAGGCATTGTGATAAGACGAGAGTTGCAAACATAGTACCATAACTGAATACTTAAAACGATATCTTAATAACAAAGGCTAGGAGTAGTGACTTCCTCATACATCTCAGGGTATGTCTTAGAGGGTAACCCCACAAAACATTGTATGGCTTCAACAGGAGCTTCAGGGTTTTCTTCCACACCTAGCTATTGCCCTCAAAGAAATTTTCTCATTCCTTGACAGTAACTTCTGTCCAGATTTTTGTTCTTTCTCTTAATCAAGGAGCTAGGCAAAGAGCAATAGCCACTTTGAGAAAACAATGCATATGCCCCAATGACCCCTTGGTTCCCTTCACTACAAATCTACAGGAAAATTGCAAAGCAGTTCCCAGAAGTCAGAACCGAAGCAAGAATGCTCAGAATGTGAGCGCTAGATAGCTGAATGGTGTGGATGTTTACATAGGTCTACCTATCTGCTTAGGGCTTATTTTTTCAGGATTTGGCTATGATTCTATTTACTTGGATTGAATTTACCGGGTAGCTTTTTTCTAGCACATGCAATTAAATTAATTTATCTTTTTAAGATAATAAAATAGCAGATGCCTAAATATCAGAGTGGGTATGCAGATCATAGAACAGCCTGAACAAAATCATTGATTGGGAAAGATGCTCGTAATTTCTGTGTAGGAAGATGAAGCTTCAAACAGCAGACCACCTGAGTGGTCTTCCATAAATGGGCTGGACAAGTTCAGAAAAAAAATATGAATGGTAAGATTGTTGCTATGTCTGGTTGGCTGTAACAAGAGCCCTCTATGAACAGGCCAATGCCCTCAGGTTCATACCACGGAACTGAACATTGATTCTTCATTACTTCCTGTGACTAGAGTGACCACGGAATTCATTTTCCAAGATGGGACACTACTGAGAGAGAGTGGTAAATTGGTGTACAAACCAGAATATTGGATCACTATATTTATGTCAACACTGTGTTCTGGGAGAGGCATAATTTGGGATTCCAGAAGTGGAGGTGGGCTGTGAGAGAGGGTGGGCTCTAGGTTTTTTTTTTTTTTTTTATCAGATAAGTCAGATGTCATGAGGAAGGAGATCCAATAGAACACACAGTTTGACAAGATACTAAGTTGAAAAAATCAGGAGGGGAAAATGGATAACTATGGAGGCTTAAGGAGAAAAGAGAGCTGACCTGAGTGTATGTGTGGGCCTCTATGGAGGCAAGGAGACATGAAGCAAATGAGGTCAGAGAAACTCAACCAACTGTTCTACTTCAAAGCAGTTCAAGGCTCAAGGTGTCCCAGACACCTCTTCCGGATGAAGTTACCACCATGAGACGATGGTGACCCTCTTCTCCACTTCACTTGCATTTCTGCCAGTTTATTTGTAATAGGAGACCCTGGAGACTAAGAAACGTTCTCAGAGTGAAGCGAAGACTTTGGGAACACCTGTAAATAGCTACAGAGGAGCTTCTCAGAAGACTTCACTTTGGGTCTAGCAACACAACCTGAGCCATGCCTTCACAGCTACGGTGCCTTGTCTTTTTCAGCAGGCCATGTAGTATATTTGACCATCTCTGGATGTCAAAAATTTCTTTCTGACAAAAATCAATTATTTTGCAGCCTTATCTGTCCATTCTGTTAGAGAAACTATCTACATACAAATGGGAGATGGAGTGAGGAAAGATGTATTTGCTAGATAGCAGGGGTCAGCAAACTTTTTTGTAAAGATAGTAAATGTTTTAGGCTTCGTGGGCCATATGGTCTCTTGCAATTACTCAGCTCTACCATTATAGTGTGAAAGTAGCCATAAACAGTACGAAAACAAATTTGTGTGGCCGTGTTTCAGTAACACTTTATTTATGGATACTAAAATTTGAATAATTTTCATGTGTCATGAAATATTCAAAAAAATTTTTTGCCAACCAAAAATGTCAAAACCATTTTCAGCTTACGGTGGTGAGCTAGATGTGGCTGTAGTTTGCCAGCCCCTTTGCCAGAGATCTACATATCTGAAATCGCGTTGGCATTGTCAAAGGGCATATGAAAATATCTTGTGATAGTACAAACTGGAATTTATTTTTAAGCCTGTGATCAGTTTAGAGTGTTTAAAACAGATCTCCTTTTATAATGCATGCGAGAGAGAAATTCAGATAACTGAATGCTACCAAATAATTTTTGAGTAGGCCACCTTACACTGAGTTCTTGGCACTTAAAATGTAACATCTTGAGCAAGGTTTGTGGCCTGCAGGGGAGACAGACACCAAACATGCAACACTGATCCTTAGGTTTTGCAATGTGGAGGTCATCAACATTCACTGGAGAAATGATGATTTTTTTTTTTAAAAAAAAGAGCAGTTCACATAAAACATGATGCCTAACTTCATAACTAAAATAAAATTGATGTGAGTTCGAAAGCCTGGCTTCCCTTTGAGAGATTAAGAGAGATTCACATGAGCAAGAACAAAGTGGGTACTTAGAGGATGATGGTTTTACACTGGTGTCTGGTTTGTGGCTGCCCTAAGCAGACTTAGGATTTTGAAGGTGGAGTTACATGGGGGCAACTTTCCCGGGAGAGTTGAGCCCTGTGTACTTTAAATCTAAGACAATTATCAAGGAGAAATCCAGCTAATCTATGGAAACATATCCACTCACACTTAACATGGATTAAAGTTATCTTACTGGTAAACACTGGTCTAAGGGATGAAATACCACTGCACCAAGTGTTAGTGAAATATTGAACTGGAAGGTCCTACTTTCTTGCTAAGGTTCAACTAAAATCTTTGAGGCACATAATTGGCAAAATAGGAAAGCACACACAATTTCATAAAACATGTTAAAAGTAAACAAATTCACTTCCTATTTTACCCCTTAGAAATTTAGAATGGCACCAGGTAGTGCAAAATGGAAAAAGGTAACATCAGCCCTGTCTCTTCCAGGTAGATATGTTTCAACAGAACCACGAAGCAGAAAGGTATCCTTCTCTTCCAGCATGGCCAATTAAGGCTTTTCTTTCAGCTTCAAGTCAATACTATGAAGAAAAGAAAGAAAAAAAAAAAAAAAGGAGAGAGAAACATGAGAAACATTTTTAATGAGTTGGGTGGCATGTGTTTGCTTTTTTCCTCAAAGGATTTACTGAAAATAAATCATGCAAGTTTCTTATGCTAGAAAAATCTGCTAAAACACAATCTTCCCCTAGTTGCCAAGCTTTTCTGTAAAATGTGGAATCTGTTTATTTTTTACAAAATTGTTTCTAGAAGCATTTTACACCTTTTCAAAATGATCCAGGGAAACAAGACTCACCTTAACATTCATTCCTAAAGTCAATTAAGATAAAGAACATTGCTGCATTTTGGAAATAAGAGATCTGTTTTTACCAAATGGCCTTTCCTTACGAAGCAAATAAATGATCTCCCGAAATAAGTAATATCTGACAAGTGCTAAATAGTAAGAAATGGTAAACAATAAAACAAAACAGCAAAAACAAAAAAAAAAAACAAAAAACCCCACAAAAACCATTTTCTAGGAGCCAAAGGATTTGACTGAAAGCGGTCAGCCTACCTTAATAAGATGGATCTTTACAACTAAAGAAAAGCTTGTTTTTAAGAATATCTAAAGGGTTTCCAAGAATAAGTAAAACTCCCTTGAATCACCTGTTAGTGAACATAGCACAACTTCCTAGCACATCCACTCGAGAACTAAAAGCCAGTGAACAGTCAGAAGAATTTCAGTCATGAAAACACAGAAATGGTTTGTTGGAAAAGGGTAATTTGGGAAGTATCTGCAGATTTTGCTTATCTCTGCCCCCTTGAGCCATAAGCCTGTATGTTGCAAACGTTACTGTGCTTTCCTTGTGGAATTTGCAGCAGCTGAGCAGTATTCGTTCTGGTAGCTTTGCAAATAAAGCCATGGATAACCTACAGCTGCCTGCCCATCCAGTTTACAGTAATAAAGTGTCTTTCTTTTAAAATATCCTTAGCAATTCCAGCACTTATTAGCTGTGGAGACTTGGCCAAATCACCTACCTTCTCTATGTTTCCATTTCTGTATCAGTAAAATGGAACAATCAAACCTCTTTTACATTTTGCTAAAAATTTAGTCTAGAGGTTTTTAATTGTACATAGCCAACATACCGTAATGTCTCTTAGTAGCAGTACCTCAGTATTTTTTTGAAATGCGAAAATATCCCTTTGCTTAATTATTCTATTTGCAATAGTCTTGTCTTCTTTGGGAGGCTGACTCATCCTGAATATTAACCTGTTTTTTATGCCCTCAAGCATCTGACTTGTTTTCTTACCTGCAGAATTTTACTTTAGAGGTGTTCTCTTTTTATCCATTGTGACCCCCTAGATCTTTTTCTTACATACCTTTACAAGATGGATCATTTTTTAATCTTGTTTTTGCTCCTAAATTGTACTTCCTGGCTGCAGTTATTCCCAGAAGTCTGTATTAAGTTTGATTTTGTGATTGGAATTTTATTCTTTCTTTCACGGTGTTGGCTGAGTTTCTCTCACAAACCAAGAGAATGTTTACTAAACCAAACTTTGTGGCACATTATCTACAAAGTGTGACTGTGGGGCAGAATATTTCAAATCAGCTTGTGAAGTTTGAAGTCCGTGGTCACTTTGTTGCACCATCTGGGCTTCTGATAAAAATCTGATCCAACACTTAAGCCAAGATGCCTATCACAAAACACTTTATTCTTCATACTGACTTTTTTGGGTAAACGAACTAGGGTTTAATTCATCCCTTTGGCTTTTGGTAACCAAAATGCTGAATGACGGAGACCTATTTGCCCAGTTTATAAAATAAACAAGAGGTAGTCAAAAGTGAATGATTTTCTTATAAGAAAATACATGAAACCATTCAGAAGATTCATTGTTGAGACAACAGTTATCTTGTGGCATTAATGAAGCTCCTAACAATATTGCTAATTTAAGTTTCCCCAAATAGAACCACGTTTGATCATTATACTTTTAAGAATACATGTAAAAATATGAAAAAGGCATGGTGTAAGTTTTAGGACTTGAATTAATAAATAATTCAAGGACTTGAATTAATAAATAAAATCCAAACCTAAAAGTGAAGGAGGCAACATCCAGGGCTACTTTTAAAAATAGTATCCTTTTTGAAATAAAAAATTTATCTTTCATCAGAATTAAATATCCTTCATCTTTGGGCAGGTGAGCTTAGTTTTCTATAGCTAGCGTTGCAGTGAGACAGAACAACTTTCTCATAATTTTCCAATAGGCCACTCCACTTCTAACGTGTATTAGATGAGGTCCCTTACAAAGTATATGACAATATTGCATAATGATGAATATGAGTGTTTGCATTTTGCATTTTATGTAGGAAGAGGGTAGAGCTGGGCATAACCTTCCCTTCTCTGTCTGAGGAAGACAAGAGGCCACTACGGTATCAGCACACATTTCAGTTGATTCTTGGCCTAACTGAGCCCCTTGCAAGAATCTTTGCTTATTTTGCAGTTTGTCCATTCAACACCAGCTACAGAAGGTGTAAAATGCTTCCACACAGAATTCTTCCCTGTCCCTGATGGCTTGTAGCAGACAGAAGCCAGAGGGAGGTACATGAAGCCCCTCATTCTAGTACTAAAGAAAGCCAGAAATCCAGGGCTGGAAGTCCACCAAAAAAATTCTTGGCTATTCCTGCCCCTCATCCTGGATCTCATTCTGCACACCTTGACCACGTGCCTGGTAAGGGTTTAGGAAAGAGAGGACTGAAGGAAGGGAAGCCTGGAGAAGCACGTGTTCTTCTGACAAGTAGGAAGTTACATTCACAGTTTGCAGCATCCCTCCCTCCTCCATGCCCAGCCCTGGAATGAACCCAAACAGGGAGTGATGTTCGCCCTCTTCCCCAGGAAAACAGCCCTACGTATGAATGAGGAGCAAAACATACAAGGCAGGCAAAGGAGTGGGTAAGCCCCAAGATGTAGCAGCGCTCCACCAGCAAGTAATTGGGCTTCCAGATGTGCCCTCCACGCTGCTTGGTAACCATGGGCACGGCTAGCTGCTCAAGGGGCTCTGTTTTGCTGCGGGAGGAAATATTTGAAAAAAGTACTATGATAGATTGGGGGACTGGGATATTTTTGCTTTGTAGAATTTCATGTGGCTATTTGCTTGAACCGATTGTTCTCTTGATCTCAAAGAGATGCAACTAGAGTGACCTTCAGAAAAACAGCTGTGTGATTTCAAAGTTCCCTCCTCAATCTTCGGTCTTTGTGCACTTTTCAGTTGGGACTTTCTCTGGAGTTTTTGTGCCTAAACTTCCTTTAAGTTTTAGAGTCAACATGGCAACTGCAGAGTTATCGCATCCTGATTTTCCAACTTCTCTTCGGATTTCAAGGAAAAGGAGCTTCCTTTGTCACAAAAGGTGACAACAGAGACACATTTAAATTTGATCTTTGCCTCTCCTTCTCCAGTCCTAGGAATGAGGACAATGTTAAATTCTCCATCACTCAAACCAAATTAGGAGCCCCCCCGTTGGAAGGCCAAGTTCTCTCTAAGAGCATGTTGGTGACCCCAGTTTCGTCCCTGAAACTGACGTGGTCACTAAGTAGCTCTGTTCTCTCAGCTGAGAGGTTTTGTCCTTAGGGGAGAGGTGGCACACCCATTCCAGCATTAAGACTGCCTCTTTCTGATTTAAAATCCATTGGCTCCAGAACTGCACTGTCTAGGTTCAAATTCCAGATCTGGGCCATTCTCATAGCTGTAAAATGCTGGACTACTCAGAACATCTCTCTATTCCTCTCTTTCCACATCTGTAAAATGTAGCTCATAAATTTATTTTGAAGATTAAAATCAGACACTGCATGTGAAGCTTTTAACAGAGTCTGGTGCGTGGTTAGAACTCACTACGTGTCAGATTTCTGTTTCTCATAAGGTGGGAATCATCCAACTGGGTCATTCCTACAGTTCCATCCAGACTCGAACGCCTCCCGAACTTTGCAAAACGAGGACATTTTCTCCCCCATCCACCAAAATATTAAATCCAAATGGAAATGCCAACTTTCATTAATTAAAATGGATGATGTAATGTGGAAAACAGAGTTGCATCCCTCTTGTCCACATGTTCTCACATCTGTCCCTAATATTCATTTTCTCCTTATTTTTGGATTGGAAAAATGGAATGTTATGCAAATACTTAGATTGTCCTTAAGAAATTTAAGTGGTGATCATGAATGGAAGCTGGCAAATTTCTCTTACATGAAAGCTGAACATCTAAATGAGGTTTACCCAATCCTTAGTGTGATTTTTTTTCTTTCAGAGCCCAGCCATACAACACTACAAGTAACCACGTAGCTGTTATTGATGGGGAATTCTTACTCCTTCTCCATAGAAGACATTTCTGGATCATTGTAAAGGCAGCTAGTTCTGAGTGCAAGGAAAAAACAGGAAGCCGTCAACATTTTCTCCACTGTTAGTTACCACTTTGTAAGCACAACAGATTTGGGGCATTTGAAACTGTTTAATATGGTCCTATTGCTAATACTGAACCAATCTACACCTGAACAGATAATTCTCTCCCATCGGTTGTGAAATAGAGCGATTACCCATGATTTAGAAACAAAAAGGAAAGATTAAAAGCTTCAAACACCTCCAGTGGTCTCCTCTGTCCTTTGTCATTTTTTCCTGACTCTTCAATCTATTTCAGTCAGAGAACATAATATTATAAAATTTTATTTATACCTGAAATAATAATAAAATGCTTTCCTTATACACAAAGGAAAATCTCTTTCAAGTAGCCTGATTTTATTTAAACACGAACATAGTTAACTTTCAGTTTTCACAAGAATGAGGATTTTCCAAGACCCTAAAGAAAAAAAAGTCAGTATCAGCTCTCCTTACTGTTGTTGTTACAGCAAAATAACAGGGCACTTACCACTCCGAACAGCTGAGCTGTGTTCGGGTAATACAAATGAATCCTAACATTAACCTAAACTGAATATGCCCAGAAAGAAAAATGTAACCATCTAAAATAATGCAATAAAAGTTTTTGGATAGCGTTTGTGCTTCTTTGTGTAATATTTGCTGTTTTTGATATTCCATGCTGGTGTGATTCCTCTGTTAGCAGATTTTAAATTTGCTTTATATAAATTCCTCATTAATACTTGGTACACTTCAGCTCTTACTCCCCCCCCAGTAAATATTTTATTATTGGCAAAGAAACACTGTTTAAAGGGCTTCTATGATCCTTTTTAAATGCAAGCATTGCCTTTGTAATGTGAATAATTTTATAAGCTAATTTATCTGTTTGCACATTAGAGGTACTTTGCTGAAAATGGCAGAAGGCTCTCTCCCCAGGCAGGACAGTGGCTTTTCCTTCCCTCACTCCCCACCCTGCTTCCTGGTGGCCTAGTATTTTTATGGAGACTGTTTGTCAACTCTAGTGAATAAGGACAGTCAAGTAAGTGTTGACAGTGTGCTAGAAAAACCTAGCAAAGCTGGAATAGAATCAAGACAGGGCAATCTTCCAAACCGAGCTTTTCTGCTTTTTAACTTCAAGTAATCCTCCAAAAGAAAACAGCAATTTGCAAACCATTTAATACTGTCACTCCAAAGGCAGCAGATGGATTCTTCCTCATTTTCAAAATAAGAATGGTTCTATGTATACGATTTATCCTTCAGAAGTATTTTCTTTCCTGTAGCAATCTAAGATTTTAGAGAAAAGATAAGGCTGGCTGAGCAAACCACCTTCTGAAGTCAACTGGAGGTGGGGTGCAGTTTGAGTGGTGGGGTGTGTGTATATGAGGGGAGAGGGAGAGTATTGAAAAACACTAGTAGGAATAAAATAAAATGACAAATAAGTTTTGTTCCCTGACCAAATATATATTTGCCTTTGGTTAGACCCAGCCCGAAGCTTTCTCATAGAGTCATACGGAAAGTCAGGCACAGCTGTCAATAAAAAGAACCTGGGTATATCTGGCTTCGAACCACAGATCTGCAATGATTATGTTTTCTGAACTCAAAATCATCATATACAGTCTGCCCTAGAATTTAGGGGCCATTTCAGAGGCTGAAGGGTAGTTGAAAAGATGTTTTTGGTCTAAGGTGGTAGGATTCCGAGGCATTCCAATCATCTGTGGGGTCAACAGAGTAGAATTCTTTCTCCTTACACTTTTTCAAATGTGCAAATATATCTCAGTTCCTCAACATGTGATGTCACCTACTTCATCAAAGGAAGAAGGACCGACTGGGGGGGATTCTTCAGGCGGATGGCTCACCCACTGAATCCAAAGCAAGAGCATAGACTCCAGAGACGAATCTAATTACTTTTATTCAGTCCTTCACTTTCAGGCAGTGGTTCTCAAAGTGTGGTCCTGAGACCAGCAGCGTAAGCGTCACTGGAAACTTGTTAGAAATACAGATTTTTAGGCCCCACCCCAGACCAGCTGAATCAGAAACTCTGGGGTTGGGGACCAGGATATTGTGTTTTAACAGGTGTTCCAGGTCACTCTGACACACGATAAAGTTTGAGAAACACTGTTCAACTGCAATGAACTTACTCTTATGCTCATTCATTAATTTATGCAGCATAAATTTATTGAGCATCTACTATGTACTGGGCATGAGCATAGTGCTCCTTTAGGTGGGAGATCGACTTTTCAGGGCCATCTGAGCTATTTAGATACCTTGGGGGAGGGTAGGTGGGAGGAAAGAAGAGAATAATTATGATAGATGTGAGAGAAGAAAAGAAAGTTACACAAATAAACCAAAAATAATAATTGTGTTACTATGGTAGCTAAACAGGAAGGGTATAAATATGGAGAGAAAAAAAACTCTATTGAAGGAGGTAATATTTCATGATACTATTAAAAAATGATAATATGACTTTATGATGGGTTTGGATGCAAAATTATTGATGTTCCCTCCCCCCATCTGTTGTCTTGAAAATAGACAATTCTCTACTGCCATTTATGGAATTCTCTAATTCCATAAATGTTATTATTCCTGAAAAAAATAAATCTGAAGGAGAAACTCACTGAGATTTCTCTCTGTGGGGAATCTCATGACACAAAGTGAATTGAGTGCAGATAGATGCTGAAGGGATAGAATACACCAATACTCAGGTCCTTGATTCCTAATATCTTTCTTACTTCTACAACTTCTTATTTGTGACAGTTGAGTTAGAGACTAAGAAGATCTTGTTAGAATAAAAAATTGTTATTTTTAGTTTTGTTATTCTAAACAGGTTTCAAGAAAATTAGAAGACAGGAATAGTATAACAGTAAACTATACTAATGCTAAACTTTCTAAAGCAAAAACCTTTCCTTTAATTTTTAGCAGAAAAGATCCATACTATAAGAAAATAATTCTATAAGTTATCTGCAATAAAAATATACTGTAGGAAAAAATATCTAAATGGAGTGTTTTAATGAGAAATTGGCATTTACAACTATGCAGGAAACGTTCACTATTTAAATCTTGTTTATTCAGAATTTGTAGCTGTTTGGACACTATCCAGGGTTTCTGCTTTTGCAATATCTACTAAAAATAAGAGCTGGTTATAAAAATTAACAGCATACGCAACATTTAAAATGGAGAAGAAGCTCCATGTACTTAATACAGCAAACTTTCTGAATAGTTTACATTTAACATGTAGTGTTAGAAAATTTCTTTGTAACTTGGAAACAAGAAAAGGACAATGACTGGATATTCTTTCAGAGCAGTTAGGCTGGCTTTCTATTGGTTGGGCTATTTTACAACTCTGTAGGGGCAGAGGTTAACTAATAGATTTTTGTCCAGCAAACATGCAAATAATTTCCATCCAGTGGAAAAGTCAACCCTGATATCACAGTTTATTGCCCTGTTGGATGTTAACCATTTTTGCATCTAACTTAACAAACTTATCCAAACATTCTTTCATAAATTGCCTATAGAATCTGGCTTCTCAAATGATCTTTGAACTGGTTTTAACACCTTACTGGTTCCCTCATTAGAATTAGTTGAATAAAATCACTGGTATATGTTCACTTTAGATTTGCATGGGAGTTATAATTTTGTCTTTTTGAAAATCATACTTTAACAATGTGGAGCAATGACTTTTTCCTTATTCATCAAAATAGCTCAGAGGCTGTTAGTTAGGCAATATGTCCAAGTCACTAATAAGGTGTTTGTTGTTGTTTTAAATTTTGGAAAGCCATGAAATTGATGCTATAAAAATCTTCCAAATTTCAAATTGCTATCATTTCTCCCTGTTAGTATGAACTAGTGAGGTTCTGTTGCCTCAATATATCTAATGATCATCTGGATGTTACTCTATACGTAGCGTGTCTGTGATGTGCCCTTTTGTTGTGATGCCTAGAATTGCATGTACATTTAAAAAAATTAAACAACAGTCACAAATGCATTCCTCAAGATAACCAAGATCATGGGGAAAAACAGATTGTAGTCAGAATAACAGAGATTGCATTTATCATAGAAGAAAGGGAGTTTTTAAAATGTAGCATTATTACCAGGATGCAAGCACAAAACACCAGGCATGCAGATTCTCCCAGTTCATTCCTGAAATGCAAGCTAACATCATGCCAGCTGCTAAATGAAAACCAAGTCTTACTTAGCTGATTCTGATGCTTCCCTCAGTTCTTCATCCAGTCTGTTTGAGCAAAAATTATCACGGTAGAAAAGAAAACAAAAAAGAAGCAAGCAGAGCATGAGAGAGTCACTCAGCAAAGCAGAGCCAAACGTTAAGTGGTGCGTATACGCTTTTAAAAACTATCCTCTGGAGCACTGAGACACACTCCTCCAAGTAAATATGGTATCATTTCCTCCCATTCAGTGTTTATGTGCGTTTATTTTGCAAATTCCTTCATGAGAGGCAGATATACAAGTTGCAAGGGGATCAGAAACATGCTGACTGACGAAAGCTGAAAACAACCATGTCAGTCTGTTGGGGACAGTTAAAGTCAGCTTGCAGCCTGGGCCAAGTCAGGGCTGTGTCTGGTTTAGTAGGTTTCAGTTGCAAATTGGGTTGACCTCAACAGCTTTACACAAAGGACAAAGACCAGGAATGGTATACACAGGACGGATACAATGACCTCTTGCTCTGGTAGCATGTTGAGGTCACCCACGAGTAAAACAATGGTGCACACACACACAGGGTCCAGCGTGAACTGCAGGTCAGGAGATTTTACCTCACACTTCTCTTATAAGATCTCTCTTCATCGTACCTTACAGGATAAAAAACGAATGCCATGAGGAAAATGAGCAAACAGATGGAAAAAATGACAGGTAAATGTTTTAAATGAGAGAAAAAAGCTTACACAAAGACAGTCATGCACCACATAACAACAGACTGTATACACAATGATGGTCCCCTAAGATTATAATGCCATATTTTTACTGTACCTTTTCAATGTTTAGATAGGTTTAGATACACAAATACTTACCATTGTTCCAACTGCCTACAGTATTCAGTACAGTAACATGCTGTACAGGTTTGTAGCCTAGGAGCAGTAGGCTACACCACACAGCCTAGGCATGTCGTAGGCTATACCATCTGGGTTTGTGTAAGTACACTCTATGATGTTCGCACAACTATGAAATCACCTAAAGATGAATTTCTCAGAAAGCATCCCCCACTGTTAAACAATACATGATGGTAATAATCAAATTGGCTTTTGGAAGAAGGTGTATTTTCATTAGATATAATCAATGATTTGTAATTTATTAATATATACAGTCCATCCTCATTATTTGCAGATTCCATATTTGTAAATTTGCCTGCTCACTTGTATTTATAACCCCAAATCAATACCAGGCTCTTTTTGGTCACTTATGGAAATGTGCAGGGTGGGGAAAAATTTGAGTTGCACAACGTGCTCATTGCTACCTGAGGTCAAACAAGGTAGGCCCTGTCTTCTTGGTTCATACTATAAACAAGTGCCCTTTTTATAGTCTATTTAATGCCATATTTTTCTTATTTTCATGTTTTTGTTGGTAATTTTGCTGTTTAAATTGGCCCATAAGCACAGTGCTGAAATGCTGTCTAGTGTTCCTAAATACAGGAAGGGTTCAATGTGCCTTATGGAGAAAATATGGGTGTTAGATAAGCTTTGTTTAGGCACGAGTTATAGTGCTGTTGGCCATGAGTTCAATGTTAATAAATCAACAACATACACTAAAACAGATAAAGCAATGTGATCTATTGATCAGTTGATGAAAATATTGTGACCAGAGGCTTGCAGGAACCTAACTCTGTATTTTCCCTTGGAACAATAGTTCAGTATTCACTAATTAAGTGTTTGCAGTGACTTTATAGACCATAACTGCCACAAATAATGAGGATCAACTATAATCAATGATTATAAGTCTGATTCCAGGACGGGCCGGTTTTTCTTTCATTTAAACCCTTTGGTAAGAGGTTCCGTCCCAGCTGAGTACTGGTTTTGGGATTGGCCGAGATCAGACCAGGACTGAACGTTATTCAGTAATAAAATGAAGCCGTGGGTTAATGTGAAATTTGCATAATGTGAAATTGAAGCAATGAGGACCAATCATATAAATGGCAGAAACGATACCCCAAGGAGATGAATTACGGAAAACAGAAGAAAACATGAACATGTGGGGAGGACATGAATGATGCTCAATTTCTTCCTCCAGAAGAAAATCTTTCCAAATGGAACCCTTGCTCCTGAAGTGACTTTTCCCAAATGGAACCCTTGAAAACTGATGTGTGTAGATGAATGAAAAATGCCCTGGGTATATTTAATTTCTCAGTTGAACTTTCCCATATGACAGTGAGTCTCTCAAAGCAACGTGATTATAATAAATAACATTCCAGATTGCCAGCTCCGTGTTGGGCGGCTTTGTGAATGCTTTATGTTCAGTGTTCTCATTCAATCCCCAGGACTGTTCCATGAAATGCAAATTATGTCCCCATTTTACAGATGCTGAAGCTGAGACCCAGAGAATTTTAATAGGTTGCCTGAAGTCTAATAGACAGTGAGAGGTAGGAGGGAAAGGTCAAATCTAAGTCTCCAAAGTCCATTCTCTTTTCACCTATTGTCTCTGTCCTACCAGGGAAGTGTTATCATATTTACCTGGAAAGTGGCCAATGCTCGATTCCACCGAAAAAGAAAATGTCCTTGTCATCTTTTGCAAAGGGAGACAGCATTAAAGGAGGTGAGTGTGCCAGTACTTTTTTTATTTAAAGAGTAGGAGTGGATTTTGGAGATGGGGCACAGCTTTTAGAGGCAGCAGGCCAGAGCTATGATGAGTGCTGGTTGTGGGAACTCCACGAAGCTAATGAGGACTGAAAGCATCATCAGGATCTTATGAACACTCCGTTTGATTCAGTGGGGCCAACTGACTGCTGTAAGCCCAATCAGTCTCCTGTGTTCATGCCTGATATTGGTATGTAGGAAAACCAAATGCATCTACTTTTTTTTTTTTTTTTTTTTTTGAGACAGAGTCTCGCTTTGTTGCCCGGGCTAGAGTGAGTGCCGTGGCGTCAGCCTAGCTCACAGCAACCTCAAACTCCTGGGCTTAAGCGATCCTACTGCCTCAGCCTCCCGAGTAGCTGGGACTACAGGCATGCACCACCATGCTCAGCTAATTTTTTCTATATATATTTTAGTTGGCCAGATAATTTCTTTCTATTTTTAGTAGAGACGGAGTCTCGCTCTTGCTCAGGCTGCTCTCGAACTCCTGACCTTGAGCGATCCACCCACCTCTGCCTCTCAGAGTGCTAGGATTACAGGCATGAGCCACCGTGCCCGGCCTACATCTACTTCTGAGCTTTGAATTTAGAAGGACACTTAAAAGGAGGTAGAAGAAACTACTAGAAAGGGGCATGAGAATTTTGGTGCCAGGCTGACCTGAATTTGAATTCTAGTTCCATCTCTTCCTGATGGAACTTTGCACAAGTAACTTCTTACTAAGTTATCTTCCCTGCATCTGTAAAATGGGGGTTTACTATGGAGTTAAATAAATGATATAAACAGAGCACCTCTATGCCCAGCATTTCATAGACACACATTAAACGAGAATCCTTTCTTTCCAGTTTCTGTGCCTTTGTGTGTGTGGCGGTGGGTGGGAGGTTGGGGTGGGTGGTGGGGGACAGGCTCTTTTGGAAGCCCAAGTTGAGAGGTCCGTTTTGTCATCCATCTGATGGAGGAAGATGGATGATACTTGTCTGTTTTCTTTGTGCTGATGATTAAGTCCCTCGCAATTCTAATCAAATCAAAAACTAGTGAATCAGACACAGTGAAAGTAAAAACATGACATATAGAAAACAATGGTTCTTTGCAATAATGGATCATTGAACTGAGTGTTCAGTCTCCAGGATCCTTGTTTTAAAATCCCAACTCCAAGTACTTGTTTAGTTAACCTTTACTCATATTTTTGTAGTGCAATCCTGAGACCTTCAGTATCCATGCAAGGATGCTGCTGCTGCGTTACCCTGTGCTGAGCAGGGAAAATCTTTCCTAATCACCCCACCCACCACTGGACAAACACCCTCTACCTAGTCTTGCACCTGAAGGAACTCATGGAAAAAAAAAGGGGGGGTGGATTTAGAAGAAACAGAAAGTTATTTCTTTCTGGTTTCCTAGGGTCATGCAGATAAATTACTTTACATAAGACAAAAAAGAAATCCAAGCTATGCTAAGACCCTATTGTGTCTGTGCAGAGAGAGGGACACAAGTAACTGACATACTGGTTAATGTTAAATTTATGCATTTTCCAAAGTGGTAACAAGATTCAAGGTAAAAATGAGTAATCAATAATCCCAGGAGAAGATTATATGAAAGAGGATCTTAAAGAACAGAACAGTTATCTATAGGTTATAGGGAAAAAAAACTCTATTTATTGAAGAAAATTTAATATTGCTTTAAAAATAAGATAAGCCATTTCCCCACTGTTCCAGAACTGAGTTGTTTTCCAACCCTCCTCTCTAAACATGTACGATTTCTTAATGAATCTTTGAAACCATCAGGACTTACTTGATGATGCTCTCTGGAATGTGGATGCAATCCATTGGGATCAGCCCACTGAGTTCTGATAAGCTACTGACATATTTAATTTTACTGCTGAATTTTGAACTAAAAAAAAAGAAAAAAATATATCATTAATCACTACTTCATCTCTTCTAAGGCCATTGCCTCTTCTTCAGAATCCTGATGCACTTAACATCTTGCCCCAGCACTCTTGCCAAGAAGAAAGGCTAACATTATTCAAGTAGTGACTATATACCAGACATTGTTTTGCTATTGTTGTTTCGCTTTTTTTAATTGACGAATAAAAATTGTATATTTTTATTGTGACAACATGATGTTTTGAAATATGCATACATTGTGGAATGGCTAAATTTAGCTAATTAATATATGCATTACTTCACATACTTATCTTTTTTATGGTAAGAATACTTAAAATATACTCTTATCTAAATCTACTATCTTTTCAAGGATATAATACATTGCTATTAACTATCAGCAACATGTTGTACAATAGCTGTAGAACTTATTCCTCTTGTTTAACTGAAATTTTGTATTCTTTGACCAACATCTCCTCAACCCTACCCACAACTTCCAGACCCTGGTAAACACCATTCTACTCTTTACTTCTATGAGTTCAACTTTTTTAGATTGCACATGTAAGTGAGATCATATGATATTTGGCCACACTGTTTTAAGTGGTTTATATATATTAACTCATGTATTTCTTATTACAGCCTAGTGAGGTAGGTACCATTGTTATCCTCTTTTAAAGACAAGGTAAAGGAAACTGAGCTACAGGGAGTTAAGGTTTGCCCAAGGTCTCACCATTAGTAAGTGGCGGAGCTTTTATAATTCTAACCTGCACACTCTTGACCATACGTTACACAGCCTCCCAGAGGTTCCTGCCACTCTGAATAGTCACTGGTTTATGGTTTGTTTGGCCTTATTTGCCTGTTTATTTGTTTATAACAAACAAAAATATTATCATTAGTTCTTTCTGAATCTACCTAGGTTGATGATATTTTTAAAAATATGTGAACTAATTTTTCTCTTATTTTATTAGTTTCAGTGTTCTTTAACTTTTTTTTTCAGTTTTCTTTTAAGTTTTAGTTTGAAAGTTTATTCCATATGGACCAACATTCAAAAATATGTTCCAATAATTGGATTTGAATTACAAACAGCTTTCATCCAAATGTGATCATTTCCGACATGTGTGAATGCATAGAAAACAACCTAGAAGCATACCAATGAAACTGATAAAAGAATTTGTCTCTGGGGAAGGGGTTTAGAAACAGGAATTGGTAATTGTTAAAGGAAGAACTTGGTCTTATCTGTAATGATGGGGTGCGTTTCAGAAGAATGCATTTCCTTATTATTTGTGTAATTGCAAACTTATTTTTAAAGTGTATCATTCTGCTTGAAAGGGAACTTGATCCAGGATCTAACATTCTTAAATGATGTGAAATAAAAGGATCTCTCTAGTCTACTGGGATTGTGCTGAGCTGTCTGCCAATGGTACTGCCTTGTGTTCCACTACTGTGCTTTCTAGTAAGAAGCTTTTTTGTTTTTTTAAATATATATCTATTTTTAATACTTTACTTGCTATTTTGACCCTGGGTCCACGGGCTGTGCCTTGTGAACAAATTTTCTCTCCATATACTTACTCTCTTCTAGTCCTCCTGACACATCTTGGGTCAACATACATTACCAATGATACACTATTACATTAAACTTCTTCCTTGCTCTGGAGTTTGGAGCTAAATCCAGGTTTTGATAAAAGACTGAGTGGGTGAGAGGGAGGAAGAAATCATGCAAAGGGAAAACCTCCAGCTCCAGTGTATCTTTGGTAGAATTTACGTTCTCAAAACATGTCGTGTTCTCTCCTTACTGATGCATTTGTATCTGCTATTTCCTCTACCTGGATTGCTCTTCTCCGTAATTTCAGCTAGTCCATCCTATAATTAATAGTTCTTCAAAACTCACTTTGAAGGAAAGTCTCCTTCTAGAAAGCCTCTCTTGACGCAGACTCAGCCTTCTTTCTCCACACAGTACCCCAAAACTCACCTTCACCCGGATTTAGTTCCCACCCCCTCAAAGTGCTTCAGTTGCACCCTGTATTGAAATATTTACTTGTCTGCCTGTGTCTGCTCTGGGCTTTAAGCTCCTCGAAGACACAACTGAACCATGTGATTTTTCAATCTCTAGCACTTTGCTTGACACAGACAAACAATTCATTTTTAAAAATGAATTTGCCATATACCTCTACCATAGATGTTACCCTTTAGTGGCAAAAAACCCTATAATACATTTTAGGGGCCTCTTTTTCCAGTTCTAAAAGTTGGTCGTACTGATATAAGTTGATTCAAAAGGAGGATCTTTAAAGAGGCTCTTACATGATGAAACTATAGAATACAGTGCTTAAGTCCTTGACATGGGTGTTTTTAGAATTCAAAGTCTGAGCCTATCATCTATTATCTATGTTACCCTTGATCTGGGGCTAGTAAACTACAGCCTGTGGGCTGAAGCCAGCTTGCTGCATCTTTTTTACAGTCCTTGAGCTACGAATGGGTTTCTATGCTTTTTAAATGGTTGAAAAAATATCAAAACAAGAATACTTTGTGATGTGAAAATTAAAGGAAATTCAATTTCAGTATTCGTAACTAAGGTTTTACCGGAACACGGCCACGTACTTGTTTACATACTCTCTATGGCGGCTTCCGCTCTGTAATAGCAGAGCCCAGTAGTTGTGACTGAGACCTATGAAGCCTAAATTAATTGCTATTTGATTCTTCACAATGTTTGCTGGCTCCTGCTTTAGACAATTTATTTGACCTCCCCGAGTGTCAGTGTCTTTTCTTATATAACAGAAATAGTAAAGAGCATCTGCTTCAGAAGACGTCATTAGGTTAAATTAGATAATGCTTATAAGCACTCAATAAATGTAAGCCCTTATTAGATGTAATTTGCCACGTCATTGCTATAATTTTTTATTATTGTTATCGTTATTATCTTGAAACTCACTTCAATAAATAATGTTGAATTATAAGCATTTTAAAATATACTAACAGTAACAAATGTTTTCTTATTATTAAATTAAACCAAATTTGGCCTGAGGCTCCCTCTGTACTTTGAGTTCCTAGGTAGCAAACTGCAACCTAACTTAGTATGTAAAGAAACTGCAACCTAACTCAAGAGGATATTTTTGCAACAGATAGCTGAGTCTCAGTCAATCATAGCAGCTGAGCTTCAGCTAATCAGAGGCTGCCAACCACACTATTACCATATATGCCTCATCACATCATGCCCAAATAAGACAAGCGACCAGCTATAACCAATCAAGCTATTTCTGTAGGTCACTTCCTTTTTCTCTTTATAAATACTGCCTGCCCACATTGCTGGGTGATGCCTTCTAGACCTCTCCTGGTACTGAGTGATGCTTGATTCATGAATGGGTTCTTTGTTCACATAAACTCTGCTAAATTGAACTTGTCTAAAGTTTGTTTTTTAACATTATCAAGAAAAAACATATTTCTTTTTATAATTATAAGAGCTGAATTATTAAACAAACATTGATGAATCAATAATAGTGCTAATGTTTACTTTTTACCCATTAAACTGTTTATAAGCTTATCAGTGTACATTGATTTCTACTCCCTTGTAAAAGTACTTCCTAAAATTTTTAAAAGAAATGACTTTTAGTATACCTTAAACAGGTCACAATATTTTTTAAAAGCAATTCAACATAGTACGGTAAACAGCTAAACTTTGCTAGAAGAAAACCAGGGTGAACCCTGCTACTTGGTCATTGGAAGTAGGGAGTAAGAATGCTAAAATAAATTTAAGTGAACACTAAACAAAAAGGGTAGACTCTGTAAGATACAGTAAAATCTATGTTTAAAAAAGGGATCTTGGCCAGGCACAGTGGCTCACACCTGTAATCCTAGCACTCTGGGAGGCCGAGGCGGGTGGATCGCTCAATGTCAGGAGTTCGAGACCAGCCTGAGCAAGAGCGAGACCCCGTCTCTACTGAAAACAGAAAGAAATTATCTGGCCAACTAAAATATATATAGAAAGAATTAGCTAGGCATGGTAGCGCATGCCTGTAGTCCCAGCTACTTGGGAGGCTGAGGCAGGAGGATCGCTTGAGCCCAGGAGTTTGAGGTTGCTGTGAGCTAGGCTGATGCCATGGCACTCACTCTAGCCTGGGCAACAAAGCGAGACTCTGTCTCAAAAAAAAAAAAAAAAAAGAAAGAAAAAAAGGGATCTTAACATTTAATTTTTTTTCTCCAAACATGATCAAAACTTTTAAAAGAAATTCATTAGTAACTTTGAGACAGCAAAATTTCAATTTTATCTAATCTATATCCTGATAGTAGGTAAGAGCTTACTATATTTTTAAAGCTCTCTAGAAAATAAATATTATTCCTTTCATTTAACCGTTTTAAGTTCTATTATATTATGAGCCATATCTTACTTTACTTTGCATCCCCAAAATGTATTGTTATACAGAAACTAACATATTAATAAAATAAATGCATAAATATTCACCAAACTGAACTGAATTGAAACCAAGAATCCTCATGGGTGATCAAAACACAGCTCTCAAAGTGGCTGCGCAGACCCCTTCCCCAACTTTGGTGACCTACACAATCTTTATTCAGAAGAAATGGAACAATTAAGACAAGATATGGCTCCTGTTTCTGTCCTTGGTTCGTCTTTATTTTCCATTATCATGTTATTCTACTTTTCCATTCTCTACAAAATAACATATCACTTTAAAAGGATTAACTTTTCCTCTTTTTAATGTGGAGTGAAAATGCCACCACTTCATCTTCCATGTTTACAGCAAGCAATTTGGAAGTCATGTTTTATAGTGATCCAAGGGAAATATTCATTATGAAATGATTCTCACTCTTAATTAGGGACTCTTGATGGATAGTCCAAAGAATCTTTCCAGGAGAGGCAGGGGCAAAATATATTTTCCTAGATACTCATAGTTTATGAATTCTTGTTTTTAGTACAATGAATACATATTTTTAAAGACTACTTAGTAGTACTTTTACTTCTATGACAATAATAACTATACCTTATAAAGGGTCGTGTCACTGCAAGGATTGTTCTGATGAACCAGGATGGATGAACAATGATGAATGACTTCAAATTCTTCCGTAACCTATTTTGAAAAAAGAAAAAACATATCACTCTTAACTTATTTTCTGTGGAAATTAAAGCAAAATATATCCCTAAATAAGAATATAATTTTAGAGAGTTCTAGGCATTTTATACCTGGTGAGAAGGTATAGAATGGCCATGATTAATAAAAAGAATGCTTTTTGGGACATAATTTGAAACTTGTATGATTCAAATCTTATTTTCTCATAGGAATAAATGTAAAATATAATAGAATGGTTGTATTCTTAGAGTGCATGAATCTATAACCATCACGGCATATTTTGTTTAATGATACTTTTCATTTTTATCAGCATTACCTTTACTATTTTGAAAATAATACACTCTTGGTAGCAACTTAGACAATTTATTGCATCTTACTGAGCCTTGGTTTCTCCTTCTTCCTGATGAAAATAGTAACAGTACATCATGTGGTTGTTTGGCCTTCAATTTACCGTTTGAACAATTCTTGATTTTCAGGCCCAGTTTGCAGCATTAGCAATGTTACTTTATGAAGGTTTGGGTCATAAAACAGATTTTAGTTAACATAACAGGGCACTTGCATGCTAGTATGCAAGGAGCCACATCTAAAGGGATGCCACACATACTGTAGATATAAATTTGTATGTTTATTATGATAATTTTTCTGTAGGTGGCAATGAAGTGTTTTGTTCCGACAGACTTGAGGAAGCGGCACACGAAGGCACTGTGTTAGTGGTTAACTTGAATTGACAGCGAATGTTGAAACGAGAGCACAGTAACTGTCCCAATCACAATAGTCCCAGTGCACATAAAACGCAGCAAGGCCACATGATACCGCTAAAGAATCATGGCTGTTTTGGTTTATCAGCTCAAGTCGCACCTCCATGTGGCAACAGCATATGCATAGTTCAAAATACACTTCGTCTGCCAGGATTGAGATTACATTTAACAAAATCTGGGGATGATTTGCTTTATTTAAATTTTGCGGGGCCAGACATGGTGGCTCACGCCTGTAATCCTAGCACTCTGGGAGGCCGAGGCGGGTGGGTCGTTTGAGTTCAGGAGTTTGAGACCAGCCTGAGCAAGAGTGAGACCCTATCTCTACTAAAGATAGAAAGAAATTAGCTGGACAACTAAAAACATATATATAAAAAAATTAGCCGGGCATGGTGGCAGATGCCTGTAGTCCCAGCTACTCCGGAGGCTGAGGCAATAGGATTGCTTGAGCCCAGGAGTTTGAGGTTGCTGTGAGCTAGGAGGACGCCACGACACTCTAGCCCAGGCAACAGAGTGAGACTCTGTCTCAGGAGAAAAAAAAAAGAAATAAAATATAAATAAATTTTGGGGTATCATGTGTGACACTTTTATTACTATTTTTATAATTTTTTGTTTCAAATATCCATAACCTGAGGATCCTAAAATCTGACCGCATTTTTGACAGACTAAAAGGGAATTAGTTATGGGAGCTATTGGGGAAGTCAAAGTAGTGACTAAATAATGGAATTCACATACCGTCTATCAATCATCTGGTAGCATTTCTTCATCCAGCCTAGCCCGGGCATCTTGCGTCTTGGGGTTGCACCATTCAAGTACACAATCATATAGTCTTCAGCTACCATCAACTCTAAAGTACTTATTACATATCTGATCACAGGAAGGAAAAGGAGTGTTTTCATTTCCCACATGAAATATTTCATCCTATGTACACCATAATTACATAACATTTAAATTACAGGGTATATAACATTTAAGAATGGTTGTACATATTACCATTTTACCTTGAGAAAAATATAGTTACCTAAGATCATTTTTCTGGGAGTATTATTTATTTGTATAGTTATCTTTTTTTTTTAAAATGCTGATATGCTAGAAAAATGGGCACCTTAGAAACCTGACTTTCAAAAAATGTTAACAATGTTATCAGATACTAAGGGCAACTCAGATTAAATAAGGCAGATGTAAATGAAGTCAGGTTATAGTCAATCTTAGCTGACTAAGAACATCTTACCAAGGAAGAAAAATAATACTTTGCCTACAGAAAATGTTACAGAATTTTAAAATGTGAGCTAAACTCTGTTCATTTTGTTTTCAATCTATTCTACTGAGGAAAGAGCTCCTTTAAATGTGTTAACCTCTTGAGCAATATTCCCTGACAGAAACCTTATTTACTTTTAATCAAAGGCTTATAATATTTTACATCATCTATTTCCTTTCATTGAAGGTGCTCCATCTGCCATTACATGCCCATAGACATTAACTCAAAGTACTTTGTTATAAGTATCACTCACAGGAAAAGATTTTCCATGACATAGTGGTAATCCGCCCGACTGCTGTCTGGCAGAAAACAGGCGGCAAACACAATGATGGCATTTAGACCGTCCCCATAGTATCCTGGGGGACAAACAAAAAGACATTTATAACAGATTGAAAGCTCTTAACAGGAAATATCTAATCTAAAAGGATAAAACTGAAGCCTTGGCAAGTGTGTATACGTGGATGTAACAGATATATCATGAGTATTATACTGACTATAGTTCTCTAAGTATATACACACATAATTATCTTTCAGTGGTTAACATATGTCCTATATAGAGTCTTAAATAGATGGTGTAAATATATGCATATATGGGGTATACATATATTATGGATGATTATATGTATTGTACATAGTTGTGGAGGAAGTATATAAATATTCAACTTACCAAAGGATGAGAGGGCAACACTTGACTTATGACTTTCTAATCTATATAATACTAATTTATGTAGTACTTCCTTTTTCTGATGGTCAAGGAGGAGGCTCTGTTTGCTCTTTTTAGTTTTAGACCCTAGTTAATTTAAAGGGAGAATTTGGTCATTGAACTGTAACATAATCTCAGACCCACACACTCCAGGGACCAGACACTAGTGAGTGGATGAGTAAAACACCTTTATTTTGATTTTGAGGCTTGTAGTGCCCCTGGCATCTCTGGACTCAACAGGCAGTGCAGGGATACATGGCAAGTTCTAGCCAGGCCTGGAATAACTGAGCACAGAATCCAGAACCTTCCCTCTTAAAGAAACGGGGAAAACTCAAGAAGAGTCTAGCTAAATTATCTTTGAGTTTTATGAAAATACGTACTTTTGGGAAAACTTGAAAATTGCTTCCTGGAAACATGGGGTTTGGAAGTGGAAGTGCTGTTTGCGAGTGGTGCTGAGAAAATAGGAGGTGGGAAAAGCAGGCAAGTGGAGCCATTGAAACTCTAGGGGTCAAGGAAAATGTAGATGCAGATCAGGACATTATTCCAATCTCTTAAAAGCTCTGACATAATTTTGGCATTCCCTTACATCTTAAGCAAGCTCCACATTCCCTTGGAGCTCATTTTTGAAACTCACAGCAGGTGCTCATCAAATCCCCATAGGTAAGTGTAGGGAATGCCCTGAGTCTTTCACACTTAAAAAGGGAAGCAATGCCTGTATTTTAATTTTTTAAAATATTTCTGCTTAAACACTTGCAATTTGTGTCATGGAGTTCTAGACCTTAGAATCATTAGAGATTTCCACAAAGCCTGAGTAAGAGAAGACATACCTTTAAGCCTGATCTAGTCCTCCAGAATTCAGTGTTCATTTTTTCAGAACTCTAAATAGCCTCCTGTGATTACATGGCAGTGAAATACTGGCTGAATATAGATTTGGATGGGGTTAACTCTTGAAAGGCAGTTTAATAAGATGTTCTCTACAAAGATCAAGAATCTGACTCTACCACAAAAAAGGTGGGGGAAGAGAGTGATACCAGTTAAAAATATACCCAATTATGGGTTTGTATGTGTTACTAATTTGAGGCTGTTGTACACAGCATTTATACTACATATCTTAGAAGATGCTACCTATGTGGCATCTATATGTAGACCTATGTATGCACTTGATAAAACACATTTGTGAAAGAGCACTATAGTAGCTTCCCTCTGGATTTTTTTGCTTCAGTTCCATCTTTTCCAATATGTAAGTACTTGTCAACTTCTTTTTAGAATGCAATATGAAGGAAAATGGCAGAAGGAGATATATTTTAATACAAGAAGTGCTTGTTCCACAAAACAATTTTATTTTGGAAGATTTATAACTAAATGGAAATCCATAAAGTATATGGTGGCTTAGCTATACTAATCCTCACGCCAGGAAAGTATGAAATTCATCCTCAGCACAATGAAAAGATGGAGTTCATTAAAGGAGACAATAGACATAATGAATCCAACTTAAAAACAGGTAAGAAGGTATTCTTTCAAAAGCATCTTTCTGGCCAGGCACAGTGGCTCATGGCCTGTAATCCTAACACTTTGGGAGGCCGAGGCGGGAGGATCGTTTGAGGTCAGGAGTTAGAGACCACCACCCTGAGCAAGAGTGAGACCCCATCTCTATTAAAATAGAAAAAAAATTAGCCAGGTATGGTGGTGCACACCTGTAGTCCCAGCTACTTGGGAGGTTGAGCCAGGAGGATCACTTGAGCCCAGAAGATGGAGGTGCAGTGGGCTGTGATTGAGCCACTGCACTCCAGCCTGTGAACCCCTATCTCAAACAAACAAACAGAAACCAAAAACCAAAAACAACCTTCTAAATGTAGCTGTCTGCCTCCCAGGTGCCAGTATAATTTCAACATCATGATTGCTCAGTTACTTTGATTTCTTTTTTTTATTTCTGGAGAATTTCTAAGAATTTATTTTTTTTAAATGGAAAGACCGAGGTTTATAAACAGTACTTCAGAAGTCATCTTAAGTGGCAATTGAGCTCATTGTGTAAATGCCGTCTGTCCTTAAAACGTCATAGTGTTGTGTTCACTTGAGTTCATTTAACCAAATGAATACTTCAGAATCCACTTACTACTTCATGATCACTAAGTAAGGAATCTCTCTTTATATAAAAATTACTGAAATCTACAGATGAAAGTGGCTTCTTGTACTTTTGGGTAAAGAAGCTATAGAAAAGGAAGACACAAAAGGGAAAAAAAAAGTAGATGGAGAGGAGATGATATAAGAAAAGAAATAGAAGAAAAAGATTTCCAAAACATGAAAGCTTTCCTCCTAAATCAAGAGCTGGTGGCATTGTCACCAGGCTTCAGAGCTATTTCAGATAACACTGTAATTGCTGGCACAGTGCAATAACTAGAATGAGTAGGGCCATTTGCTTTTGCCCCTCCCAGATACCCTCAAGGGATCCATTAACCCTTCCATTTCTGTTCTAAAATATGCAGCTGACTCAAAAGAAGTTGCCTGTTGGCACCGGCATAATTCCTTTGCGGTTTGGTTTTGAAAACATGTCTTTTGTTAGACTCTCTTCTCAATAGACGTGAGGTGGATTGAGGGAGTCCGTGCTGGGGTGCATGAGTGACCCCACCGTGGAGCCTCCTGACACCCTCTGAAGCAATGACGGCAAACCTTACCTGTGGTGGCACAGACAGGCATGAAAGGGGTGTAACACAAGATTGCTGGCCAGCAATGGAATGGAGAGAGAGGAAAGATGTCACAGTCGCAACCAAAACATACACACACACACCCCAGCCAGCAACTCTTCTCCTCATTCTTTCCGGGATCATTTGTCCGGCAACACTGTAGAGAAGGTTACCTGAATCTCCTATAATGAAATAAGAGAAGTAAAAAAAAAAAAAAAAAAAAAACAAGAAAGGAAACTCCTTGTTAAAATTCTTTGGCATAATTGTCCTTGGTTATTTAAATATGTTCTCTGCTTCCAGTTAAAAAAAAAAAAAAAAAAAAGCCAGTTCTGGCCTCAAAGTGACCCTACGCTGTTGGCTGAGCAAAAGCACCCATGCCCTTCTTTAATTGTTTTATTTGTGCAGAGGGCAGGGATGCTGCTGATGGGCACACAGGATGCGAACGCTGGCATTGAGATCACTCTCATTGGACTGATGAGGCGATCAAGACCCAGGAAGGGGAGTGATGTACCAAGGTCACAGACTAGTTAGTGGCAAACGTGAGCCTTGACCTCCCTTCTTCTCCACTGTGTACAGGGCGTATGGCAATAGCTCATATCCAGGTCACCGAAGCTGAGGACTGAATTATTTGTTCAAATACTGCTCTCATGCAACAGTGTTCCTAACTGGTGGGACACTTGTCACGGCCTGGCTTTGGGGCTAACTTCTACAACTCTTCTGATCACGCCCACTTGCAGATTACTGCACGGAGCACTATCCAGCTGGCACTTTCCTACTGATATGAGTGGGAAAACTTCCTCACAGCAAAATGCAAAACACCAAAGCAAGATTCATGTTCACTGCCGAGTGACTGCTGCTTTTTAAATGCTCGTCAGAAGCCAGGATGACAGACTTATGGGTGGGTAACTAAGGAGCTTTAGGAGCATTAAGGTCTAAGAGAGTGATGTAAGCTTCCTATATGGAAGACAAAGCTTTGGCAAATCCAGGGGTTACATTGGAACTGTCTACCTGCAGAGCACAAAAGCTGTTCAGGGTGCAGGAAAAGGTGGCATCTCGCTCAAATTCCGGGTGGGTGCAGCCAGAGGCCCATTCATGCAGGCCAGCGCCTGGAGAAGGCTGAGGCAGTGCTGGGGAGAGGAGAGGTGGCTTTTTCCTCAAAACAAACCAGACAGTCACACAGACAAAACTGAGCTCAAGACACAGAGTGGAAAGGAGCAAATGCCAAGGTGGGGAGGTGGCAGGGAGAGACAGCACAGCAAACCAGGTTAGCCTTGAGGTCCCAGGAGGATTTTTATACAGCGTGACAGGCAGAAGCAGTGACCTTCTCTGACCATCAGTGGGCTGGTGTCATTCACTCTCCTGATGCGCGCAACAGGCCGATGGGCTTAAGTCACCCACCCAACCCACCTAGTTTCACTGTAGTTGAAAGAAGTAGGTGAGAGTAGTAAGAGAGAATTTGGCCTTATGATATAGAGCACAAACCGTGAGCCTACCTTCTTCTCAACACGGGGACCCTAAATTTAAGAGCTGATGGGTAAAAATGTTTATAAGGATTATCTCTGGGTGACTTTGATTTGCTTTGACAGAGTTTTAATTTTTTTTTTTTAAATGAGCACAGGCTACTCTTACAGTCAGCCTTTGTTTTTATTTCCAAAAAGCAAACAAATCAAAAATACCTGAGGGTTTTCAGGACAGAGAGTTTTAGAGAAGAAAAAAAAAAAAAATACCTGATAGATGGAGCAAACAAGGTGGGACCTTCCGGAGAGATTTGGAGAGTGTTCCGGTTGTGGTTTTCATGTAAGAACAAAAGGGTTGGCTCCAAGGCCAGCTGTCTGCCACTGCCAGAAAGATCAGGCGAGCCCACGTGCTGACGGGCTGTGGGGAAGGTTTCCTTTAGAGGAAAGTGCCCCTGGCCCCACACCAGCTCTCACTGGGCCATGTTATCATTTCAGGTCAAACCATGAGTCATGAAAAAGAAAGGTCACGTCCAGGGCCATGGACTGGCATTCACGTTCACTGCCATGGTCAGGTTCCCTGGGTGGTCCTGACACTCATGTGGAGGGATCGGTGCAGGGATGGGAGGTGACAAATCTGCTGGTAGGGAGTGTTTGATTGAAATAACAAATTGTCCTTCTGCTCTCTAGAAAACAAAAGCTAAGGGTTTGATGCGGCGCCAAGACTCTCATTTCCCTGTCCTCATAAGGAAGAGAGGATTTAGAGAGTAACAATTGCCTTGTCAGCTTGCACTTTTTCTGGAACAGCTGGGTGGTGAAGCTTCGGGAAGGGAAGGCATGCGGCAGAAAAGTCGAAAAGCTGTTGATGTGTCCTGAAGTCGACAGTGTTACATGTGTTGCTTGTGCTCGTCTGACTTTCTGTGAATCCCAAATTAACCGAGGGCACACGTGCTCCCAGAACCCCCAGGAAGGCACCGGAAAAACAAAATACACCTTTCTCTCTCCCCTGTCCCTCACTAAGCAGGTGGAGGCTTTGACTGGGATTGGCTGTTGTCAGGCCTAAAATTAATGTAGTTTATAGAAAAGCAAACCTTAGGGAGGGAAAAGATTTACCAGGCTGAGCCTAAAAAGATTTCCTAAAGCTTCTGCTGAGGATTCAAAAGACCATTTTGTAATTAGAAGCACCTCTGGAATAGCGCAATTGCTACAGCCCTCTGGTTACACACTCTAAACTGCTCAGTTCAACCCTACGATTGGCTGATAGGAATTCTGAACAGATATTAAATTGGATTACTATGGCTTTCAAGAAATTTGCACAGAAGATTATAGCTATCAGATATGTGGTGTGAAAAGCAATTTTCACATGGGAAAGTTGCTTTTGCCTAGTAGGCTTTCAAATGCTGATCGAATTGTGTATGAGGAAATATACTTAGCTCTACAGCCGCCTGAACATTGACTGCAGGGTCTTTGGGATGTCATGTTGCAGAAAACCCGAGTTTCATATTCTAACAAAAAACACAGCTGCTCCCATCCCCATTTTTCGCATTTGCACGGAACTTGACTACCTCCGTGGGAAATGACCCTCCTGTAGGGCTCGATGACCTTCATGTCAATCCGCTGCTCCTGCTCTCCGATCACCACTGTCCTCCACAGCCGGTTGTCCTCTCGCTCCTCTGCGGCTGTGTATTCTGGAATAGACTCTGACTCTGGGCCAGAATCTTTGTTGGTGGTGGGATCTTCTGGAAATGAAGCACAGAGCAGGGCTGAAGGAGCAGGACTCCCACAGTGGAGGCAGCTAAACGACTAGATTGTAAGCTACCTCTTGGCAGAGTCAACCTGGTGGAACGCCCTGTTCTGTACAGCTCTTACAGAGCTTCCCACCCTCCTGACCACATCAGTCACACTCAGTCTTTATCATAAAGTCTTTTGCATAGATGGATTGAACAACTAAATCCCTTGCGAAGGCCAGGTTGAGGGAATAAGTGCAAGGCCAGAACTGTCTTGCATCAGTAGTGATCCAATGGGTATAAACCAGTACTAACTCATCCTTGATCATGCAGGTTAAAGACTGTGGGTCTTTCTGATGGGGTGAAAGGCTATTTATCAGGCCCAGATAATCTTGGTTTCCTTGGTCCACATCTCTTGAGTGCTCAGAATCTTTGGGGGCCTTTAGCTTGGAGTCGTGATGATACTACCAGCTAAGACCCCTGCTCTAACTCTTACAACAGGGTTGAATTCTCTATTGGGAGCACATTTGAACATAAATTTGATATTACCTCTATGTACTATTTCAAAATATGCCACAGAAAGTGAGAAACAAATAATTTTGAACACCATAAATGCTCCAAGGCCAAAAATCCACAAGGCTCCTAAATTTGTGGGTACGTAAAACAATAAAAGGATCCACTGAGCTCTCCTTGGGGAGAAATTTACTCTTAAAAAAAGTAATAATTTTTTTCCTTAAAAAAATTGTTTCCATTCTTACTAAAGGTAGTAGTAGCAGAGTTTAACAATGGTTATGCTTTATATGTTTAAGTAATTTGAAGGGAAAGATTATAATCGCCATAGTTCTGAGATATTATCATTCTTATTTTTCCAGTCATGGAAAAAGACCATTGAATTTACATTGCACTCTACTGGTGTTCCTCCTATAGCACTTTGATAATAATAATAGCAAAACTTTATTAAGTATCTGCCTGCACCGGGCACAGTAGTAGCTATTAAAACAAACATTATATCAATGCAAAAACTGACTCCAAAGTAGTTTGCTTTAGATCATAGTCAGTAAGCAAATATAGTCAAAACTTTTACCATTTTCAACTCTTCTAAGCTATCACATTACACCTTGAATGTGTGATTCTCATTCTTACTTTTTTTATTAAGAGGCTGTAAGTTCCCTGGGCTAAGGAACTGTGCCTTAATCACCTTTAATATTCACTTCTGCCAACCCACTCCCTAATTAGCTTGTAAACCTCCTCAGAACACTCAATAAAAATTGGGTGAGTGGGTATATAAAGGAAAGCCTGGGAAATATAGGTAATCTCTAAGGGAGCCGCAACAATGTCATTATGTTCTGGAAGATTCTGCAATTATACATTCAAAAGTGTCTAATTACCCATGACTTAGAATAGCAACGTGAAGTTCAGTTGGGAAGCAATCCTAGCCTTTTCTGCCAACACCAACAGCCACCACTACCTACAGAGCCTTGGCTCCCTCCTGCTTCCACTGTGTTCCCACCAGGGCTCGGCAGCTAGTTAAGGACATAAAGCAGAAACGTTTGGCTTCAGATCCAGCACTGTGTTGCTTGTGCAAATCCATCCATCTATATGGAACCCCTTCCTGCTTCTTCCTTTCTATGTGGATTAGGACCCTGGGATGCTAGTCTTGGCTCCCTTCCTGGGACCCTGTTTCTCCTCTGGTCTCTACTCCCTCAGAACTCTGGACTCTAAGGTGAGTTTGTCTTCTGGTGCTCCTGTACACACATGCCCTTCCTTGCAATGAACTTACCGCCCCCTCAACCCTCTACATCATGTTTGGTACTCTCTGACATGCTCTAGCTTGACCCTGGTGAACTCTGTGGGGTGATGGTGGGTTGTTTTGTTTTGTTTTCTATACACTTTTATTGAAGTTGCTTCAATGAAAGTGTGTAGAATGTATACTACATTCTTTGTTCTGGCTATAAAAGGAAAACACACACCACATAAATATACTCAATTGATCTTTGAGAAAGGAGCAAAGGTAGCCTTTTCCATAAATGGAGCTAGAGCAACTGAACATCCACATGCAAGAAAACGAATCTAGACCCAGACCTTACACCCTTCACAAAAATTAACTCAAAATGGATCATAGACCTAAATGTAAAATGCAAAACTGTAAAACTCCTAGAAGATAACAAAAGAGAAAACCTAATTGATCTTGGGTAATGGAGGTGACTTTTTAGATAAAACACCAAAGGCATGGTCCATGCAAGAAATAATTGATAAGCTGGACTTCATTAAAATAAAATACTTCTGCTCTGTGAAAGGTAATGTCAAGAGAATGAGCAGACAAGCCATAAAATGGAAGAAAATATTTGCAAAACACACATCTGATAAAGGACTGCTATCCAATATATACAAAGAATGCTTAAAACTCATCAATAAGAAAATGAACAACTCAGTTATAAAATGGGCAAAAGACCTGAACAGACACTTCACCAAAGAAGATAAACAGATGGCAAGTAAGCATATAAAGAGATTATCAACATTGTATGTTACTAGCGAATTGCAAATTAAAACAATAGTGAGAGACTACTACATGTCTATTAGAATCCAAAACACTGACACCAAATGTTGGAGAGGATGTAGAGCAACAAGTACTTTTGTTCATTGCTGGTGGGAATGCAAATGGTCTAGCCACTTTGGAAGACAGTTTGGCAGTTTCTTACAGAATTAAACCTACTCTTACCATACAATCCAGCAATCACACTCCTTGGTAAATTATCCAAATGAGTTGAAAATGTATGTCCACACATAAACCTGCACGTGGATGTTTCTAGCAGCTTTATTCATAATTGCCAAAACTTGAGAGTGACCAAGATGTCCTCAGTAGGTAAATGAAGAAATAAACTGGGTACATCAGACAATGGAATATCATTCAGCACTAAGAAGCAATGAGCTATCCAGTCATGAAAACACATACAGGAACCTTAAATGCATAAATGAAGGAAACCAATCTGAAAAGGCTACGTATTGCATGACTTCAAGTATATGCCATTTTGGAAAAGGCAAAACTACGGAGACAGTAAAAGGATCAGTGGTTGCCAGGGGTTAGGGAGGAAAGAGGGATGAACAGGCAGAGCACAGAGGATTTTTAGGGCAGTGAAACTACTCTGTATGATACTGTAATGGTGGGCACATGTCACTATACATTCGTCTAAGCCCATAGAGTGCCCTAGACCAAGAGTAAACCCTCATGTAAACTATGGACTTTGGGCAATACTGATGTGTCAATGCAGGTTCATCAGTGTTAACAAATGTACAATCCGATGAGACATGTAGATAGGGAAGGAGGTTTTGTGTGTGTATGAAGAAGGTATAGGAGACCTCTGTACTTTCCACTCAATTTTGCTAAACTAAAACTGCTCTAGACAATAAGGTTTATTAATTTTTTAAAAAGTAAAACACACAAATAAAAGTACCAGCAATACAGAAATTGTTCTTGAAAACAGCGAAAATTGCCAATGCCACTCACCCATTACTGTGTGATGTATATTCTTCTTCCTCTGCACACACATACTTTTTCCCCCCAAAAGTATGATTATTCCATATATTCTGCATGTTCTATACATATTGTTCTATAATTTGTTCCTATCTATTAATATAGTATGGGCTTCTTCTCATCTCATTAAATATAAATCTTCTCATTTTTATAAGTATACCTCACATGTTCCATTTTACTGATATCTTTTAGTTTACCAATCCCATGTGATGGAAATTTAGTTTTATTTTATATTGTTGTTGTTGTCCTTATAAAGAATTTGCTTCAAGGCCGGGTGTGGTGGCTCACACCTATAATCTTAGCACTCTGGAGGCCGAGGAGGGAGGATCGCTTGAGGTCAGGAGTTCAAGAGCAGCCTGAGCAAGAGCGAGACCCCAAGTCTCTACTAAAAATAGAAAAAATTAGCCGGCCAACTAAAAATAGAAACAAAAAACTAAATTAGCCAGACGCGGTGGTGAGCACCTGTAGTCCCAGCTACTCGTGAGGCTGAGGCAGGAGGATCGCTTTTGAGCCCAAGAGTTTGAGGTTACTGTGAGCTAGGCTGATGCCATGGAACTCTAGCCCGGGGAACAGATTAAGACTCTGTCTCAAAAAAAAAAAAAAAAAAAAAAGAATTTCCTTCAGTATCTGCATACAGGTAACTTACCTTATTTGTGCACATAATGTTTTTTGGCACCAACCTTTTTGGCACCAGGGACCAGTTTCATGGAAGACAATTTTTCCACGGACTGGGGTTGGTGAGATTGTTTTGGGATGATTCAAGTGCATTACATTTATTGCACACTTTATTTCTATTATTACATTGCAATGTATAATGAAATAATTATATAATTCACCATAATGCAGAATCAGTGGGAACACTGAGCTTGTTTTCCTGCAACTAATGTCACCACTGATCTGACCGGAGGCGGAGCTCAGGTGCTGATGCAAGTGATGGGGAGCGGCTAAATACGGATGAAG
>CM052443.1:67614082-67634260 GCA_028533085.1 Varecia variegata | reverse complement strand
AATTCTGGAATCTAGAAGTCTGAGATTGAGGTGTCAGCAGGGTTGGTGTCCTCTGAGGCTTCTCTCCTTGTAGATGGCCACCTTTTCCCTCTCTCTTCACTTAGTCATCCCCTGTGTGTGTGTGTGTGTATGTGTGTCTTAATTTCTTCTTCTCATAAGGACACCAGTCATGCTGCATTAGGATCTACCCTAATGAATTAGTTTTTAACTTAATTGCCTCTTTAAAGACCCCATTTCAAAATATTAGATAGGACTTCAACATATGAATTGGGGGAGGGGACACAATTTAGCCTGTAACAGTTGGGATACTACAAAATGGTTCAAATCCACCACTGTCCATGGGGTCACAGTACCTGCAGGACACCCATGCCACCTGCTTCTCCATACAGTGATGGTGCAAGGTCACCCTCACCATCCTCTCTCTAATGTTCTTTTCATTTGCTCAGGCAGGATCAGGGCAGACCCACAAGTCCCCAGTCTAAGCAGACATCCAACTGGGAGTGTGCCGCCAGTCTCCCTGGGGGAACGTACTGCAATTCTTTACCCATGACTCTTTTGGAGCAACCCTCACTTGGCTTTGGAGAGGCAGAAAGTGACGTACCCTGGTACTCCTCTCTAGTCAATGACTCTTGACAATTTCCTCACTCTCCTCCAGCCCAGTCTTCTGCTCATATAGACTGGGATGACGGTTGAGTTTAGTAAATTTGGATCACTTTTTAAGAGGCCTAGAGGGAAGCATCTTGTGATGAAGCACAGTAATCACTATAGCTCTGTGAGCCACAGTGAAGCCATCTTGTGTACAGGCTCACTACTGCTGTGTGATTCATAGGCCCATGACCTATGAGCTGACAGAATACATGAATAACAGAAAATAATAAAAAATAAAGTGATTAACTTGTAAGTGATTGTTTTAAATCAGTAGGTGTGTATAGTTACATTGTACTATGCGTGAGAAATGTTCCTTGGAGAAATGTTCCTTGATTTAACTGATGCTATCTGCTTCTGTAAACTTGCTTGTGTATAGAATATAATCAAAACAGGTGGGCTGGGGCTGGTCCCAGGCCCCCTGATAATGGAATTTATTACAAAACTGACTCCACCTTGTGTACTCAGACTCACGTAAGACCCTGATGTAAAATAGTATAAAAACCCTTCCTCTTTTCTGGTTGAGCACTGCTCTCTGTGCTACCTGCCGCCTTTGGCGGTGCAGAGGGTAGTCGCTGGCCAGCTAATAAAGACTCCTAATTTGGCTCAATTCAGCTTACAAGTGGTCATTTCCTCGCGTTCTTAGACCATAAGACATCTGACCCCATTGTTGAAAGCTCCTTGCCTTCTCTCTCTTTGGAATAAAGAGAACTTTGCACCATTTTGCCCTTGGCCTTGGTCGCTAGTTACCCATTCAGGGACTAAAAGAAATTTTCCACTCCAAAAAAATTTTCTTACAAAAATATAAGGGATAATCAAAATTCCCATTAATGGGGAAGTGATTAAATATAGCATGAAACTCATTATGGTATCAATGCAAAAAAATTTCTATGCATATTGATATAGAATGGTACTGAAGATATATTAATATTTAATTAAAAATCAAGCTAAACAATGGTATCTTTAGAATGATACTATTTGCATAAAATTATATGTACTTATATATTTTTTAGATATAAATAATATCCAGAAAGAATAGACTATACTGTTAATGGGGTTACCTATATGAAGTAGGTAAGGGGAGGAAGGGATTTTTACTTTTTATTTATTTACTTTTCTGTGTTGTTTAATTTTTAAAACATGAGCCTGTGGCAACATTTTAAAGTAAAAAGCCCTCCTGGCCTACAGGAGAAAAAAAAAAGTAAAAAGGTAATTTGAAAATAGTAAGATTCTATAAGAGTTTCTAGATATCTTTACTTGGAGACATCTGAGTTAATGTTAGAAAAAAAGTGCTTAGTAAGTAGTAATTTCAGTTTTTTATCAGCAGCCATATTATGCCGTCATGTCCTATTGCCACATTATCAGGGCTCTTGAGGTTTTCCAAAACAAAGTGTAGGAAGCAGCAGAAATAGCAAGGCACGAGAACTGAAATGTTAGCATCACCGAAGAAAGCCAGAAAAGCCCAGGCTCAGATTAACCCATCCTGACAGAGGTCCTGCTGACCCCTCTTGGTCACATGTCTCTTATATTTGTTTATCTTCTCAAGTATTTTCTGAAGCTCTAGCCTGTGTAAACAGTGGGGATATTAAAATAAACAAGAGAGAGGCCCTACCTGCTTCTAACAGAAGTTGCTGAATAAAACTTCGCTGATGCATATTTTGCAATAGCTTGTTTTAAATTTATCTAATTCTATCCTTGTTCTGCAGTCTGTTTTTCAATATCTTCACTCCATCTTTTAAAAGTTTCTCTTTTTCAATAATCTATTCTTTTTACTTTAGTTCCTTTTACCAGTGCTTTGTCTATTTTGTTAGATTTGCTGTTTTTGTCTTTGTTTTCTCAGTTTTGAATTTTTTCTTTATTATTCTTATTTGCTTATAAAAATTTCATTATCTTATTTATGTTGTTCTTGTTCTTAAAGGAAAACCAAATTCTTTGATTTCATATAGTATTTTCTGACTTCAAAAGTCTTATACTTTTCAAATTAACATTGTTTTTGATAGGATCCCTTTAAGGCATTCTTTTCTGTTCCAGTTTCACAGGAGAAGGCAGCGAAGAGGCAGAGAATGAAACATTTCCATCCCAATGAGCAAACTGTCAGCTCCTAAAGAGCGGATAGTTCCATCATCAGGACAGTACCCACAGGGGCTGAGAGCACAGCCAGCAGCCGGCACTGTGAGAACATTTGTTAATAATACAAGATACGTGCATCAGTGTTCTGTCCTTTTGGTAATACTACCCCATTTTTATTTTCTGGATTTTTTCTGATGGATCCATTGTTCCTCACTTTCCCCTAGCATTACATTCCTTTATCTTTTCATTCCCACACAGTCACTGTCTGCGGTTGAAACTGAGTCACCTCTCAGACCCCAGTGAGAAGGCCGGAAGCAGGCCTGTGGCCAGGCACCAGCAGATTCCTGGAATCCACCTCCAAGGTCAGCTCCCGTGAGCTCAAACCTGGGCCTGGCAGGAGCAGACACAGGAAAAAATACCAGGGGAAGATTTTGTACCTGAGTGTTCCAAACCATCCTGGGGGGTGAAAGAGACACAGAAGGGGACTACTGATTACATGTCTAAGCCAGCACTTCCCGAAGCCTATACTCAGGTGATCAGTTCCACAGATCTATGCCAAACGGCTCTGTGCCAAATAAGTTTGGGAGACACCATATATTACATCCTCCTTAGGGGACGTCATAAGGCACATAAACCTATTATAGACTCTGAAATGTTCAGTAGAAAATAAATATGTTTGATTTTGTCTCATTTTGACCAAGGAATCTTTTCTTCTTACCTTTTTCTTTTCTTTTCTTTTTAATTGAGTAACATGTTTAAAGCAGAACAAAATTTGGAAAGCACAACTCGGAGACATAATCCAGTGAGATGTGTGGACCTTTCTGGACATCTTGGGCTGCTTCTTACAAGAATCTAGAAAACGCAGCCTGAACTACTATGCGGTACTTGTATTTTTTCCAGAAAGTGTACAGGATAGCTAAAGCCCCAAGACTCTGGAGTCAGACTGCCTGCACTTGAGTCTTGGCTCTGATCTTTATAAATGTGTGGCTTTAGGCAAGTTACAGAATTCCTATGTGCCTCAATTTCCTCATCTGTAAAATGGGGAAAGTAGGACAGGCGTGGTGGCTCAAGCCTCTAATCCTAGCACTCTGGGAGGGGGAGGCGGGTGGATCGCTCAAGGTCAGGAGTTCAAGACCAGCATGAGCAAGAGTGAGACCCCCCGTCTCTACTAAAAATAGAAAGAAATTATATGGACAACTAAAAATATATAGAAAAAATTAGCCGGGCATGGTGGTGCATGCTTGTAGTCCCAACTACTCGGGAGGCTGAGGCAGGAGGATTGCTTGAGCCCAGGAGTTTGAGGTTGCTGTGAGCTAGGCTGACGCCATGGCACTCACTCTAGCCCGGGCAACAGAGTGAGACTCTGTCTCAAAAAAAAAAAAAAAAAAAAAAAAAGATAGGGAAAGTAATGCTACCTACTTAGAAAGTTGTAAGGATTAAATGAGTTGATTTCAGAGATAGTCGTGTGACTCAGGCCTGACCAATCAGCATAGTTCCCACCCCCTGCCAACAGTGATTGGTTCCAGGAATAAGCATGTGACCCCACTTGTTCTAGTGAGACTCAACCCAGACTTTGTGGAAACTTCTGGAAAAAAGAAACCTTTTCTGGGGGGATTGCCAGCTGAAGGTAATGTAAACCTGAGGGCACTGTAGAGAAAGGAATCCAATCTATTGAGAAACAGAGGCAATGGGTGGAAAAAAGAATGATAAACATTGGCTGCATGGCTTGGAGCTTCCTTATCCTCCGCGGCAGACAGCCTAGTTAGTTCCTGAGTTTTTCATGCTATGAGCCAAGTAATGTGCTTTTTAGCCTAAGCCAGGGAAAGTTGGGTTTTTGTCACCAGCCACCCAAAATGATCTGGTTGATAAAACAGATTGGGAAAAATATGTATGCTCTCGGAGAGCTTACATGTGGTATATTCTTTATAAACACAGGGCTTTCTCCCGTATGAAGTACCAGGGTGATGATTCTTGAAATCAGCTGACCCTTATATATTTGTTGGATGAATGCATTTGTGCATATCACTCCTCTAATCCTGAGTGCAAACGAAAGAATGTCATGTGAGGAGAGGACATGCCTTGAAACCTGAGGCCAATTTTTAATTTTTTTTTAAATTTTATTTTTAATTGACAAATAATTGTATATATTATATGTTTATAGGTACAGTGCGATGTTTTGATGTTTATTTACATTGTGGAATGATTAAATCAAGCTGATTGACATCCACAGCCTCACATACTTACTTTTTTGTGTGGATGGAAAAACATTTATAATCTACTCTTTATCCTAGCACTCTGGGAGGTCGAGGTGGGAGGACTGCTTGAGCAATCAGGCTGTCTGAGACCAGCCTGAGCAAGAGCGAGACCCTGTCTCTTTAAAAAAAATAATTAAAAAAACCCTACTCTTTTAGTAATTTTGAAATATACAATACATTATATTATTATTTATTATAGTCACCACTCTGTACAGATCACTAAAGCTTATTCCTCCTAATTGAAATTTTGTACCCTTTGATCAACAAGTCCCCATCCCCACCCCCCACCCTCCCAGCCTCTGGTAACCATCATTTTACCCTCTACTTCTGTGAGTCTGAGGCCACTTTTAGGCAAAGCTACTTGAGTTTGTCTGTCCTGGTAGTTTTCCTCCCAGCGTGATTTGCTTGGAGACAAGTCAAAGGGAGGGGGGAGAGAGGAGCGGGAGTTGGCTGTGTGCTCACCTGCAGGTCAGCTCCAGAGTCCCTGCTCCTCCTTCCTGCCTCTGGTTCTCATTTCCTCCACCTTCCCAATGGCTGGGGTCTAACAGATCCAAGTTAGCTATCTCTTGGCAATGGGAAAATTCTAGATCACACTTAAAGTTTTCTATGCTCTTTGAGGACTCTGGACTCCCTTAGATTCCCAATGTAAAGCTGAAAAACTTCTTCAAGTCCTTTCATACCTCCATCCCCAGACTGATTCTCCTGCAAGGAATTTCTCCTTAGCCTTTCAGACCAGTTTGAGAAAAACAATGCTCACAAATAAGGAGGTGATCTACCATAGTGGGGTCAATGGGATCAGTCCCACTTCTGCTTCTTTTTAACTATGTAACTGTGATAAAGTTATTTGACCTCTCTGAGACTTAGTTTCCTCATCTGCAAAATGGGTATGATAGGAGAGATTTCAAAGAGATAACCAATAAAGTATTTGGCAAAAGTTCTAATATATTATCACTTTTAATGTTACTATTACTATTATTAGAGGATTTGGGGCTAAACTAAGCCTTCTATATTCACTATGAGTCTCCAAGGTGGTCATAGAAATCTTGAAGTGGTACATAAACTCATCACTGAAGTGTGACAAATGATTTCAGGGGGTTGAGGGCCTGTCACCAACCACAGAACCATCAGGAATTCCTGGTACACACACTGTCACATTCCTAAGGTATCTATTATGGGCTGAATTGTGTCATTCCCCCCGCTCAAAATTTGTATGTTGAACTCCAGGTTAGTCCAGTACCTCAAAATGTGAGTGTATTTGGAGATAGGATTTTTGCAGTGGTAATTAAGTGAAAATGAGGTCATTAGGGTGGGTCCTAATTCAGTATGACTGGTGTCCTTGTAAGAAGAGGAAATTTGGACACAAACACAGGCAGATGGAAAACCATGAGAAAACATGGAGAGAAGGTAGCCATATGCAAGCCAAGGAGAAAAGCCTCTGAAGAAACCAACCCTGCCAATACTTTGATTTCAGACTTCCAGCCTCTGGAACCATGAGAAAATACATTTCTACTGTTTAAACCACCCCGTCTGTGGTACTTTGTTATGGCTGCCTAGCAAACATTATAGTATCTGATCTTCACAGGCATATCCAGTTTCAAGGAGAAGAATCTTTACTCTGGAAGGAGCATATCAGTCATTTTGTTCATCCTCTCTACTAGAAAGCCCTTCTATGGCTGCCTGACAGATCTACAGGGAGAGAGAGAAAGACAAGTTAGGCCCCTTGAGACTGAGAGAAAGAGGCCATCACCTTTACTTACATGTACCCCACCGCAGAGTATAATCACATTCTACAAAGCTAATTTATAAGACTTGATTAATTTCTTACTCTCCTGAGAGATACAGTCAGTAATCATACAGCTACACTAACCTCAAGGCGAGAATTGATTCATTTAGCCATTTCTTTTTCATGCTCTGTCTTCATTGTATAAATGTGGACAGCTATTCAGGGGGAAAATGTGCTCATACTTTTAAATAATTGTTGTTCGCAGAATTATAGCATTACATGGGATTCTGACTCTGTCTTATAAATCACTCATATTTTCGGGGTGACCAGGTCTCTGCTGATAGAAGTACTGGGAAATAAACTTCATAGCCTAAAACCAGCCACACACCCATCAATCTAGTTAGAAACAAACTTGAGCTCATAAACTGGAAAGTACATGAGAAATTTGGGGAGACATTCCTCACAGGAAATCCAGTGTCTGCCTTTATAGCAAAGATATGAGCTTTGATGACATTGAACTTGGTCTAATGCACAAGGAAAACCTCCCCATGGCCAACCCAGGGATGAGGACTGACTCCATCCCAATCTTGCTTGTTTTCAGTTATCAATGCCAACCTTTCTATAGATTAACAGTCTCTAGCTCTCCTTTCATCTCCATTTTACCTCTCCTTCTAACCTACCTCTTACTTAGCTGCTCTCTTGGGATCACACTCTGTTGGTTTCACTCCTATTTTATTTTAAGAAGAGCTATTTGTAGAACTTCCAATTTCATCAACCTTTCCTGGATATCTCTGGGAGTTGGATGTAGAAAAATGTAATCATTAAGTGGTAACATTTTTATTTCTCCGGTAATTCTCTTGCATCTTGGTCAATGGTGGCTTTATGAATGAGACTTTCATGTTGGGTTTGGACAACACTAAATCCAGCTTTTCAGGGCAATATTGGAAGCACATGTTTGGTTTTCAGATTTTGTATTGGAAGGGATTTTGAAAGATCTCTATCTCCAGGCAAAACTATACCCAAATCATTCCAGTTATCTGCTTAGGGTTTCCAAACCAGTTTCCCACAAGCTTTGAAAGATGTAGCTTCTCTCTCATACTCACTGTTTGTTTCTCAAGCTGTTCATTCGGGTATGATTTAACAAACATTTGAGTCCTAGACCCACATGGAAAATGTTAAGCTAGTCTGGGGGAGGGTATACCGCAAAGAGAATGGATCAGAGACACATTCTACTATGAAAATATTTAAAAGCTAGGAGGATAAAGAGAAAAAGATACATACAAGTTCACACAAAACAACACAGGAAAGGGTAAATGTCAGGAGAGGTAACCATGGAATTTCAGACACAGGGGTAGTTCCTCCAGCTGTGGGGGTAGAGTGGATCAATCTGGAAGCCTCCAGTAAGAGGTGGCATTTGGCCTCGTGGGTAAGCTGGTGAGGTAGTGAGGATAAATTACAACTGATCTATTCTGTTCCCGTTCTTCCCACTTTCTCCCCAGCCCCTATGCCCAGGGTGGATACTCTTTCTGTTTTGTGTTGGCAGTGGGAAGCCAGTGTTTTCTGAGCTGAGTATTGTGATTGGCGACAGACTGGCAATGGTGCAGGAGAAATGGAAAGCAAGATGGGAGGTGGTAGTCCACCCGAGACATAACCGAGGCTGGAACTGTGCCTGGGGTGGAAAGAAAGGAGGCGGTTCCAGAACTGCAGACACGGAAGAAAGCAGTTGTGCTCGAAAATAGAGGAAGATGAGAGCTTACTAGGGAGGTGCCTGCAGAAGAATTGGCAAGCCCTCTAGAAAGTCATCATTTCATCATGTCATTTCTCATGACTGAGAACTTGCAGTCTTGGTAAGTTACTTGATATAGGTTAATATAAGCAAAGTAAAGAAAGCATGAGACTCCTCATCAGAACAAGATACAGCCAACCCACACCTGCTTCATCAGCCTTCAGCCACGCTCCTAGTGCTGGACTGTGGTCTCTATGACTACACTGCCTTTGTTAACAAGAGCGTGCAAAAATTTGCTGAAGTGCTCCTGTTGGGGTGGGGTGTGAAGACAGGATGGTGACATTTTCCTCCAGTCATCCTCTTACCTGTTAAATCTACCTCATCCATGAATCCTTTACTTGCTCCTCTAAACAAAGGAAATGGAGCAACACTCTCCCCACCTTTAAGGACCCAGAGCCCCTCAGTCATACCACGTATGGAATTGATTTCACTCTGCCCTTTGCAAGCCATTTGCTTTACTTCCTCCTCCCCACTGGAGTGAGGTAGGAGATTGCATCTTAATTACCTTTACATCACACACAGTCCTTGGGGACAGCATCTCGTTCATAACACATGCACAAGTTCTGAGAATGGAGTTCAGTATCATTTTCTCCAAATGTATATAAGTCTAAAGGTTGTAAAGGAATCAGGAAATGCCACCTTATCTTAAAAATAGAAGAGTGGTAGGTCTTTTTTAAGTCCTGAGAAATGCAAATGCATGGACCAGATTTTGCTAAGGGCTTATCAAAGGCCCTGGGCTGAGAGAGAGAGGGAAAAAAAAAAAAGCACACATGCAAACACTGGGACCCCTGGGCTGTGAGCCCAGCCCAGCCCCTGACTGGCTGTGATCTTAAACCAATCACTCCCTCGAACTAGGGCTCATTTTCTTGCTTGTAAACTCAAGAACTGAATCAGAATGAATTCTAAGATTTAGTTCAGCTTATATTATTTTAGCAGTTAAACCTCAGGATGCAAGAACAATACAGAGAATCAGACAACTATCCAAACAGCAGGCAAATAGCCTATTGTCAGAACAAGGTAGAGCCAACTTTGGCAGCAGCCCTCAAATGATAGTGGTGCTCAGATGGAGGGACTCTGCTCCTACCTCTTCTCTTATGCCCCTCTCAAGTACCTGTCCACCAGCACCCTGCAATTCCTGCCATTATTATTCTGAAAGGAGCCATAGTCACATGTTCTTTGTCAATTCTGATGCAGACAGGATACCAGGGGCCAGAATCTGTCCTTTAACACTTTTCTTTCTGCCTCTCTCACCCCTTCTCCTTTCCCCCAACTATACCATTAACTCTAATTGATAAGGAAATGAAAAACCATCCCATATACAAATACTACTCTGGCAGGAACTTGGTTCATGTAAAGCCTCTGTTGGCAAAATCTTGACACAGTGAACAGAGGACAAGCAACTCCAGGCTAGTTAAGAAGGAAAATTCAGCTTGTGTTTGCTGTAGGTGAACCCAAGCTTTTGCGCTGTAACCTATATTGAGTACAGGAACCCATGTAAAATCCCCACACTTTGTCGTCTAGCTAGCTAGAAAGTATGAAGTTTTAAGATCAAGAAAGTACTGTGATCCTTTATCCTTTATATATAAGTATCTTGTATTGAAGAGAAATCTTTCCAGGAGTACAAAGCCACTGAAGAATAAAAGAACCAAGTAGAATGAAAATGGAAATTCACTGGGATGAACTAAAGAGAGCCCTAACCATAGGAAAAAAGTTAATTTGACTTCTTGTTAATGGGAGGGAGAATCCGGCTCATTATCCTTAAGTACCTGTGGGGCATTAGACCTTATTTAGGACTCCAAGGGGAACTTTGCATTACAAAGCTAAAGCTCCAGGGGATGTTTAGGTGCTGCAGACTTTGAATGACAGCAGCCTCAACTTGCTCTTTGTCTTTGAGTTGCAGAGCAGGGTCCAAGCTATTTTAAAGTACAGAGCTTTCACTGTCCTCAAAATGTCTCATTTGCCAAGAGACAAGTCCATAAAGGTCATTTTTTGTTTTTTTTTACCTCTCACATAAGAATTTTCTTTTATCCATTTAGACAAATGCCCTGGGCCATATTTTTGATCACTAGGCATTTTAATCTAATTATTCCATATTTTACATTCTGTGCATATTATCAATTATGATTTTAAGACAACTTTCATCAAATGCAGATTTTGAAATAGACTCACGCAGGAGCAGCTCCCGATTTTCTCTACAGGAGAGGCCTGGGGAGCCATCTGGTTGGAAGTGGTCCCGGAAGCTGAACTCTGAACAGCAGCAGTTTATGTAAGATTCCAACCATGTCAAGGGTTCACATCAAAGAGGGGGCAGTTTGTGGAGATTATGCCTTTCTCCCTTAAATCACCATGGCCAGTACTCCGATTTCTGGCAGAATCATACTTTAAATCACTCCTGCTAGGTGGGAGTCGAGTTTTGTTTCCTGGTTTCCATACAGGAATTTAATAATCTACGTGTTTCTTGGTTGAAATTGACCAGGTGGTAATTGTTTTAGCATCTCACATAACTTAGTTTCTCAGTGAAATATCCATATCCTCTCAGTAGAATATTCTTTCTGTCTCTAGATTTTGCAAAGACAAAGAGAACAACATAAGCCTGTTTTTGAGGATGACCTATTTTTGCAGCTTAAAACTCAGGTAAAATTTAAAGGTTACAAGAATCTTTAGAAAAATAGAGAAGTGTATGTTACTAGCTTCAACAACTATTAGGAATAATATAAAAAATAAAAATGCCACTCTACCAGGGCTGTCCTGCTTGTCAAATAATCCAAATAGATATTATAATACTCGTTAAGCAACAGTCCTAAACAGTTTCAAAGCTGTCACTTCCTTTGATTTTCTATCTCCGTTTTCATCGCAAACATAAAGAATACAAGATGATTATAGCTATGCAGCGTCTGTTTTTCCTAATTACCTGATCTTCAAGAAAGAGGCGGAGATAGCATAAAGACCACACGGCTTCGCAGTGTAAGTTGATACAGAATGAAACCTAGCTGCCAGCTGTCAGTTGCGAGGGGCTGGGCAGAATTGAGCATCCTCTCACCCACCTCCCCGCTCCCCCTCCAACTTCCCAGCAGCAACAGACTGGCCTTTGAGAACGATACTCTCCATCGCAATCTGTCCTCCCCTCACCCGATCCTCCTAAAGCGGCACCGGGATCCACCTACCTCCTGAGGACGAGAGGAGGCTTGCTAACGGGAGGATGAGAAGGATGCACAGTTACCGCTCTTCAGCATCTCTCTCCTGGAGCAGTTGACTGGAAATACAGATTCGCCTCCATGTTCTGGTCACATGATCTCTGGCACATCTAAATAAGGATGATCACCTGCCTCCCAGATCTCTCAGTGCGCCGGCCGCTCCCACTGGGGGGCCAGAGCTGGGGCTGTGCTGAGTTTCGTTTGGGAATATACAAGGCTCTCTCGCCCAGGTTGTGGAGTCAGAAACGCCCTTTGATTTTTATGTCGGCTCAGGAAAACTGCTGCCATGCCTGTGTCTGAGTGAGACGTGATGATGTGAATGGGCTCAAAGCACAAGTTGTAAGAAATTTAGTTCTCCTGAAACCTCTTTAAAAAATCCTGTAGTTTCACAGCACATCCATATAAGATGGCAATTTAATTATCTTCATTTAATGAATAGTGGTTAAGATCATAATAGAATGGACTGTGGAAGCGTAGCAGGATACATAAAGAAGTCTGACTGAATGTTCTAGAGAAAGTTAGGATGCTTGCTCAGGAGCCACACAGCTTTGGCTTTTGGGAGACAGAGGTGTGGAGGCTAAACGTGGGCACTGAAGTCAGAAGGCCCCAGTTATTAGTAACTGTGCATGTTACTAAACCACACGGTGCCTCACACTGCTCATTCACAGTAATTATAGTGTTTCTTTAAATTTGTAAGATAACCTGTGTAGAGAGTCTGGGTTAAAATAAACTTGCAATAAACATTAGCTACTAATATTATTATTAATTCTAAAAATGCCAGCAGAAATATTGATGTAGTTAAGGCAAATAAAATATAATGAAACATTTACATAATAGAAAGGCATACATTTGTTTGTGTGATCTTCAAAGAAAAAATATATTAGGAGATAAATCAAAGACTTCTGGTCATAATCAGGAAAAATGTCAATTTGGAAAGTAACTAGAAATCCCATGTTACATGATCTCTTCCCTTTTTTTGTGGAGGGTGGGGTGGGAGAGGACTATGGCAGAACAGATAGGGGGATGGGGCAGTTTTAGGTTTCTCCAATGTACTGGAGAAACAGTTAACTAATCCTGCACATTAATATCTCAGAACGCTTTTTAGAAGCTGAAGTTCCATCACTCTCCAGTTAAGCCAGCTGTGCTGATCAGTCTCCAATTGATCCAGCTCTAGTGGACTGGGAAAGTGAATTACCCAGCAGAGGACAGGGTGGTAAGTGCTTAAGAGACTTTAGCTCCTATTCTTACAGTGAGGAGAGGCAGTGGGGAAGGGAAGAGGAGCAATTTTACACCTTTATTTAAACTGAAAGCATTATGAGTAGTTATGAAATAATTTCTCAGATGCCATGGAGGAGATTAGGGTGGGGCTCACAGAAGGGTGTCACCTTGAAGGGTCACTGACTGGGTCAGTTTCTCAAAGCCAAGATGGGTGGAAAATGGTTAGGGGAGAAAAGATGACTTCAGAGCTGGTTGTATCCTGGGAATGTCTGTCCAGGGTGAGGGCTGAACAATGGGGCTCTTGTCTTTAGGAAGGGCTGGCTCACTGGAGAGGGGGTTCCCTCCCAACGTGAGAAAGGCAGCAGTTGAAGGCTCCAGAACAGACTCTGTAACTAATTCTGTTTAAAATAATACCACCTATTTTAAAAGTCACCAGTTGATATGGAAAGTGATTAAGTTATTGTCGTCAGGCCAATCATAGCTACCTTTAAGACATTTAAGTAATACTTCATTAAATGGGAAGTGTGGCACATGGGTTATGACCAATGATACTTCCTTTTGTCTTGGAAGATGTTCTCTCAGATTGTGCCAGGGCAAAATAGTCCTAACTCAGAGTCAGCTGGGCACTGGAGGAAATGTATTATTTTATTCATTAGGTGAAGGCAGCTACAATTATTATTATTTTTTTTTGAGACAGAGTCTCACTCTGTTGCCTGGGCTACAGTGCCCGTGGTGTCAGCCTAGCTCACAGCAACCTCAAACTCCTGGGGCTCAAGTGATCCTACTGCCTCAGCCTCCAGAGTAGCTGGGACTACAGGCGTGAGCCACCGTGCCCGGCCTTACAATTATTTTTTAAAATAAGAATTACTGCTGGAATTCAATAAGTAGCATCCCGATTATTATATTGACAAAAAGGGCATGGTAGATGTCAAATTCTCCAGTGGAGTCTTAGTTATTCCCTGAAAGCCTAATTAATACTTTCAAGTTATTCTTTAACAAATTGAGGTTTAAAAGATAAAAATGAAAAAGTTTTTTGAAGATTATATATTGTCAACTGCCACTTGAGTTGATGCCATTAACAGATGACTGAGTAGAGCAATGTTTCCTCTCTGATAAGGAAAAGGCCATTCAAACTGAAGAGATTATAATACCCAAGGTGTATGCAACAGATGACCAAGGAAAAAAACTGGATAGACGCACCTATTTTTTTTTTCTCCATGAGGTTGAGTGGAGTGAATAACAGCACTCTCAGAAAACTGAAAGGCTATAAGAATCTTGGAGGAATTGTAATGAACAGGAGAAATACCAGAACACTGAAAATAGATAACTATGGCCTCAAGTTTCAAAAGAAGGGAAAAGATGGATTTTGAGATGCTACTTGAGAAAAGAAAGATGTATATTGCTTCCAAACTAAATGTAGTACATCTCCCTTGAAAAAAGAAGCAGCGAACCCCAGAAATTATCACAGCTTCATTAAAAGCAAATTATGTTGGATAAACTTCATTTTCTTTTCCATTCACTCAGTCAGGCATTTTTATGGGGTGCCTAATATGTGGCAGGTGCTATTCTAAGCACCAGTGGTAGAGTGACAGACAAGACAAACCAAACTTCTGTGTTCCCAGAGGTTATGTTCTCATAGGTGGAGACAGATACAACAAAATCAATTAAATAAATAAAGAGACTATATTTTCAGATAGAAGAAAAGTGGTAAGAAGAAGAGAAGGCAGGATGGAACAGGGTTCTCAATGTCAGCACGATTGACATTTGGGGTTGGATAATTCTTTGCTGTGGGGGGGTGTTCTTGTGCACTGCAGGATGTTGAGCAGCATCCTTGACCTCTACCTGTTAGATGACAGTAGGACCCACCCCAATTGTGACAACCAAAATGTCTCCAGACATTGGCCAGTATTCCCTGCTGGTTGAGAACCAGCAGCTTGGACTTCTCTACAAAGGGACTTCTCTACAAAGGGTTATCGCGAAGTCCCTGATAAAGACAGGGTCCCCTGGCAGAATGTGCTGCAAGAGATGAAAGAAACAGAGACACAGACACAGAAATAGTATTTAAAAGAGCGGGAAAATCAGGAGACCACCAGCACTCTGGTGCCAAGGTGGCAGGGACTGAAACCCAGCACTTACTTTTTATTCTCTTTGCCATGCTGCAAAATACAATGATCTCATGTGAAAAAATCATGGGATCCAATGATCAAAGGTCTCAGGGACCCCCAAAAAATCACAAGGTGTCCTAGCTAATTTCCTTCTCCTTTCTAGAAGGGAAGACCACATAATTCTTCAGTAGGTACAACTCTTTTGATCAAGGTAAACTAACTAATTTTATCCCAAGCTCAAGCTATGTACATGGATATCAATCTTCTAAGTTCAGTAGCTGTGACCCATTTGATCAAGGAACAAAGAAACTACATGTTTTCCACTGGGAGACTGGTTTTACATTAACTGAGGCATTGTGGAGACAAAGGGAGAGAAGGAACTTGGCCCAGTGTTCTAACAATGGAAGCCCTAAGACCCTTCTCCCAGGCTGACATATTGCAATCTACCTCTACAGCCATGAAAAGTTTTCAGGTCAGGTTGCTCCGTGGCTTTTCATGCATGAGACCCCTTAGGCTCTGAGGTTGGAGCATGCTTTGCTGTACTCCCAGATCGCTGATATATGTCCCCAATCAGGCAGTTAATATCTGCCCTTATTTCAGGCTTTTGCTCAGGCAATGCCTTCACCTCCTTTCCTTCCACAGCCTCAGACACAGCATCCCTAAGTCCCAGTGGTCTTAATCCCATCAGTATGCCCTGCTAGTTGTGAACCAGCAGTTTGGACTTCTCTACAAAGAGTGACCCAATCCTGGACTTTTTTGATAGCCTTTGTTCCAAAAGAACTCTCACATAGGTCTTGGAAATAGATCCTCTACTGTACTGAAGAAACAGTTAACTCATTCTGTACATTAATATCCTGGTACACTTTTTAGAAGCTGAAGTTCCACCATTCTACAATTAAGCCAGCTGTGCTGAATAACTTCTGGTTGCTTCTTCAGCTCCACTCTCCTACTTTCTCCATCTCGCTTTCTACCCTGAAGGCTCCTCACCCTCTGACTTCCACTAGGTTTTGACTGATAAGGATCCTGGTAGGAGATAAGAGGGAGGAAGGAGACGGAGGTAAGGACAGACGTTTACCTGGCTCCTTCCCTGTGGAAACGCCTCTGGCTAGCTATGTCCCACGCACTAGGTCACTGCTTCTCTCAAGGTGGCCCTTTCTACCTGAAATTCTCTTTCTGGATTCTGGTAATCACTCTCTCCCCTCATCCTGACGTCTAGGAATAATAACAAGTGTATTGCTGCTATTCCTGGGCTACTGCACTATTCCTTGTGGGTTCTGCACACTTTGCCTCCATCTTTGTAAATACTCTCTTTATTAAATATCTCTTGAATTTTCCTAATTTGAATGTGTCATCCCTTTCCTGCTGTGTGTATATACTAATACTCCCTTCTTTCAAAAGTCATGCCGCCGCCTTGTCATCCTCAAATACTATCAATTTTCATGGAGGTTTTCTTTTTTTCCTTGAAGGAGGCTACATCACTAGTTTTAATGTTTCAATGTTCCAGCTGGAGAAGCACCTTGGATTTTTCCTCAAACTAGAAGGCAACACAACACAAATGGGTCCCTCTGTGGGTGTTCCTCCCACAGGACAGCTGAGTTGTACTGCCGCATCTTGGCTCCCATGGCTCTCTCTTGCTGTAAAATCCTTCAGCACAAAATACCACACCTATAAATATTTGGAAAACTGAAATGAACATTGAGGGGCTTTGATTCTCTCTCTTCCCTTTGGCCTCTGACCACTCGAGTTGGTCCCACACACCACAGATGGGGAGCAGCCCACTGACAATGGTAGCGTGCTCACAGATCTGCTGTGACGGGAAATGTGTGTTCAGGCCTCCAAAGAGCTCAGTATGTCACGGGAGAATCTGAAGAGTCGGAGACGAGTTCTGGTTCAGTTATTTTCAAAATATCTCATTGGGAACTTTGCTATTACACTGTATGTGCCTTTCAATGGAACAATGGGAGAAGAGGAAGGAATACACCAACCTATAGAAGAAGTTCAAGAAAAACACATTTTGGCAGCTGTGTTTTATTGACAAGCATTGGGCTAGAAGTGAGAAGACTTAAGATTAAGTTCTAGCTTCACTTTCTCATTTCTGGGTGACATTAAGCAGTTCATTTATTAAGTCAGTTTGCTCATCTGGCTGGGAAATGGGGATAGTAAAACTTCCCCTGTCTGTCTCAAATGGCAGTTGAGTGGGCCAAAGAAAATAATATATTTGACAACTTGCAAGCACTTATTATTGAAAGTCTGTTCTGGATAGGTCTGACCAGAAATGCAGAGATGGACCAGGGGTAGGGAAGGGACACTAGAGAGAGAGAGGGAGAAGGAAAGAAGGAAGGAAGGAGGGAGGAAGGAAGGAAGCAAGGAGAGAAGGATAGAGACTAAGTCCTGAATTAAATTTCAAATTTAAAGGACTTTTAATGATACTTAATTATCACCACCAACTCACCAAACATAATATACACCAAAGAATCGAATATACTTACAAAAATAAATTAACACAGACTCAGTGCCAAGTTTGGTCTTCCAGGTTTGGTGCAGGGAATAGCAAAAAAAACATGAATAAACAAAGGAAACCTGGAGTTTCTGGAGTATCAACTGAGAAAGGGCAAATGCTCCAAAGTGGAATACAACTCAAAAAGCCTTTTTCTGAGTGCCCATTACCCAACATCAAGAGAAAGAGTCTATGGATTATTTATCTATTTCTCATTTTCAACATTCGAGTGGGTAATAGACCCAATGTGCTAACTCCCCAACCATAAGTTATAGAGAAAGCCTGATTTCAGAGGTTTCATGAAAAACAAAAAAGGTTTAATGGTATCACTCACAGGTGAAAATATGAGTTCTTTTCCATAGTATTATTGGACAGGAAAAAAAAGGCAAAAAATTTACTAATTTTAAAGAAAGAATACATAGGGATATCACCATAGAATGGGATTGTGTGGAATATGAAATATGCTGTTTAAAGGTCATTTTTATTTTCGGGAGTACAGAACACCTCACTTCATAGAGCTAGGAAACAAGATAACTCCACAAATAGGAGAGTAGGTTACTTCTAGATACTCTGTTTCAAAAGTACCCAGTACAACAACTCCCTCTCCCTTCTCCTCCTCTCTCTCCTCATTCCCCTACCCCCACTGCTGCATGTATCTCCAAAAGATTAGACAAATATTGTCAGTCTTCTCAGTCCTCTTGGAACTGATTTCCTTTTATCACCTTGCACAGCTATTTCCGTGTCTATACCTATAGAAAGACAATATATTTGTATATTGGTTGTCACATTTTTATATAATTCAAATGGTGAGTTTAAACATTTTAATGGTTTCATTCTTGCTTAGCATATAGGTCAGGCTTTTGACTATAATCGGTGATGGTTAATGTTACATGTCAACTTAGCTAGGCTACGGTGTCCAATTATTTGGTTCAAATGTCGGTTTAGATGTTGCTGTAAAGGCATTTTTAAAGATATGATTAACATTGAAATCAGCAGACTTTGAGTAAAGCAAATTACCCTTCATAATGTTGGTAGGCTTCATCCAATCAGTTTAAGGTTTTAATTGTAACGCCTGAAGTTTCCTAAGGAAGGAATTCTCCTCAGGACTGCACCGTAGAAACCTACCTGAGCTTCCAGCCTGCTGCCCTGCAGAATTTGGACTCAACACTGCAACACTGACTCCCTGAGTTTCAAGGCTGCTGGCCTGCCCTGCAGATTTCGCTCTTGCCAGCTCCCATAATTGCGTGAGCCAAATCCTTAAAATCCTCTCAATAGCTAGCTAGCTAGATAGATAGAAAGAAAGAGAGATACAGGTATAGATAGCTCCTGTTCTGTTTTTCTGAAAAACCTGATACATAATCAAATTATCCCTTTCTTCACACATCATTCTTCCAACCATGCTTTCTTTAAAATAAACATCTAAATGTTTCTTTATTTTAAGAAAGGCTTGTGTGCTGCAGATTCCCTTGCAGATGTTCTCTGTGACCATGTAGGAATGATCAGACACATCCATCAGTGGCTCAGCGAATTGATATTTGATCCTCTGCTGGACCAGTCTATGGCTGGAGGTCGACCAAGGTGTTGGCAAAGGCTTCCGGGAAGATCAATTCTAGGGAACGTGAATGAAGTGCTGCAAACCTCAAGGCAGAGAGGTTATCTCCCAGCCCTAGTAAAAAGTTTTGTAGACAAGGGTCAGTAGGTGGAATATGAGGAGAAAATGTATCTTTCTAATACTTTTTCAGGTTTTAAAAATGTGGCTTGCTACTCTCAAAACAGATTGGGAGCTGAGAAGGGGTGAGGTTGGGGAAGGGGAGGGAAGAAGCTGATGTAACTGACTCATCATGGTGCATATTATGAAGTGCATACTATTTCTATTTATGAAGAGCCTCTCAATTTTTTTGGAAGGATGGTCTTGGTTTTGGATATTCTATCCTATGATCAGCTTATGTCAGAAGACGTCTTCAGGTTTCGTTTGGGAAACTATGGCCATCTCATTGTACTGCCCCTGTGGTTACCTTTCTGTCTCCAGGATTTCCTTACCTGATTCTTCCCATTTCACTTGGCTGGCCTCTGACCCTCTTCCTTGCCTTTCCAAACCATGACTTTCCTTTAATGCCCATCTCTAATCAGACCTCTCAGGGCTGCGGTGTGACTTTCATGGGTCCTTGGCACTTCTGCCTTCACAGACCCCTCCCATCATTAACAATTTTAAAAAAATTTATTTTACAACTGTGTTGGCATAAAGACAAATATAATACATACAGGAGTATAATAATTATTTTCTTTTGACTTTAAAAGAAATTAAAACATTCTTGTGAGCCCTGGGCACTCTGCCTTCTGTGTCTGATGGCAAGTAAGCCATCCCTGGTACCTGCTCCATAAAGGAGCCCTAAACAGACATTTCTCCTTTTATATCCTCACTTGTATAATTCTTGTCTCACATAGTTGCCGTTGTAATGTGACACAGTGCCTATAAAGTCTACAGCAAATGCCCCTAATTGGTAGCTATTTATATTTAAACTGATATTGGTCATTAACCTTCTTTTTTTTTTTTTTTTGGCAGAGTCTGACTCTGTTGCCTGGGCTAGTGTCATGGCATCAGCCTAGCTCACAGCAACCTCAAACTGGCTCAAGTGATCCTCTTGCCTCAGCCTCCCAAGTAGCTGGGACTACAGGCATGCACCA
>CM052443.1:67442669-67613582 GCA_028533085.1 Varecia variegata | reverse complement strand
ATGCCTCAGGAGCTGCTGAAGCTCAGTTCCTGACTTAGGAGGTCTGGGGTGGGGCTGATAATTTGCATTTCTAACAACTACTCAGGTGATATCTATGCTGCTGGCCTTAGAGAACCACCGTTTTAGACAACTCTGTACCTTCCCCAAATCTAGCACAAAAGGAAACTTCCAAATACATTCAGAGTCAATTATTTAAGCAAAAGGTAATACAAATGCTGGTAGAAAAATTTGCCCCTGACCCCACTGTAAGAACAGTTTCGTTACTATAGGGACTCAGTGGGAAGGGATGAGCAAAGAAATCTTGTTGAAAGAAAAAGTGCTGGTGGCACAACTGAACACTGACTGTCATCTGTTGGATTTCAGGGGCATGTGCAAAATGCAGACAAGAAGCCAAACAATAGCTCAGCCAACTCAAAGCTGCCTGAGTTCTTAGCTCAATCTATAACAATGCCAGCAGGGCTGCTGGGATCCATCTGCTACTCTCTTTCTGATAACGGATCTGGGGTCTCTCTGGAAGGAAATAGCTTGACGGGAAGAAAGAAAGATTAGGCCAACTGAAAATGTCTGTATTTATGAAGCTACACTTGAACATGGTACAGCTTTTAACTCCTTATGGCACTTTCTGAACCCTCAATAAACCTCTGCTATTCTTTCTGTTGTCTCTGTTCCTTTCATCAATAAATGTCATTTGTGAATACCAAAGCTCTCCTGGTCACATTCTGTTTCCACACAAATTAAGTTCACAGAATTTAATAATGCAGGAAGGCTTGAGATCTTTCAGCCCATCCACTAATTTTACGGATGAGAAAACTTAAGCCTGGGGTTAATCCTAAAATATAGAACCAATAATGGTAGGGCCAGGCTGGAATCCAGCTTCCTTGCTCACCGTGGGGACATGGTGTGTGTAGTGGTTTATACTCCCAAACTGAGGAGCAAAAAGATATCTTTCCTCTACTATGTTTTAAGGAGGAAATATGATTTCCCCCCTTTACTTCAATTACTTTTCACGATTTGCCCTTTTGTCCCTGGAAGCAGGAGGGCTTTATAAGGGCGAATTAAGAGAACTGAAGAACACTAAACAGTTTCAGCAGAGCCTGAAAGCTTGAGGGCAGCAGTGACATCCTGGTCCTTGGTATGTGCTACCCAGAAACATGGCACAGGTCAAATTATCAAAAACCATATGGTAAATGAATGAATGAGTTAGTGAACAAATGAATGACTGAATCACTGATTTGAAGGGGGTTTGCCAATTTTACAGCCAATTAGGGAGTGAACGTTTCACACTAATGTGAAGTCTCCTTATCTCCCATCAGTGAGTTAGGTGCTTACATAAAACCAGAAAGCGCCTTTTCTATAAGACAGGCAGCGTGTCAGCTGGGAAAGGGTGAGTTTTGGAGGTGGAAAATTTTGAATCCCAGAGTTCATTCTGGTTACTTAATTCTAGCCAAGATATAGAACCCTCTAGCCTTGAGTCCCCTGGCCCTACCCTACCCTTCTGACTCCCCTCTCCCCTATGTAAGGATTAAATGAGATAATGCGTACAATATGCCTTGCTTATAGTAGGTGGTGATTAAATATTAGCGCCACCTCCTTCTATTTCCAAATGCCTGTTTAAGAGTCATGTAGATATTGAAGTAGGTGGGGAAGGGAGTTGGGAGGGTAGGTATAAGTTTGGGTGAAAATAGAAGGGCGTTTTTCTGGTGAAAGTGTGCACAAATCATCATTAGGGTTATAGTTATCTAGGAGCTGCTTTTACTGATGGTGTGCCTCACAATAAATGTAACCAAAGCACCTATCATCTAGGTATTCTTCATATTTCATAACCCCTCACCATTTCCCAGGCTTCTAAATAAAACGATTTTTAGGAAAAAGGAAAGCCAGCTTTTTGCTTACCCATTTGATCTTGGTTTCCTGGTTCTGGGCTCAAGGAACTCTGTCTCCTCCTCCATTTCCGTGTCAGGGATCACGTTTTTCTGAGAAGGCTGTGGTGAAAGCATTTCCCATTCATTGTCATGGGTGACAGCCTGCAATGTCACTGCATCCGGGCTGGCCCTGCCTTGGCTCTTGTTCCTCCGTGATTGGCTGATCAGACCAGACGCTTCCTGTAGTGCTAAAGATTCTAGAGGATTTATTTCTTCCAGAACCTGCACCTGGGGACTGTTGTTCATGCTGAGATCAGAGAATGGCTCCACAGTCTTGCCAGGCCATCCAGGCCCTGAGTCCCTGGCTTCTTCCAATGATGGATCACTAACCTCACTATGGCCCAAGACCATCCAACTCTGATCTTGCACAGGGCTCTCAAGAGATGATCTCAATGATCTCTTGTCTTCTTTGGAAGACATTCTCTCTGTAGAATGATCTTTTCTTTCATTTAGGGAAGCAGGCTGACATGTGTCTGGGAAGCCTGCTAATTGAGTTCCTGGCAGCCCTGTTTTTTCCGAACTTATATGAGATTCTTCTAATTCAGATATGCTTTCTCTTGCTTCACAGGCCTCTGGCTTTAGGGGTGAGTTTTCTTCATGGTTTACAAGTATGTAATCCATGTGGAGTACATGAGGATCTTCATACTTCTCTGTGCATCTTTCCTCCTTGTATTTGAATTTTATCTGCTCAGGCTCTTTGGTAGAAATTATTTTTTCTTCTCCCAACTCTAATATTTCCTTGCTAGCACCTAGAAGTGGAAGTTGAAGGTGAGAAGGGGAGAACAAGGATTAATTAACACATTATGTGATTTGTGATCTTTGCGAATGATCATCTAAAAAGAGGTAACTTAAGAGATATTCTGTAGAGCTAATTTTCTTGTGCACTATCAGGGGTAGGTATTATTTATAAATACGCATTAGATCTCACCGCTGCTATACATAACTTGGTTAGGCATGCATTGCAAATGTGTTCCTGTCTACCCTCATTGGTAAGAAGAGTGTGTCTTACAAATGCAGTAGTTTAATCAAAGCAGCAGTTTCTTGGGGGTGAAGGAATGGGATGGTTCTTACCATTTGGTGATCCTATGTCTCCACCTGCTGGTGAATCAGAATTATCTGTTTCTACTTCCCAGTCAATGTTCGATGGAGACAAAATACTGGAGCCTGCTTCTTCAGGTAAAGGAACGGACTCAGGGTCTTCATCAATGTGCAGCACAACCAGCTGGGGTCCAGGCTGTCTGGTTTGGGGATCAGCATGGTTTCCCTCGTTTTGTCGATCAGGAAGGGTGGAAAGCACTATCTCTGCTGCTTTGCTCCCCAGAGACTCATCCTCCGGAGACCCAGCCTCCTCCGCTGTTTCAGCACCGTTGGTAGGTTCTGTGAGATAGGACAAATCAAAGGGAGGCGTGTACGGGGCCAGCGACTGCTTCAGAGCATCCTCCTCCAAAGGAGGGTCACCGCCATAGAGGAAGTGTTCAGGCTCTCTCATGAAGTCTTCATCGATATTCTGGCCCATTACTTCACATTCAAAATCACCCCATGAGGCTTCAGATGAACAGATATCTTGCTTCCCAAGGTCCCCATCAACTGGTGTTTCAGGATGGCCCTCTGACAATGTCAGTTTACTCATGTCATCTATCGTTCCTGTGGATGTGTTGAGACCAGAGGCATCGCTGAAACTGTGATCGAAGGCAGCTTCGCTTACGTCCAGACAAGTGTCTGAGGCTAGCAAAGCATCAGTGACTGTGGCCGGATTCCCAGAAGCAAAAGGTGGCTCACTGTCAGACAAGGCCCCTGCACCGGTTTGACTCTCAGGAGACAAGCCTCCCGATACCCAAGAAGCATTTCCTTCCACAGTTGTCTCTTGGTGAGTTACAAAAATGCTAGTTCCCGTATTTTCCATCCTTGGGGTTGTTCTGTCAACAAGTTCCAAAACTGGTGCTACATCTGGGCTGGTTCCTTTTTCTGATGCTTTTAAACCTGTGCTGTTGTCACCATTTATTTCAGAAGGTTCAGGAGAACCTCTCTGAGAAGCAGGCTGGGAGGAGCCATTTATGTTTGCTTCATTGCCAGCTGGAGGCAGTGGAATTGCATTTTCAGAACAGAGTTCGGAATTGTAGGGGACAAATTCCTGCCCAGGCTCCCGACGGGGCTCTTCATCCTCCTCTGGCTCAGTGAGATAAAGCTCACTGGACCCCACATCGGGTCCCACGTAAGCACTGATGTGCTGCTCGGAATCCTGCTTCGCTTCAGAGTCATGACAGATATCAGGGCTATGGGAAGCCTGAGAGTTGCTGTCGTGCTCACAGTGAGTCAGTAGGTCAGGATTCTCACCATCTGCTTTCAAGCTGAAGGGCTGCTTCGCATCCGTCCACAGGTCAGGTGAAGCTGAGGCCAGTTGCCCACCCTCTTGAAAGTTGCCAGGTAAAATATCTGGAACAAAGTTACCTTGGGGGCCCTCGCTGGGGCTAGAGCCATCCCATTCAGAGCCTGACATCTTTATCAGTTGAGTGGGAGAATGGACAGCAGGGAAATTTTCTGTGGCAACGCTCAAATTTGTCATTTCACCGAGGCTTGATTGTTCTTGTTCCTGCCAATTTGTTTCCTGATGCTCGATAGTTGAAACATTAGATAAAACACATCCATTGTCATCGGGGCGAGTCAGTGCTGGGTCTGGGTGACCCCAGACTGACAGCACGGCACCCTGATGCTGCTCTTGGGTAGGCGTTTCAGAACTGAGCTCCTCACCAGCAGAAGACATGAAGGTTTGCTCTCTTGAGTTCTTTTCTTTAATTTGGTCCAATATCACAAGCTGGCTAAACTGATCAGCATCTGGTTCTGGCTGCCTTGGTTGAATGTTCCAAAGCTGCTCACAGGACTTCTCCCCATCACCATCCAGAAAGGGTGACTGATGTTTGTCACTGAAAGGATTAGTACAGTGTGTTTCCATGGACTCGAAATCACGCTGGACGGGTACGCCCCAGGGACCCACATTCTGGTGTACTGAGGAATTTATCTCTGACACACCACTTGAGTCAGACAGGTCCCCTTCCAAAGCATTCTCGATTGGTCTGCCTTCCTGTGGTGGGGTGTTCCACCACTCGCTGCTCTCAGCCGAGAAGCCCAGCATCTCCAATTTAGAATTATCTTCATTCTTTGGTTCCGTGTTGGGAGATAGTTGCCATGTGACATCTCCTGTGTTCCTTGTTTCTGGAGAAGATCTTGTCTCCCTCTCCACTGTGGTAGCCTGTATTTCAGTCTCCATTAGTGGTGAAAAATTCCATTGATCAGGGCTGCTTTGTTGATTGTCACCAAATGGGTCTGACTTACTCTCAGCTGGTTCTGGGCTGCCTAAGTGGTCAGAAAATTCCTCAGACTTGGGATCAGCTGTAGCCAAGAACTTATCAGATTCCTTCAATGAATCCCAGGCTCTGGGTTCACTCTGAGCAACATGGCAAGTGGCTAAATGGGTCTCTGCCTCCACTGATTCTTCACCACCCACACCATCATCCTCAGAACCGGAGCTGGCTGAAATGACCTTGGCAACCTCTGGCTGCACGGTTTCAGGAATGTCACGTTCATCTTTCTCCTGATGGCTAACCATCAGATTTCTTTCCTTGTGTGCACTTGAATATTCAGAATATTTACCTGTCTCAGGACTGGATAAAGAGGATAAGGAGTCACCATCAATGGAGTCATTCCAAATCTCTAAAAATTTAGGAACTTTGTGATCAGACTCATCCATTTTGTTTTTCTCTAAATCCTTCATTTCAGTAGTTACTTCTGCTTGGCCATCAGTGGTGGTAATTAGTCCAGATTCTTGGCGACTCTGCTCACTCCAGTCATCTCGGTTCTCTTGGTGATGCTCAGTGCTGGGTTGTTGTCCCCAGGAAGACAATACAGCTGAAGAATCATCTAGGTCAGGACTTGATGCACTGGAACGAGTATACTCACTAGAAATACTATCTTCGTCATGATTTCCAGATGAAATGGCTCCTGGAAGGCTGTTTTCAGTCTCCTGAACTTCAAGATTCTCAGTTATCTCAGGACTTGTGCAACTCACCTGCACATCGCTGTCTAGAGGGCCATCCCGAATGTCAAGGCTTTGGGGAAATTCATGAGGGGGCTCTTTGTTCATTCTCTCTGGTTCCAGGATGTTACATTCTTCCATTTTCTCAAGATCCATTTCAGGTAATGATACATTTGTTGTTAAATTTATCCTACTTGAAATCTCAGTGGTTTCATCGGAACTTCTATGACTCATGAGGTGCTTTTCATAGGCATCTTCGGCCTTCAGGTTGTCTGTGGACACCTCTGTTTGCACATCACAGGAGTCTAGATTGTAAGATTCCTTCTCATACTCTAAAACTTCCTCTGCCTCCTCAGTCTGAGGACTGAAAGTGACTGAAAGAGAGCTGATTTTGCCTGGTTCAATGCAGATTTCTTGATGTTCAGATGCAACTGGAGAAGAGAGTACCTGGTCACTTTGCCCTTTTTCAGAAATCCCGGAGACACTGTCCACCCCAGAGCCAATCACTTCCTCATTGAGGAGCCCCCTGTCAGTGGCTCCAGGGGCTTCCTTCTCACTTTCACTTTGTCCATAGCTTTGACCTTTCCATGGATCTGAGTGTGCAACATGCCCTGGGTTCTCAAGGCTGGTCACCAAGGACCCTGTATCACTTTGCAGGGTCCCCCTCGATGTGTTCTGGTGGTCAAGATGAGGTGTAAGTGTTCCTGACTCACTGATTCCAGAGGCTTCTAGCACATCTGGGATGTGAGTGTCCTTAACATTTGCTGTGTGGCTGGAAGTTTCAGGAGGTAATTTGGTTTGTTCTGAATCTGTAATAGCTGATGAATCTGGTAACATGAATGACGACATGTCTTTTTCTCTCATCACGGAATCCCAAATGCTGTTGGCGATCAGCTGTCCACTTTTCTCATTCACTGTGTGGTATTTATTGGGAGCAGTGTCCTCGGTGTGCTCAGCAGAGGCAGGGGGTTCCCAGTCTGCCTGATTCGCTTCCTGATACTCTGTGCCCCAGGGTTCCAGCTGTCGCACTGAAAATCGGGTTTCCGGTTCGGAGCCTTCAGCCATGTAGCCTTCTTCTTGACCGTCACTGGTGATCGCCACCCCCCCGCTGCAGTCGTCCCAGTCCAAATCGTTGTCCATATCCGAGATCGTCGCCGTGGACTGAGTGTCCTCCAGAATCACTCTGTTCCACAAGTCCAGAGTGTCGGGGCCCGCCTGCCTCGAGTTGGTGCTGCTGTGCAAAAGCGTGAGCTGTCGGTTGGTCTCGTTGTACAGCTGCATCATGCTGGGGTCGTCGTAACTGGACTGGCTGCTTTCCCCCAAGTCCTCCTCCACGGAGACGCTCTTACTATCTGCGTGCTCGGTCTGGAGTAAATTTGTATCTGGGTCATCAGCGGCATTTGTTTCAGAACTATTATCTGCATGAGGTGAAGCCCAAATGTCTAGGTTCCCAGGCCCCGAACTGATTCGATTTCTAGGTGGCTGCAGTGGTGACTGAGGAGGAGTTTCAGCATCCTGTGCAGCAGAGTTAGCATCTTTTGCCTCAAAACCTTCCTCTTTAGCAAATGGCTTGTTTTCAGTTTCTTTCTCATCTCCAGCAAATGTTGGTGATGTGTAAGAGTCAGAGGTGGAGTAGTTGGTATCCAAGGGAGAAGGCACCGAATCTTCCCCTATGTTGGATGCACTGTAATCAGAGCATTTATAGGACAAGAAGGAATCTTCCCAAGGAGCCAGGACATCTGACCCTCTTTTCTTAATATTCTCCTCAAAAAGGTTCCAGGAATCTACCTTTTCATATACCTTCCCCCTAGTTTTAGGATCTACTAAACCATTCTGATCATCCTTTGGCAGCTTAGAATTATTCCATGCATGAGCCAGATCGGAACTGGGGTTTCCAGATGCGAGAATATTATCTCTAGAGTCATTGTTCTTCTTGCCCCACATTTCTGGAACTGCTTCGTTATTTGCCTCACTGGGTGAATTGTCCAGTAGGTCTTCTGAAGAAAAAGCAAACCCACTTTTTGCCATGGCCCACTCATTTGGGTCCCTCACAGAAGGCGTCTCACCACTCGTGGGGTGCAGATTCCAGGTATTTTTTAAAGCTTCTGCATTATCTTCTTTACCAAATGCACTCCAGGCTGGGAATGAGGCTGCAGCTGGCGGTTCACTGTCACCTGTAGGATTTCCCCACGGCCCAGGCATCACTGTGGGAGAGTGACCAGAATGCCACAAAGCAACAAAATCCTCTATCAGGTGATTTGTTCCCTGAGGAACATCTGGCAAATGAGATTTCTCTGTGGGCAGGTTCTGAAACTGCAAGCTTTCCTCATTTTGGTCTTGATTATCATTGCTGCCCAGTTTGGGCTGACCAAATTCAGACTCCCAGGGACCTGACTTTGGGAATTCAAGACTCTTTGGTTGAAATACAGAATCTGAGGCCCTCCTATCAACTGAGCTTGACTTATGATCTCTCCACGATTCAGGGCTCTGGAAGACAGATTCCTGTTCACTGGAACTCCATGCATCCGCAATATTTTTGGAGTCAATTTCCAAACCACCCCACCAGCTGCTGCACCGTGCATGGGTCTGAGGTGGCCCCGCGTGACCTGTGTCGATTGCTTTTTGGGCCATATCTTCTGGATAGAGTGAGTCTGGTTCTTCAGTGGATGGTGAACTTTCTACAAAGCTATTCCTAGGTGTTGGTGGGATCCTCTTTCCAATATTTTTTAGACTTTCTGGTGAAGGAGAATCGTCTCCCACAAAACCTGTCAAGCTCAAATTTCTTTCAGAGTTATCTCCGGGACTTTCTTGTCTTGGAACAAACTCGTCATCAAATGCTGCAAGGCTATCTTTGCCAGCGCCTGACAAGAGAGAACTGGATGAATGGTTAGACATGTTGATCCCTGTCCCATCAAGTCCTTTAGGCCCAGCAGGGAGCTGTCCTTCTGACGAATCGCTGTTGGGGAAGAAGTCATCGGCTGGGGAGTAGTCTGCAGAATGGGAGGATGGTTGGGACTGCCCAGAAGCCAGGGGTGCTGCATCAAAGTTGAAGAGGTCAAAGTGTTCACTGTGTTCTCCGGACCGTGCATTCTCCTCTGCTACTGCCCCTTCGGGGATGGGACTATAGGAGTCAAGCCCTGGGAGGAGCGTGTGGTGAGGCCCAGCTCCTTCTCCCACTGGGCTGTCATCACTGAGGAAAACTGAGCTCTCCTTGGATGAACGGCTGCTCCTAATGGTGGCCAACCCGCTGTCCGGGCTAACAAGGTCTATGTTAGCATCCACCTGAGCCTGGTTGGAATCGTTGAGATCTGGAGGGTTTTCGATGAAATTCACAGAGCTGGGCTGTGGCTCCACGTCAGAACCATACAACTCCACAATCCCAGAAGATCCCTGGGACAGGGGGGCGCTGCCTGCCACTGCTTCTGTTGAGGACGTCCGGCTGTTGGAGGCCATCTCTGAACACCTCCTGTTGATGACTTCCTTGACAAGGAGAACCACTTGATCACAAGTCACTGAAGGGTCCTCCTGCTGGTACACCAGGATCTCGTCACAGCCACAGTCAAAGGGCTCCAGTTCTAGGCAGGGGTTCTGACTCTCTTCCAGCTCACAGCAGATCTGTCAGGAGGCACAGGGGTTCATGTGAGCACTCAGGCAGTCTTTGCACTTTGCAATTTTTCTTTCTTAATTTTTTAAAATATAAAATTAATCTGTGTTTACCTGTTTAAAATGAAGACCTCAGACAATGGAGAATTTTATAATGTAAAACATGGGAAGTCCCACTTAATATACCACCAACCCTTTCTCCAATCCTATCAGAATATCTTTTTGTTTAACTCAAAATCCAGCTGCTTAATTTTGGTGGCTCCTGAAAGTTAGGGCTAAAGAGCCACAGCCCAGTTCATCTTTTCTCACTGATGAATTAGATGCCTCCTGTATCCATGGGTGGCTAGAGGCAAAGTCTACTTATTTCTTTTCTACATCATCCTTTCTGTCCTCCAAGAGCTCTTGTCTCTCTTGACACGTGGCTATGGGTTTGCACTGGCCATCCATCATCTAACTTCTTTTCCTCAGTGTAATACAATACCATCTTTCAACAGGAGTGTAACTTAAGTTTGCAAAAAAGCAGAGAATGCTGGTCACTGACAAGAACTACGGGCAAACTGTTGGAACAAGGGGAAATGGGCAGGATAGAGGCTCTTGTTTAGGGTCAGGTAGCCAGGACTGCTTTAACCTCTGATGGCCTCATATGGCCAAGGAGAAAGTAAGAAAGACAAAGAAGCCACCAGGGACCCAAACAGCACTCAGGCCCCAGCTGTCCCTTCCTGCCCCTGGGAACACACACGGAGCCCAGAACAGACAAGTGACCTGAGAAGCAGGAGGCACTGCGATGGGTGGTCAGTGCCAGGCCAGAACTGGGCTGTGGCTCTCTGCTCTTAAGGAAATATTAGGAGTATTTTCCCACACTGGGCCTTTGAAATGGCCCCACAGGATTAGTGGAGGTAAAAATAAAAATAATAATAACCACCACCACCACCACGGCAGTGCTCACATAGATAGTAAACATCATCGTGACAATAATAATTAACGTTCCCTAAGTGCTTTCACATGTTAGGTATGGTTCTAAGGGTTTTACAAGAATTACTGTACAGTAATTCTACAAGGTAGGGACTCTTTTTATCCCTATTTTATTGATGAAGAAATGAAAACACAAGGTTAAATAACTCGTCCAACAAGTGAGGAAGCCTGAGTTCTGAACTCAGGTGGTCAAACTTCAGAGGTCAACTCCTAGCCAATTGTGTGACCACACAGACAATGTGGGATCCCCTTGGCGCAGGGTCTTGGCCCTGTCTGTATTGCTCCAGATTCAGAGGAGCTGCCTTCAGCTATTGCTGGGGTGTGGCAGGCTTGGGAGGGTGGTGACTGCTCTTGTACTTTTGTCTATTTTATTTTTTTATTTTTATTTTTTTGAGACAGAGTCTCACTCTGTTGCCCTGAGTAGAGTGCCATGGTGTCAGCCTAGCTCACAGCAACCTCAAACTCCTGGACTCAAGTGATCCTCCTGCCTCAGCCTCCCGAGTAGCTGGGACTATAGGTATGCGCCACGACACCCGGCTAATTTTTCCATTTTTAGTAGTGACGGGGGTCTTGCTCTTGCTCAGGCTGGTCTCAAACTCCTGAGCTCAAGCGATTCTCCCGCCTCAGCCTCCCAGAGTGCTAGGATTATAGGCATGAGCCACCGTGCCCAGCCTACTTTTGTCTATTTTAAATGAACCAGTTTTTAAGTCGGTTTGAAAAAGGGCTCTGCTGCTAAAAGTGATTTGAAAACCACCATATTGGGGGCTTCAGAGGCCTAAATCCTGTTCCTGGGAAGCCAGTGATCAAAGATTAATTAATATACCATCAATCCTTTTTAGCTTTGAAAACCAAATGCAGAGTGAAGCATTGAAAACGCCACAGGCTGGTGATCCCATGCACAAATGCATGTGGGTCCGAGGAGCAGGTGCAAAACATACCCACAACAGGAGCAGGGCTCTCATGTTTGGACTTGAGAAAGCAGAGAGAGCCCAAGAGAACTCACAGCCACGTGTCAAGAGAGACAAGAGCTCTTGGGGGACAGAAAAGAAATGAGTAGCGACTTCGCCTCTAGCCACCCATGGATACATGAGGGATCTAATTCATCAGTGAGGAAAGATGAATGATGAAAGTGTTCTGTGCTCATGTTGTTCATATTATAATAAATCGTGTATATTCTCATATTGGTTGTTAAGTGCACCTAATTTGATATATCCAGTGCCCTGTGTTGATTAATTTTCTCTGATTCTTTTTTTGTTTCCTAGACCTTGGGTTAAAAAACTCAGTTATCAACCTACAGAATCCAATTAATTAGAGTTTTAGTATGTGGAGATAAACTGACTTTGATTAAAGCATCAGATCACCAGTTCTTAAACACTAGGCACCAAATTGGTATTGAGAAAGGAACTAAACCTTGTTAGTTATTACCAACTTAGTAGAAACTAATAGACTTAAAAAAAAGCACCCAAAGGAGGACTTGCCCTCATTTGGCTGAGAAAGATCTGATCTTTCACTCTATGGATTCAGCCTAGAAGAGAAATGCTGATGGGGCTTTTTAAAAAGGTCCAATGTGCAAAATATCCCCAATATTTCCTAAAACTCAAAGCTCTAGGACCCTATCTCTTCAGCCAACTTTTTTTTTTTTTTTTGAGACAGAGTCTTGCCCAGGCTAGAGTGCAGTGGCATCACAGTAGCCCACTGTAACCTCAGACTTCTGGGCTTGAGTGAGCCTCCTGCCTCAGCCTCCCAAGTAGCTGGGACTACAGGTGCCCACCACCACATCTGACTAATTTTTCTATTTCTTGTAGAGACAGGGTCTCACTCTTGCTCAGGCTGGTCTTGAACTCCTGAGCTCAAGCGATCCTCCCACCCTGTCCTCCCAGCATCCTAGGATTATAGGAATGAGCCACCTCGCCCAGCTGCCAATTTCTTATATGCCACCAATCTGTCCCTGTCTTGCACTGCATATTCTGAAAGCCAGCAGGTTAGGATGCAGTGAAACCTGTCAGGGTTGGAGGAGTGCTCACCTGACTGCATAGCTCTAGGTTCTCGGAGTACACAGCAATCTGTCGTCTTGGCTGCTGCTCCTCTGACAGGTAGCTGGCGAACAGGATGAGGACGTCAAAACCAAACTTGTCTGTAAATGCTTTTAAATCACTGGTGATATTGCTGTGAAACAGACAATTCTGAAACAAAAGAAAATTTGATATTAATGTCAAATTGCCCAGCTGTGGGGAGGTTTGCCACAAATTTGTCCAGTCCTAGGACATATTAGGACAGATATTTATTATTAGAGGCAAGTGAAATAAACAGTTGGCTTTGAAAAAGTTTGGAAACTTTCATGCTGTGGCTTAAAATATCCTTTGCTTGTTTATTTTCCTAATCCAAGTAAGGAAGGAGTTTTGCCTTTATTAAGAATGGTTTAGACAAGGAACAAATATCTTAAACATTTTTGCCTAAAATATTTATTTAAATACTTACTCTGCAAAGTATGTTTTCCCTCCTATCACTAATAAGATCTATGCATGAATGTCTGCTATTATTACAATTCATCACTAGAAAAATAGGAGGTAGTTATTGTTCTTTCCTATAATTTTGTTTTCTGACGATTATTATTAACTTCAGGCAGAAATTCCTAAGAATGAACTTAGTCAAGTTTACTGAGTAATGTTTATTCCAGCGTAGAAATCTGGGAGATTTTAAAAGGAGCTGTGATGTCAGATTTGCTTGCTCTGTGTGGCAACTATAGAGGAATGAATAATTGCAGAAAGGACACCCATTACTTTAGAATACCCAGACCTGTGACTGACATTATTCACAGAAAATGCTCTGGCCTCTTAGAGTTTTATTAGCTGCAATGAGAACCACTTTGCATGGCTGTCTCTCTTCCTTAAAGAAGTATGGGTAAAGACCACATGCTAGCCCCTAACATAATGCCTGGCATATACTGGTTGTTCAAGCAATGTTTGTTGCATGATTGGAGAGATGCATACAAAAAATCAACCTGTGCTACATACTCTATAATCCTCTATCCTAGCATGTGTGTATATACATATCAGAGCACATGTGTGATCATCGTGTATAATCAATCAACTGATAGTCTTTTGTGCTACTCAATGAAAGACACCATGATGTGCACTCAAGGGATTTAAAGAATTCTGTTCATTTTATTCTGATTGTAATAGCAATCAGAATTATGCCTGCCACTGGTAAGATACTAAAGTAGACATAAATGTGTACCATAGAAAGTGGAAGTGCCACACACTTCCCCTAAGATAGCCACTGTGAAGATCTTAGCAGTGCAGACAGTCGCAGATTTTCCATACCCACATTAATCCACTCTTTGAAACTTGTGGATTGGGTATTTGTGGCTTAGACTGTTCACCAGCCACTCCAAATAGTCATCACACACGTACTCTGTAATTCTGCTGAGTTCAATCTCAAGGTCAGTGAGAGCCCTTGGCTGGCGGGGCCGCTGATCACCAGCTTCCGCATCTCCAGGGGCTTTACTGTCTACTCCATGGCAGACACTCTCATCAGGCATCTTACAAGGCCACTCTCCCTTTTTTGGTTACTAAGAATTGCTCATGAGAATCCACAAAGGTCTCAGGAGATACTGCTGATGAATACCAAGGATCTATTGTACTGACTTGGTAATGACATTTATGATGTTCAAATATAATAGCTTTTGGAACTGTGTGTTCCAAAAAGCATACTGTCAGCTTTTCTGCTTCTTATTTATTTTCCAAATGACATAATAACAATCTTTAAGTAGATATTTTTAAAAAGTTAACTCACCAACAATAGAAATAGATATTTAGAATGAGCTTTTTTTTCAATTGAACCTTATATTATACACAATGTGCATTCAGTAGATAAAACTATTTCAGATTATCATTGAGGATCAATCAAGAACCTGAATCCTGAGCTCTTTGCCATTATGAAGTGGACAAGAGGTATGGTTCCAAAGGAAAACAAGGATGGACCACAATTACCTAGATCTTATCTCCAGTAACTGACGGCTTCCCCATAGCAAGCCCTACAATTTTCCTTTTCAAATATTTTTTCATTATCTATATAAAACTTCCAAAATACATTTATAAACCCTTGAAAGAAGACACATTTCTAGGAGATTTTCACATATAAAGATAATTTTCACAGATAAAGATAAAGACCCTCCTGGCTGGGTCACTGAAACAAGACAGGGTTTTACTCCTATCTGAGCACAAGACGAGGAATCAGTAGAATGAGCATTACTCAAAGCCATGCTTGTGGGACGTTTGCTATTCAGAAATGTTGGCTGAACCCCAGCCTGTTTGGATTGTTCTGTGTCAAGCTGACGCCTGGAGGATGCTGTGCAGCATTGGCAGCACCAGGCATCTTGTTAGAAATGCAGAGTCTCAGGCCACACCATGGTCCTACTGAAGCAGAATCTGCATTTCCCACCAATCCCAGGGTTTTGAAATGCACATTGAAATCTGAAAAGCACTACTCTAGGAAGGCATTTGTTAATTGATACATTTTCCTATGAACCAGTCCTTTGGAGACTCTCAATGCAATTACAGGACTTGTACTGACCCACACCCTTAGCCTCTTGCTCCTCAAACTAGCCTCATCATAAAAGTCACCCCACAGTATGTGTATTTCTGAGTTGACTTGCTAGAGGTTCTCATTTAGCACAGTGGTCCCCAACATTTTTGGCACCAGGGACCAGTTTCACGGAAGATAATTTTTTCACGAACTGGCAGGGGGTGGAGGGGGAAAGGTTTCAGGATGATTCAAGCACATTACATTTATTGTGCAGTCAAACCTCTCTGCTAATGATAATCTGTATTTGCAGCTGCTCCCCAGCTTCCCCTCCCTTCCCCAGCGCTAGCATCACCACCTCAGCTCCACCTCAATCATCAGGCATTAGATTCTCATAAGGAGTGCACAACCTAGATCCCTCACATGCGCAGTTTACAGTAGGGTTCGAGCTCCTATGAGAATCGAATGCTGCAGCTGATGTGACAGGAGGCAGAGCTTATGCAGTGATGTGAGCAATGAGGAGCGGCTGTAAATACAGATGAAGCCTTGCTCGCTCCCTCACTCCCTGCCACTCACCTCCTGCTGTGTGGCTGGTTCCTAACAGGCCATGGACTGGTACCAGTCTGCTGCCCTGGGGTTGGGGACCACAGATTTAGCAGGTCAGGGATTGGGGCCAAGAATCTGTATTTTCATCATATCCTTCAAGTGATCTAGTTCCTTTGGGCAGCACTGTCTCAGTTTTCCTCTGGGTGACCCCGAGTTCCAACACTTTATCAATAAAGTATTGATAAAACAAAAAACTATTTGAATCACCTAGGCATGTTAGAGAAACAAAAATACATTTTACAGTAACCCCCAAACACATTATAAACAACTATCTACCCTAATAAAATTGTCCAAACCAGATTTGATCTACTGGCCTTAGGATAATGTCAAACTTTCATGTTTAAAATGGAATCAAACAAGGGAATGAGTGAGAATCTTCAGGATTCCGGGAGGCAGAGTCTATTTGTTCTGCTTTTATGCTGGTGCTGTTTGCATAGGAGATAATTTATTATTGTCTTCTAGCTACGCAGGGAGTCATGTGCTGCGACGGCTCTTATGTTGCTGACAAGCTAGGCTGGCCCTGAATAAACAGCACTTCATCATCAACACAACCCAACTGTAGATACAGGTTGGCATTTCATTCCCCCCATCTGCCTTCTACCTGATAAATTACTGTTTTAGTTACATGTATACAAATACTATTTGTTAATCTGCTCAAATGTCTCTAAAATGTTTCCCTCCACCTTAAGTTAAAATTATATGCATACATATGTATATATCTCCCACTCAATTTGCTAAAGGTTTAGAAAATAAAAGGACCTTCCCTTCCCTTTTAACCTACCACCCCCATCCCAGCCACACACACCTTTTGCATTTATGACCACAGCCTATAATTGCTGCATGGAATTTAGAAAGTTACCTTACTAAGCATTGCAATTGGGAATTGACTGCCAAAATCTCAGACTGATCCCACCAGTTAGGAAGAACGGCAAATGCTCCCTGTTACAGTCTTTTGTCACCCGTGGTTCCAAGGATTCAATCATTAAACATTTTAGAGGTCATGAGTCTTTTTGCCTGAGTAATTCCTAGGTTTTGGAAGGAGTGGGAAGGCCTGGAAACGTGCGGAAAAAAAGGCCAAAAGCTAAGGTGTAGGTCCCAAGGTCCCTAAAAGAAGCTGAAGATCAGGATGACTAGGGCAAGGAAACAGAAATGTTATGGCTCCCCTTGAACTAATATAAAAACCGAAATAGTGATAGTGATGTAGTGTCCCATAGGTTTACTACACTCGTTGTTGAAAGCGCACAGGCAAATGGAGTGGAAAATTCCATTCTCACAAAATCCTATTTTACTTTGTATTCTGTTGCTCTGAAAAATTTAATCTTTATGCTACATGCTGGTAGCTTTCAGTGCAGCACATGAAGTAAAAGAGATCGAAATAATGACTTGTAAACACTTGAGTACCTGAATGTGGATATTCCTCGAGAGAGAAAAACACCCCCTCTTCTTACATCACTCATACACGCTCACCTTCTGTTGCCTTCTCAGTCCCTCCTGTCAGGTATATGGCCCCGTCGTTCCACCGAAACTGCTCTTCTCGAAAGTATCCATCACTTCCAGTTTTCCAAATCCAAAAATCTCTTTCCTGTTCTTACCCTATGTGACTTCTCTGCAGTATTCCATGAGGTTGACCCTCCCTCTTTTTTGGAACACTTAATTCCTTCACCTTCCTGACATCACACTCATTGTTCTTCTCCCAACTCCTTGGCTACTCTTCAGTCATCTTTGCTGGTTGCTCTTCCTTATTAAGGCTCTAAATGTCCACTGCCCCAACTTTGTTTCCTGACCACTTTCTCTTCTTTCTTTACACATCCTCTTTGGTGACCTTATCCAGTCACGGGGCTTTAACATTGTCTATCTGCCAGTGACGACGGAATCTACACCCACGTGAGGTCTCCATGTAGCCGTCTAATAAACATCTCATGTAAAACATGGCCACCTCCTCCCCAGCTTCCTCCATTTCATTAAACGTCATCACCATCCACCCAGTCACTCCAGCCCAACATCTAGGAATTATTCTTTATTCTTCCCCCCCCTCACTCTTCACATAATCCATCAGCCAATCCTATTAATGTTATACTTGAGCATCTCTCAAGTCCAAACACTTTTTCAATTTCTCTCCCTCTCCACTGCTGTCCTAGCTGCAGCCACCGTCGTCTGTTGCCTGAAATTCAGTGGCAGCTTAACTATGGGTCTGCATCAAAGGCATCTTTTGAAAATGTAAATCAAATAATGACACTGTCCTGCTGAAAATCTACTAAAAGTTTTCTAATGCAATTATTATTATTTACTTTTGCTTTATTTTTTTTTAACTGGGAAGAGGAAGGTTTAATGTCCTTAAGAGAAAAAGTTTGTATAAATAAAGAAAAAGTAGACATACCAATAGTTGGAGAACATAAAAGACAATTTACAATTGGAATACAAATGGCCAATAAATATATGCAAACTCATTAACCAAAGAAATTCTTTGATAATAAAATTTTTCATCTTTTCTTATTATTGGTAAATATTTCCAAATGGGCACTCTCATATACTTTTTTAGAAATATATTCTAAAGAAATAATTAGATATGTACACAAAGGTTTGTGGACAAAGCTATTCACTGGATTATTAATTTAATAACTAAGGCCAGGTGCAGTGGCATATGCCTATGATCCCAGTACTTTGGGAAGTTGAAGTGGGAGGATTGCTTGAGGCCAGGAGTTCAAGGTTGAGGTGAGCTGTGATTGTGCCACTGCACTCCAATCTGGGTGACAGAGTGGGACCCTAGCTCTAAAAAAATAAAATAACTAAACTTAGAGTCAATCTAAATGTTCAACAATAGAGAAATGGTTAAATAAACTATGTAACAGTCACACAAAGGACTATTACACTGCTATTAAAAAATCATGCTATCAGAGATAATTAATGACACAAGAAAACACTCATGATGTAAAGTGGAAAATAATTTCTATAATCACATAAAAATAGAATGTCATTTCTATATGTATTCAAATAATATGTATTGAATTCTAATACACAATGGATATTGAGATTCATTGATATTAAAGCTGTCATAATTTAACCAAATTGCTAATCCAAAGTGCTAATCTAAAATCTTATAGTGTCTCTCCATTATCTTAGGGAGCTCTTTCCAGGGTTTCTAGTAGAGACGCAGGAATCAACAGAAACTGAGGTTAGCCCCTGCCTCTGCCATTCACTAGCTAGGTGACAAGTGAGTTCCTTCCCCTCTCTGACCCTTAGTTTCCTCTTCTGTAAATCCCCACCTCCTAGGACTGCTGTGAGAATTAAGATCATATATAAAAGCCTGGCCCAGTGCCTGCCATGCCGTGGACAATAAAGACAGATCTCTTTCCTTTCCTGGTTTTTAAACTATCAAAATGTCATTCTCGGTATTCATGGGGATAATCTGACTCACAGAAAGTATTTTGCAAGATTCTGTGTATGGGACTTGTTACTCATATTACAATTCTTTGCTTTATATACTTTATAATACATGTGAACTTTCAAATGATAATCGCATACATCTTTATGTCATTTAAGTGATTCACGCATAAAATTCCTAGATGAGAGATGATGGAAGAAGTTGCAGAAAGTTAAATATGAAGCAAAGTCATTTTAAAAAATGACGTAAGCTATAAAACCTATGGATAAGGTGGTGTTTACCTCATTAACAAATTACTTCTCCTTAATTCCAAGTTAGACTCAGTGAATGAGCTTCTGTTTGCCACCATACAAAACAATAACTTTAAAGCATCAGAAAAATGTGTGGTGAGTTTTCCTTCAGCTAAATCACCATAAATAGTCTTTTTTTTCATCATTTCCACTGTTTTACCTCTCAGTGCCATATGACCTTCAGTGGATTTTACCCCTGATGCTTAGGTCCGGCATTCTGGACTGCACACACTAGCCAAAGCAGTTGTCTCCTTTGCAAATCACAAATGAAATATATTGAGTAAGGCTTTTGTTAAATGAAATAAATTACTTTCTAATGTCAAGGACAAGCTATTCTCAGATTTGTTATGTCTGAATTTTTTTATCTTTTTGCAGAAAATGGAAAACTCAATTGTTACCAAAATTAAACACAAGCTGGGACAGCTGCGTTTTTGAGAATAGTGAGTCTTAGAAACACAGTTTAAAAATCCATAACTATATTGCAAGTACAGTGGCCAGCCTGGATTGCTGAGTTCCTGAAATTTAAGAGTATAGTTTGACATTTATACTCTGCATGGATTTATTTCTAGACTGAGTGCTATTTTTTTAAGCCAAGATATAAGAAAAATGCTGAGGTATGTACACAAATGTTCTAACTGAAAGCTTTATGATTTATGCTACCAAAATTCCATTATGATGTTTAAAATGTTCAGCAATAATAAAGTCTGATAGTTTTGACAGGAAAATGATTTATGAGAACACAAAATGCATAAATTAAGAGATTTTATTTATTCTGTTTTTCATACACTCTTTAATTGGTAAGCAAAAATATTTCCCATGTTTTTCCCAGACGTTTTTTTTATACTCTATTGTTCCTATATTTATGAGCTAGCCAAGGCATCTTAGTAGTAAAAACTTCACCGGGTCTACTAAAACTATATTATACATCACATTTTGAAAATAGAGTCAGACAGTATGTATTAATCATCCTTTACAGCTAAAAAGAGAGCCCTTTTGTGAAAATTTAAAATATTATAATATATAAGTGAATATGTAACATATGTAAATGTCAACACAATTTTCACTTAAACTAATAGTATATTGCCTAACCCATAATTTGACTAGGTACTGTCTCTGCATTAAGTACTCTGTTAAATGTTTTGCATCATCTCATTTAAATGTTAAGATGCCCCTATGAGTAACATTGTCCCTGTTTTGCATTGAGAAAATGGTGGCATTAGAAGGCTAAGTAATTGATGTCACACAGCTCATACATCTGAAAAATAGGACTCCAACCCAGAGCTCTGACTTCAGAGCCCATATTTTAAATGCTATGTTACCCTCAAATAAGAAGATTCATCACCAAAGAAATTATTGATTCAGTTTTTAAATTAATAAGAAAATCATTTTTAACTACTCCATTTACTTCTATTTAGTATTGATTCTCCCTTGTCACTATACACAAGCAAGCCACATCCTTGATTTTGACAATTGCTAATAACAATGATGTGCTGCTTACATTTTTTGAAGATTCAATATACTATGCTTTATGATCAATTTCCAGTTTCCCACCTACTCTCATTAATGTAAGAGCCTACTCTAAAGTAAGAGTCCCACCTACTCTAATTAATTGAAAGTCCCAAAAAATTTCTATAAGGAAGAATGGAAAAATGTTGTTATACTCTTGCAGTAATATGCCCTTTTGAAAAGTTGGGCATGCATGTGTACACAGGGCAGGGGTCAGGGAGGCAGGAGATGTAGCACAATCACTGATTATCCAGAATTATCCTCTTATAGCTTTTCTTGCTCTAGTAGCTTAGACACACAAAGGATAAAAGAAGCCTACTTTACCATTCAGTACGTAAAAATCTTGTTATCTAAAGATGCTCCCAACATAAAGTGCCTTATGCTCAAAAGCTCACAGGAAACCAGGAATTAGGATTGCCAGAGGGGAGTAGGGACACTAAAGAGGTTTTTTTTTTTTTTTTTTTTTTACCCTCATTCGCAGGTTCCTTAGTAGGAGAAGCTGAGAGCAAAGTCCTCTTGTTAAGGTACAACTGTCAAAGACAATTATAATAGTGTTACCAATCTGCAAATGCTTCTATTTAAGTCAAGCATGTAATAAGTGTGAAAGGAAAAACCAAGAATCTTTCAAATAATAACTTTTATTAAGTCCTTGTTTGGGTTGAAAAATTCAAGAATAGAGAGGGAGGTCACATGTTTATTGAAAACTAAAAATCATTGCTTTCATGTCATGGAACAAATATTTATTACCTAAACATAACATTAATGTAGAGAGAGAGAGTGAAAGAGAGAGAGACGGAGAGAAATTGGTTGGGAGATAATTCATCTGAAAGCACAGGTTAAGAACTTCTTGAAATGATGTGGGCTGATTTTAGGCTGACCTGAAATAAGTGAATTAATATCCTGCTCCGTCCTCACTGTCTTCTTCTTAAAGAAGGACTAATGTTACACCATCAGAAAGTGGGGCTTGGAAAAAAATGCTTGACTACTATACTTCATAGAAGAGTAGTTCCAGGCTGACTCTTAGGAGTAGTTAATAAAAGATTGACTACTTGAATAGGGGAGTTTCACAACCAATTAAAGACAAATAAGTCATCACCTCATTAACTAGTTCAGCCTAATTTACATTTTCTTTAAGGATAGGCTCATAATCATCAAAACTTACTCTACAGGATGGATTTAAGGACTTGGTGAGGAAAGTGTTAGACTGTTGTTCCCATTAAGGGCCCCGTTTTGGTTCATGTGTGTTTATAAGGATTTCTATATGGTAATGAATAATTCAGAACACATGCGTAATGGAAAACTCACACATTAAGCATGCTTTATTTTTGAAATGATAGAACATGGGCAACACTCTAGCTCCCAAATAAAAATAATGATGATAGATTATTTGTATAATTATGTGTATGTGTATATATATATATATATATATACATATATTTAAAAAAAACCCATTAGCTTGTTTTGAGCCATGAGCCTGAACACTCACGGCTTTATTTAATTTCCTTCATAAAAATAAACCATCTAGTTTGAACAACCATCTCAAGAAAACAGGAGACCTTCTTTCCTCTCTGAGTTCCCCTTTCTGATTTATGGAAACCACCAGGCAAGTCTCCAGAGCACTTGCTGCACGTGTACAATATACACACTTCTGATTTCTCTAAGCTGTGTCAATATTAACCTGACCAAATGAAGATCAAACTGTCTCTTTTGTTCCTCACTCTCCCCGCATGGGGAGCACAATATGGCTCTTGTCAGAGGTGCTTCATCATTTTGGCTCAAGGAAACTGTCAGTACAGTTTGGGATTCGTTCTTCATGGGCAGATACCCTGATGGGTCTAATGAAGCCTTTCTGCTGACAACTCATTTGCTAAAAATACTCAACTACCACCAAGTATAAGTGGGGAATATGGTTGTGCCCCCTTTGCTATCAACCTGATGAAAGTAATTAATTTTTCTGAAGTCTAAAAAAATCTATCCATCAAGGCACACACCTCTCACCACCCATATATGTGTTCTTGCTCGTTTCCATTTGTTCACTAATAAACTTTACGACATTCTTAAATTGGAATATAATAGTGTAAACACCAATCTTGGAGCACACATGCAGAGCCAACAGTCTGTGTGTGCCATTTGTTGCAATCTAAGCTAATTACCAGAAATCCCCTCCTGAAAACAGATACACTCTGGGGTATGTGGTTTCATTTTTGTTTGGAGATGTCTGTGTGTGGGGAGCTTGAGGATTTCCTTTCCAGGTAAGGACTCTGTGGTCATGACTCAGGGTTGCAAGTCACAGGAACTTAACTATAACTGGTTTAAGCAAAAAGAAAGAAAGTTGGAAGGATCTGGGGAACATTTTCGAAGAAGCCAAGAAGAACCCAAAGACAAGTTGGGAGAAGGGCAAGGGTCACCAAGGGTGTGCGGGCCATCCTGCTTTCCTGCAGCCAAATGGCGTCTTCCACATGGTGGGAAACACAGGCATCTGCAGCACCTCTGTGCACACCTTGCAGATTTAGTCATGGCCCACTCCCTTTTGGTCTTGAGTTTAAAAACCCTGAAGGAAGAACTCTGGTTGTTCCACTGGGGTTGGAGGCCTAGTCCTGGGCAAAACCATTGAGGTGGATTGGAAAGACCACAAAACACAGACACAGCACCATGTATCACAGGGTTGGCATATAAGAGTCACTTCCCAGAAGAGGGGTGCTGAGCAGTCAAACCTACAGGTGGGCACTTTAGCTATCAAGCACAAAGGTGTGACACACACACAGGCACATGCACATACATTCTAACCTGCATCAGATAATTTCCCAAACCCCCATTTTATTTCCAGCCAACCAAGTGCAGTCGTTGGGAGAGACATGATCTTGAAAAGATAAGTATAGTAAGGTAATTTAGTGAACTTTATTTTCTTGGAAGTTTACACCCCAATTAAGAAGGGTATTCTAAAGAGAGATGGCAGAACAAATCTACAAAAGTGTTAAGCTTAAGAAATGAAAATTATGCTTAATCAATGAAAAATACATAGTACTATCTAAACAATCCAGGAAAAAGGGGCCAAGCCCCTTTAATCTTCATTCTTTCAGGTCATTGTGAGGGATTCTTTTTTTTGGCCCTTGAAGTCTTCAGAAGCTCAAATCTTCACTGTAACTGTCAAACTTCCATTGCTATTAGTACCATCTATGAGGCACCGAAATGCTTTAAATACAAATTAGAAATGATCTACAGGCCCTGCCTTCAAGGCAGAGAGTTACTTGGGCTCACTCTGGTAGAACAAGAGTAACATTTTAATTGTTATTATTTTTATAAGAGTTATTTATAGAAAGGCTATAAGCAAGCCAAAATACAGAAAAAAAAATCTAAATTTTTTTTAGATTTTCATAGAAGGTAAAAAGTAATGTTAGAACAGGGTTTTTCAAGCTTGACACTATTGACATTTTGAGCTGGAAAATTCTTTGTTGTCGGGGGATGTCCTGTGGACTGCAGAATGTTTAGCAGCATCTCTGGCCTCTTCCCACTAATTAATTCTGCCTGGCTTAAGAGGTAGGAGAACTATAAAAATAAATCAGGGATGCGGAGAATCTACGTGAATACTTTGCACTAATTGGCCAAATATTTCCTTTTTCTAAGTTGGCAAAAATAAAAAATTTCCATCAATTGTCTTTTAGTTTACATTGGTATGCCTATAAATGAAACAGCATTTTGATTTTCTTAAACAAAGAAAATAGCAGGATGGTTTAAAAGAGAGAGCCAAGATTTTATGAAACCTCTACTTCCTGTTCCAGGAAAATGAAGTTTACTTACGTGTTTTCCAGAAGTGTTTTTTCTTCTTTTTCTTTTTCTCCTTTTTTTTTAGTCTAGCAAAGTTGTACTATTCCAAATCAGTTATGGGTAAACAAGGGCATTTTTAAACACCAAATTTTATATTTGGGATTCTTGAAAATATGTATACAAGTGGTCCCTGGGTTATGGACAAGATATGTTCTTGAGAATGTCTTTAGGTTGGATTTATATGTAAATTGGATCCCTGATGAACAGTGCACATAATAATAATAACAACAACAACATAATACTATAATGACTCATATGTGGTAACAATAATATAGTGTAATATGTAATAATAATATCCCTGTGCTGTAATAATAAGTTACAGAAACGATTGTGCTCTTTATTTTAATTCAAACAAACAAAACATAAACTCATACAAAACTTTAGACAGGAGATAGGACACATTTCAAAAAAGAATATTAAAGGTTAACACTGACCTAGGCTATTATGAATGTTATGCTTATTTTGATCTTCTAACCAAATCAAAAATAACCTTTCCATTTCAATAATTAATCTACTATGCTACTTAGTAATAATTGATGCTTTTATTGGAGCACTGCCTTTCACATGTTCCATTATTCTTACTTTATCCTTTATAATTGTTCTGATAGTTGAGCGACTGAAGCCTAATGCTTTCCCAATGAATGGTGGCATCTGGCCTTTCACCAAATGATTAATTATTTCTACTTTTGTTTCCATTGTAATCACCTTTCTCTTCGCTGCAGGCTCACCTGGACTTGCAGTGGACTTTCGCTTTGGAGGCATGGTCATAAGGGTAAACAGACTCACAAAATTGAATAAAAAAGTTAAGTGATGCTGCACCAATGATCCGCTTATGCCATGTGAGTTTGTTTACATGTGCGGAAGACACTAGTTCCCAAATTATTAATTTAATTATTTAATTATTAATGTAAATTATCCTTATAAGGAACCTTGGGAGCCCATTCGTAAGTACAGAACACGGTAAGTCGTGTTGTCCGTAACCCAGGGACTGCCTGTACTTATTTTCTAACTCCATAGTGGTAACCCAAAATATGGTGGGTATTTGAGAGTACTGCCATATAATGCAACACACCTAGGGCACTGCAACTGTTCAATGAATGGCTAGCATCCTTGCCTGATAACTTAGGCTATGTGGAAAAAGTCATCAAAACCTAGTTCTTGGCTTGAATTATCTAAGACTGCCCATATCTCAACACTTTGTCAATCCCGGCTGCACCTTAGAATAACCCAGGGAGCTGTTAAAAGTATATATATATTATGTATATATGTACTCAGAGCCCACCCCATGAGATTTAAGTTTAATTGGCGTAAGGGTGAGCCCTGAGTATCAGCATATTTTTCAAAGAGTTTCAACTATTACTCTAATGTGCAGGTAAGGTGGAGAACAGTAGTCTATATTGATAAAAAGAAACATTTTCAATTTGTGTTGTCTAGCCATAGTTTCTACATCAGTGTTTCTTGTTTCTAGTCTCTAGTCATAGTCACTGGGGAAAACCAAAATTCCAAAAATTTCATTCACATTTTTGTTTTTTTTAAAGAAAAGTAGTCCTAACTTCCCCAAATGAGCAGATTATAAAATGTAGGGCTTAAAAGAATAGGTTTTGGAATGCAGCAGCCCAAGATTTAAATCCTAGCTCTACACTCTGTTTTCTCTACACCTTTAGGCAAGTCACTTAATTATATTGAGCTTCAGTTTTTTCATCTGGAAAATGAGTATAATAATCTACTTATAAAATGAGATAATAATATATAAAATGCTTAGCTTGGGATCTCTTACACAGTCAGCCCTCAATACATTGTAGACCCCAGTGGTAGCAGCAGCAAGCCCAAACTGTTAACTGCATTAACAGTAAATTTATCTGTCAATTAGGGCTGCCATCCCCAACCCCTGGCCAGAGGACCAACACTGATCTGCATAGCAGGAGGTGAGCAGCAGGTGAGCAAGTGAGCTGTATTTACAGCCACTCCCCATTATTTGCATCACTGCACAAGCTCCACCTCCTGTCAGATCAGCTGCTGCATTCGATTCTCATAGGAGCACGAATCCTACTGTTAACTGTGCATGTGAGGGATCTAGGCTGGTGCTCCTTATGAGAATCTAATGTCTGATGATCTGAGGTGGAGCTGAGGCAGTGATGCTAGCACTGGGGAGCAGCTGCAAATACAGATTATCATTAGCAGAGAGGTTTGACTACATAATAAATGTAATGTGCATCCCGAAACCATCCCTCCCTCACCCCACCACCAGTCCATGGAAAAACTGTCTCCATGAAACCGGTCCCTGGTGCCAAAAAGGTTGGAGACTGCTGATATTAGGGCATTAGAAATTATTAATCCTCAGGGACAGTTTAGAGATTATGTTTCTACTTTATGTATGTTAGAAAGAGTCCTTTTCTATGTAAGATTCTTTTGCTGCAGTCATTGTCTAAATTATGTAAGCTATAGAATTTCTGATCGAAAGAACTGTCAGGTGTAGACACAGTGCCTGGCAAATGAACCAGATGGTGTAATGGTCCAGATTAATGGAGAAAGGGTTCTTCTCCAGGTGCTGCCTTTAGGATGTGATCCAAGTCAATGACCTTCAAACTTTAGCTGCATTAGAGAATCACCTGGAGGGTGTTTGAAAACACAGACTCACAGACCCCACCTCCAGAGCTTCTGACTCAGTAGGTCTGGGGCTGCCATTTCTAGCAAGCTCTTGGGTGATGCTGATGTGACCAGTCTGTGGACCACACTTTGAGAATCACGCTTTGATGTAAAGCAAGCCATTTTATCTTTCTGGGCCTCAGATTCCTATCTGAAAAAGCAAGAGTCCATTAAGGCAATAAAATCTTTGGTTCTACTTTGCTTGACTCTTTAAAAACAAAGCTATACAGTGGAATCCTTCTACTGTATGTTTTTCTTTATATTAGCTGATGTGATTAGGACAAGCAGTTGGTTAGTTAAAAATTTGGTTAAAGAGGGAAACTTAAAAAGAAATGTAGCAATTTTATTTGAATTCAAACACAAAATTATGCATCCATTTATAATCTTTTCATGTAGGATCAAAGCCTTTTAAAATATTTATTGAGCATGGGTTTGTAGGGGCTTTCCAATCTCTTTGTTGCATAAATCATACACATAGAATATAATTTTCAATTTCTAATTTCAATTTCATTAATGTGGAATAAAAAATTAGACATGTGTGAAAAAAATCTGAATGCAGACTCTTTCTGCATTTTTACAACCCCCCCAATTCGTTATAGCTATATTGTCCTAATTTGAGAGCATATTGTTAGTGAAAGCATTTTCTTGTCTTTCCAAAGCATTAATCTTAGAAATAACTACCTTATTCCTGTTTCATCAGTTTATTCAAAATTGTGTAATTATATTCACTGGTACAATTGTTACAAACAGGTTTGGGAGCAGACGCAGCTGATACTCAGTAAACACTAAATTCAGTTAATCCATGTGTGCCCACCTGTTCATTTAAGAGAGTTTTTAGTTAGCTGCGAGCAATCGGCTGAGGTTATCAGTCAGCACGTATTACAGAGTACAAGGGAGAATGTCGTTTAATTCAGTACATTAGTTGAGGGAAGACCGAGTAAAAGAGATCCACTATCAGAAGCAAGCGTACAGCCCTACATCCTTACCCTTCAAAAACAAGAATTTTGAGTCACAGGATGGATGAACTCAAGCCTCTCTCACTTTAACACAAATCACCCGGGATTCTTGCTAAAGTGCAGATTCTGACCCCATAGGTCAGGGTGAGGCCTGAGAGTCTGCACCTGGGAGTCACCAAGCTCCCAGGTGATGACTGTGCTGCTGATCTGAGCACCACACATCCAGCAGCGAGATATTAACCAGTACTGTCAGAGGCTAGAAAAAAAGGAGAGGATTTACCCTGAAGTAAAAATCAGAAAGAGATGATGCTGGACGAGATGTTCTTCCAGTGAATCTGGAAGAAAAGGCTGAATATTCTTAACACCTCTCTTTTGCCAAATGAAGAACATAGACAGCGTGGGACTTATCTAAGCAGAGCTCAGGACCCTAATATGATAGAGGAGATGATTTCAAGCTGAGACTATAGCAACAGAACAGTGGCCTGCAATTACATTTTGTTAGTGACCAAAGCAAACCTCCTTTGCTTATAGGAAAAGAGTCAAACCTTTATACCCAGACATCCCCATGGCCCCCACCAGCAGCAAACATTGAGTCCTCCAAGGGGCCCTGAAACACACGTTTATGTCATAGAAAACTGCACTTAGACACATTCTCTGGGGAAAGGCAATCTTCCCTTTATCTATCATGGTCTAGAGCCTCTAAGAAGTCTGCTCCCCACCCCCCCCACACACATTTGGCTTGGTTTTTGATGTGAGTTTTGAATCATCCTATTTTATTGCCTTTTATTTACTCTAACTTTAGAATCAGGCAACTGCTAAAGCTTCCTTATTTCTTATGCAACTGCAAAGACAAGCAACCCAGTTCTCCACAGTCTCTGGTTAGCAGGCCCAATTAACTTAAGGATGCATAAGTTTCTAGGTTGCGTAGTTTGTCTGTGTCTGGTTTTTCCTGGGGCTTGAGATGTCACATTAGTGAGGCTCAAAGAGCATCCATCTTTGCTACTCCTGGCCTCCAGCACACCTCTGGCAGGCAGCTCCTTCTGAGACAATTGAGTGAGGGAGAACTAGATCTCCAGCAGCCATTGGACCCTAAGCCAAGGCTCAAGATTTAGGAAATGTCTGTGTCTGTCTGTTTGTATTTATCTATCTCCCTGATTTTTCTCCATATTCTCAGCTCTGTTCTCGCTCTCATCCTAAAGGGCCAGCAATAATACCAATATGCGACCATGTCGCTAGAAGTTTGGATAAAAAGGAATTTTCTCCTATTCGAAGATCCCTGCCGAACACACTAATATCTAATCCCCAGCACTTACTTACTGAACAGAAACTTCTGTAGAAAAATGCCTCCATAAAAAGCTTCAAATTGAGACACTCAACAAGTGAACCACATTCTCCAATTCAGAGGTGCATTTTCTAATGTGGAAAATCTGGAAGAAGCTGAGGTCACAGGTTGAGGTTACCCTTGCTTGGTAACCTCTGTGTCTTCCACCCACTCCTGCTCCAAATCCTGCCCATCTCACTCCTGACTTCTTCCTCCTTCTGGAGTTACATCCTTTACCTCCAGTTTCTCCAAGCTCCCCAATCATGCCCATCCCCAGCGTGTGCTCTAGAACAGTGGTTTCTAATTCGTGTTCGGTGTGATATTCCCCGTGTCCCAGGCTAGGCAATAAGCAGAGACCATGACTTAGATGGCTTCTGTGCCCTCCGAAGAATCTTCCTAACAGGTGCTAAAAGTCTCTAAACAAACATACTGTTCAGTTGTTTTCACAACTGCAAATCACCAGCATTTCTGAAAGTCTGGGTAAAACAGACTGCTTAAAGTTTCAAGGCAGATGTTTGATGCAGCATATAAAACTACCAGTCATGGGGGACTTAACATTTGAACACTGGCCTTCCCAATTGAAGAAACTGAGGCAAGACTTCAGGGTAACTTTCTGCACCGTGCCTAGCCCTTCACCTGGCAAGAGAGAAGGAGGAGATCTCCAAAAGTACTTCCCAAGGTAGAACTGGCCTTTGCTTCTCATCTCCATCTCTGCCATTTATATTGATTTTTAAAAATTTCTGAAAGTAGCTAGGCACCTGGGTAGCTGAGAAAATAACAGTAATTTTTCTACATGCTTGAGAGAGACCATTCTTCCACCTGACTGGGTAGCCACAGGTATGACTCCTGTGTCACTGTCCTCAGCCTCCCCCAGCACCATCCCAACACACAATCACTGCCCGACAGTGAAAACACAGACAGTAACATCTGTAAGGACTCAAATGATACTGCTCCTCGACAGAGCTTGTTCCAAACCAGAAAACTCTGACTTCATTCCTTGACTACACAAGAGTCTTTGGAATCATCATAAAACCACAGATTTTTCTTTATATTTTTTAAAGCTTAAGTGAATATGGTGGAGTCTAAAGTGATTAAAATTCACACAATGTTTAAGGATAATGCTAGGAATTTTTACAATATCGGAGGTCAGATAATTCAGTAATTTGCCTTATTTTCACACAATTTCCTACCCAGAAGGATACATAGAGTGTCATTTTATTCTGTTAGAGTTTTTTTTTTTTTTTTTTTTTTCTTTTTTTTGAGACAGAGTCTCACTCTGTTGCCTGGGCTAGAGTGAGTGCCCTGGCATCAGCCTAGCTCACAGCAACCTCAAACTCCTGGGCTCAAGCGATCCTCCTGCCTCAGCCTCCCGAGTAGCTGGGACTACAGGCACGCGCCACCATGCCCGGCTAATTTTTTCTATATATATTTTTAGTTGGCCAGATAATATGTTTCTATTTTTTTAGTAGAGATGGGGTCTCGCTCTTGCTCAGGCTGATCTCGAACTCCTGACCTTGAGCGATCCACCCGCCTCGGCCCAGAGTGCTAGGATTACAGGCGTGAGCCACCTCGCCTGGCCTTCTGTTAGAGTTTTTGTTGTTATCAATTTTGTGGCCTATAAAGTTATTTAAAAAAATAGCAGTCTGTTTCTAAAAAGTTTAGGTTTTCTTTTTCTGAAAGGTAGATAACATTAATAATTTCACTAATCCTGTAGCCAAAAGCTAGGTTGATTACCAAAGAACAGTGTTTATTGAAGGCATTCCACACAGGGGATTCAGGTTATTCTATGGAACGGCAAATCAAAGCAAGTTGATTTTTCTCTGTTTCCAGATTTGGCAGCATTCAAACACTTCTGTGGAAATGAGGGGTGGGTAAATGTTTGTCAGGTCCCTTCAAGTTCTCAAATTCAATGATTTAATAATTCTAAGATGAAAGGATGTTCAGAAACTAGATGTCTGATCAAGGACAGAGGACAAGGTGATATAAGCACAAAAATGTTTAAATTTTAAATTATTGAACCTACAGGAAAAAAGGTGGTGACACACTAAAGCAATAAAGACCCTTGGGCTCTCAAATGAGGCAGACTTTTATTTGAATCTCAGAGATGCCACTTCTCATTACCCAACTTTGGGTGAGATGTTTAGCCTCAAAGCCTTGGTTTCCACATCTGAAAATAACACCTACTATAATACATAGTTTATGGAAAGGATTAAATGAGATTGTTCATGTAAAATGCTAATGCAGCCTTGGAATATTGGAAATAACAAATACTTAGTTTAAAATTATAAATAGGAGTTTAGTTTGTCATAGACACATGCATTTTTGTCTGTCTGTCATCCCTTCTCTTGAAGAGGAACCCTGCTCATATCATGTGGCTAATCGTGGCTGTCCTTACCCCAAAACTGAGCCCTAGGTGTGGCAGATGATGCAGGCCTAGCTAAACTCTGCTCCAAACACTTGGCCACAACGATGGTTTTAGGAATCATAAGTGACCTGAGACAGACTAATGAGAGACTTGTAGGGGTTTTGTGAAGCTCCCTCTTCGTCTGAGATCCTGAGACGTAGGGATCACACAAGCTTGGGAGCTGCCCGTGGCTGTCTTCGGGAATCCTGGAGGGAGTCTCCCTGAGAATGAAGCCAACTCCGGGGAAACACAGAGGCAAGAGGTGGAGAAAAAGAGATAAGCCCCAGGGCATGGTTTGAGTTTGAGTTCAAGAGTATCAGAAGCTAGATCCATCCTAGGTTAACAACAGAGCAGTTAGCTCATTGTTTCCCTTAAGCAAATTTTAGCAGAATTTCTGTCACAATCAAAGAAGTAGAGAGATAAATCCACAACTTATGGAAACCTACCAGGCAATTATAATAATGTAAGTGGACATTTATAGGAGCAGAGGCCACTTCAAGAGGAAATCTTTTCTTCCCAACATGACTTTTTACATTTTAGAAAAAGAGTCCTCCACTATTATTGAGGAGGATAGTTTTTTTGGGTTTTTCCCCTTACTAGTCATAGATAGTGGCCAGGCCCATGGTGGCTGGAAATTAAGATATTGAGATACCAAAAGAATTGGGGAGCCTACCAGCTGGACTCCTAGAAGCCAAGGACAAGGAAAATAGCAGAAGTAACTGGAAGGCTGACCATGGGAGACTTCAGGATCACTGGCTAGGCTGCACCAGCCTAGGAAACTTTCACTGAACTAAGGTTGATAACATGCAAAGAATAAAAACCTAAAAGTGTGATGACACTTAAAAAGAAAAAGTTTATGTCTATAGAGCAATGTTGGCTTAAAACTATATATGATCAAAGAAATCTTAATTGATATTCACCAATTCTCTAGCTGGTAGTAAGATAAAAATTAGTGATACCCATTTAACAGATGAGAAGGCTGAAGCTCAGGAAGCTTCAGGAATATTCCCAATATCAGACACAGCTATTTGATAGTGGGGCAAGAACTGAAACCCACGTTTTGTAAGTCTTATTCTAGTACATTACATGTGCCATTTGTTCTCATTTGAGGTCGGGTGTCATATCTGATAAGGATATAAAAGGAAACTTTTTATTTAACTTATCTTTCTTTTAATCACTTTCTCATTCTCTTGTTATAATCTAAGGAGAAAACATGACATGCCAAATTTGGATAGCTGATGAAAATACAGCCTCAGTTTAGTAGGGTGTGTGTGTGTGTGTGTGTGTGTGTGTGTATTCAAAAACTTTAAAGGGAGAATTTCTCTATACATTTATTTCCAGAAATAGTATAAGCTCTGTGGTGGTACACTTTCAAGAGAAAGCCATCCACATTTTTTAGTGTGTATTTAATAAAATACATAATGCAAAGTTAGGCAAAATGCCATACAATATGCCTCATGTCATAAATAATTTTAGTCTGGTACCTAAAAGAAAGAGAGGAAGTTCCAGTTTTAACCTCTAGAAGGAAAAAAATGAACAGAAAGTAAATAAGGAACAGAAAGTGGTATGTTAGTCTATTCATGGTGCTATAACCAAATACCATAAACTGGGTAGTTTATAAACAACAGAAATTTATTTCTCAAAGTTCTAGAGGCTGGAAAGTCTAAGGCCAAGGTGCTGACAGATTTGGAGTCTGGTGAGGGCCTGCCTCCTGGTTCATAGGCTGCCTTCTTTTCTCTGTGTCCTCACGATTCGGAAGGGGCCAGGGTCTCTCTGAGGCCTCTTTTACAAAGGCACTAATCCCATTCGGAGGGCTCTGGCCCTATGCCCTAATCACATTCCAAAGACTCCATATCCTAATATCATCATTTTGGAAATTAGGATTTCAACATAATGAATTTTGGGGTGACAGAAACATTCAGACCATAACAAGTAGGGCAAAAGTAAGGCATTTCTTTTTTTTTTTTTTTGAGACAGAGTCTCGCTTTGTTGCCCGGGCTAGAGTGAGTGCCATGGTGTCAGCCTAGCTCACAGCAACCTCAAACTCCTGGGCTTAAGCGATTCTCCTGCCTCAGCCTCCCGAGTAGCTGGGACTACAGGCATGTGCCACCATGCCCGGCTAATTTTTTCTATATATATATTTTTAGTTGGCCAGATCATTTCTTTCTATTTTTAGTAGAGACGGGGTCTCGCCCTTGCTCAGGCTGGTCTCGAACTCCTGAGCTCAAACAATCCACCTGCCTCGGCCTCCCAAGTGCTAGGATTACAGGCTTGAGCCACCGAACCCGGCCAAGGCATTTCTTTATACATGACTTTATTTGGGGACTTTCTAGTATTCCAGCATCTGAATATGGCAGCAGAAGAGGTCTAAATGGAAGCAATTATTGTGTCACCTGCTGCCCCAATACGGGTTTTGAGAACCATAAGCCTTCCTAGCCTCCACACACTGACCCAGGAAAGGTCACATATGTGGCACAGCACCATTCTTCATGGGAAAGGTATGAGATGGTAAGTAGACAGACTACTCCTATTTCTGTTCTCACTGAGGTCAGCTGTCAGCAGCTGTCAAAGAGCTAAGGTCTCTTCACATGCAGCTGTGTTCCTTCTTGGTGAGATAAAACTAAGACACATGCTCATTTGCAGGCCTTCTGTAAATAGAAAGCACAAGAAGATACCTTGTGCCTTCTCATCCTTATTTAAAGGTGAAAGTCTATTTATTAGTAAGCTGCCAGGGTTGACGAGCCTAGGAATTATCAAGCTTCGGCAGTTGCCTCCAGCTCCATCCTTTCTTGAGCGAGGCACAGATGAGCACTCAAACCAAGCTCAATATTGAATCACTGGCAGTGCTTGACTGTACCGCTAACATGAGTGCGAGCAGACCTTTATAGACACTGCTGCAGGGCAGCTTGCACGGGTGTGGACTGCAAGACCATACAAAAATATTCCAGGGCTCATACTCAGAAACTGCACCAGGAGCTACCATAGCCTCAGGTACAAATTTACATGCAATAATTCATATTCTACCAAATAAATCCCAGGCAAACAGAGTAATGCAAAAACATATTTCCTGCTGTCAAGAAAATTTCTGGCAAAATTAATCAACCATTCATCCATTCAGGCTCTTTGCATACCCTTTTGTCAAAGAGGGAATACTAAGAGATTTCTTTTTTCTTCCACGCACTCATTTCAATGAATTGAAGAATCCATCAAGCTTGAGTTGATTTATTGAACTGTCTCTTAGCTCAGCAGTACAACTACAGCAAATGAACTGGTAACTTCTTCTAAAACCAGCAGTGATTCGATTCAACAATATCTGATTTATTTAACTCTTTAGAATTCCAGATTTAACTTATTCTTGCATTTCTAAACAGTATGAATTTTTGGCTAAAACCTTGCATATTTATATATTTTTACATATTATACATATTCACATATTACATTATTTAGTTTTCTGATAGCAGTGATTAAAACATATAGATTCTAAGACTTTTTTCCTGTAAGAGACTTTAAAAGCACATCTAAATTAGGTCGGTTTTTTTTTAAAAGGATTTATTGAAAGACCTATAGCTTTTTACTGATGCAAACTGTTGTGGTGGGTAATGTTTAACATTAACATTCAATGACCAGTCCCTTTGATTTGGAGCACCGAAACCACATAGACTGCTTATTTTCATATTTATTTTTATCATTCTACCAGGTGAGGAGAATCACTGTGAGGGCATATTTAAGGCATAAACATTAGAGAGAAACCAAGCCGACTCTTTAAACGTGGGTTTTATCACCAAACCTCGTCCACAGAGCCCTGTGGAGCCCATTCATCACATACCAGCTTTGTATTTTTCTTTGTAAAGATATATGACCTTTGCCTATTAGATTTCATTAGCAGGGCACCATACAAGGCTCCTCCGCACATGGCAGGATAGAAAGCGCAACATCCTCGCCTGAAGGATTCGCGGGAACAGGCTCATCTTCAATCTTTGTCCCTGGGAGGCACTTTTAACACCTGCCAACCACAGCACTATCATCAGAAAAACATTTAGAGATTTATCTTCGGGCTGGTAATTATAAGAGATAATTTGTTTGGAGTATGGATAAAGTTGGTCTAGCATAAACAAACTAGAGGCTCAAATTACATGACGAACATCATTAACTATTGATTTAACCACTGCGGGTCTGCAAGCTCACTGACATTCTCTGAAGATGGCAGGTTCCTAAACAGCACTTTTGGCCTAAAAATTCATGGGAGTTGACGGATGCATTTCAGTGCATGCTCAGAGTCATCCCGGCTTTCATGATTTTCCTTCTTCTTTTGAGGATCTCACTCTGGGTAACCTCTGTTTAGCACTCTGAACATTAAGAATTGTACATTGTCTATTACCTTTATATTTTAGAATTCAAGATGCTTTGCTTTGGGAAGATATTTAGGAGGATGAAGTCAAAGGTATCATGTGTCATAGACTTTGAAAGTCCTTGCAACATATTATTATCTCACCAGAGCCTCATAATTACCCCGTGAAGTGGGCAAAACTGGTGTTTGAATCCTATTTTATAAGTAAGGAAACCCACAGGGAGGAGCTGAGGGTTGAAAGACCTCCATCAAAATACATTATGCATGGATTCCTTCATACGTTTCATTATTCTCATCCTGTTTTCCACAGAGAACACCAAATGGCAGAAATGAAGCAGGGTCCTAAGGAGTAAGAGAAAAATCTCATGGACAAATATTAGATGTAAAAATAAATGCTAGAGGGCAGGAACAGAATTCCTGGTTTGGATACCAGCTGTGTACAACATAGCTCCACCTTTAAGCAGTTATGTAGCTCGATGTGAAGAGTTACAGCCTCAAGCTCTCAGTTTAAAGCAGTGTCTATAAACACAGTAAGTACTCAATAAATGACACTATTAATATTCTTTAATGCCATCATTAATAACGGTAACAAAAAGAATGTGGCTGGCAAGCTCCACTGAGCCTCTCCCAAATATAGGTCTATAATTTCTTACCAGAAATCCCTGGGGCCAGGGATGTGTTTTGTAACTGAGAATTTTTTGTTTCATTTAGAAAGGTAAAATGGTGCTTATAATGTGAACTATGTATCAACCTCAGTGGAGCTTAGGGCAGTCCCCCTAAAACACATACATATTTATGCAATAAGGTGTATAAAGAGGGATAAAGGCCATAAATACCAGGTCAGAGTTTGCTGTCATATATTTTCAAAAATCCTAGAGTTTTCAGAGGTTTCTAGAATTTCAGAATTGCAGATGGGGTATTATAAACCTGAACTAATTCTCAACAAAATGTTAAATATTGACTATCCATTGCTCAGTGGAAAAGAGCAGGGATCACTTCTAATTATATGCTAAGGTAAATTTAGAATTAGGCATTGGAAGGTCATCTGGCTGACCCCCAACATAAGTCAATTCAAAACAGAAAGCCAAAAAGCATTAAAATAAAATCTCATAACTATGAACTCTACTAATTAATTCAAATGGTAGCTTGTCCGAAATTTGCATTTGCTTTCCTAATGAAAACATTTAGTGGTTCCCAAATACAGCAAGAGGAATATTTTACTTGCTTAAGAATAAAAACCCTTTATATTTAATTATACATTTTTATAATTAATTAAAATGTAAATTTTTATATTTAATTAGCAATCTCTCTTAGCTAGTGATCCAGGTAGATAACTAAAATTCCTTTAGTTATCAAGCATCTGTCAGCCGACTCAAGTTTTTAAATGTTTCTGAAAATTAGAAAACTAATTTTTATTTAAAAAATGATCTGTAATTCACATCTCACTTATTTATGGTTTCTCTTCCATTTACTTAAATTAGTGAGGTTTGAACTCCATACCAAATGAATCCTTTCCTGGAATGAGGGCCACAGTAAGATTTCAAAACGGATTTTTAGTCAAGATTTAAGGGGTAAGGATATACTCACAAAAATTTAAAAAGTAATCTATTTATGTGTATGAACCAGAAAATTCCATTAAGTATGATGAATTTGCCAATCATATACAAATATGGTCTATAGATGCATCGTTGATGTAGGTCGTATCATTTCCCCATCAGTTGAGTTTTTAAATCAAATACACTGATAGTATTAGTTCTCAAATATCTCAAGACAATCTATTTTTCTTTATGTGATTCTTCTCTCACTGCAATATTGTAGCTGTGATCTCTCCTGAAGTCATCACGATATGTCTGGTATAACCACAAGAAGAGTACCACGGAACGGGTGCCAGCTAATGGCATCAGCTATTAGATTCATGAACTAGTAATAGAATACAGAGTCCAGAAAGCATATACAGGAATTTAATATATGCCAGGGTAGTGTTTCAAACTCAGTGGGAACTGGATATTTTGACTAATAAATGGTATCAATATAATTGGCACATATCTCAAGAAAAGAATGATAGAATTAAATTTCAGATGTGTTAAAGATCTAAATGTAAAAATGTTACACAGTAACATTTGAAGAAAATCAAGATTATATAATCCTGTTTCTGGTAGAGCTTATTAAGAACACAAGAAAACTCAGAGACTATGAAAGAAAAGAGACATATTTGACTTTATAAAGTTAAAAAATTTAAAAACTGTGTGTTAACATATCATAAACAAAATCAAAAGATAAATGATGGAGTAGGAAAATTATCTCCAATACTTATGATAAGCAAATATTAATCCCTAACATATATAACCTTCCCCCAAAATCAGTAAGAATAAAAGCCAATGGTCAATGAACATACAAAAAAATGTTCAATCTTACAAGTAATCAAGAAAAAGCAAATTAAACAAATAATTTTTGTTTAGTTAGATGTCTCAGATTGTAAAGGGAGAAAAAAATCTAGAGCTGCTAAGGATATAGAAACAGTTCTCTCAAATACAGCTGGTAAGAGTTATAACATTTTGAAAAATAATCTGACACTATTAATATTAAAAATAAACATAGCTTATAAATCAATAATTCAATAGTTTCAAGAAACTTTTCTATAAAATAAAATAAATACTATGTAAAGATGTATAAATGAGGATACTTAATGCAGCATTGTTTATGGTGGCAAAAAATTGGAAATAATACAGGGACAGTTATGTCCCATCCAGTCATAGCAAAGAATATCATGTTGCCATCAAAAGACTGAGTTAAATATAGACCTTTACCTGACATACGTTAAGAGGAAAAAGAAAATTCCAGAATAATGTGCATGGTATGATCACATTGTTAACATCAATATAGTTACATATTCCATAACTCATATATATTTTTTCCATATATATGTATATATGTATGCAATTGTGTAAATACTGAATTTGTTAACTTTAGTTACCTTGAGGAAGGTAGTTGAGGGTTTAGGGGTGCAGGATAATTTACTAAATATTTCTTTATATATTTTGTATCATTTTTATTGATAAACCAGCATGTATTACTTTTGTCATTTAAAAAAATATGATCAAGAGAAAATGAGAGAATAATAAAAGGAACTATGAGTTTGTCTTTGTTTTATACTGTAAAGAGTCTGGATACTATGCTCAAGTTTGTCTAAGCACTAAGCACTAATAAGCACTAGTGGTTATGAGAATTAACTGAGGCGCCTTCAGCAACTCATTTGTTAAACAGTCAGCTCCTCCTAAACAAAATGCAAGTCATTATCTAGTCAAACAAGAAAAAACTCTGCAGATGCGTCTCCTATGCCAAGTTTAGAGGCTGTGTTATTATAACCGTTTATTCAGTTAGCAAATACCCTTGTAAGATTTAAACTAGGCAAACCGAACATTCTAAGGTCAAAGCAATAAAGGCAGTTAAAGCACTTGGTGAATGATTAGGGAAAATTCCTTCCAGAGAAGAGGGTGGACCACAGAAGACTTCCAACAGTGGGGAGATGCCTCACTGCTGGTGGGCTGGATAGAAAGTGTTGCGGGGGCTTGGGGGATTACACAAATTGGGGGGATTCATCTCCCCCAAGGGTGGGGCTGTCTGCTCCTGCCTCACGTCTATGCCTCTTCACAGCTGCCTCCCATCACCCCTCTTGCATACTCAGCCTTATACCAAAGCAGCCCCCATGCCCATCCCACTCTAAACCTTGAAGGTGGGGTAGAATATGAACTTGGTGAGACTGCTAATCTGTTTTACAAAGGCATACTCTAATATTGCCCTCTGAGTTCCCATATACTCTCCACTCTCTCTCTTCCCTTCCCTATCCTGCTCCCACCCCTGCTATGAAGCTCTGCTTATTTAATCTTCCTTGGGGAAGAAGCCCTGATATTTGAGTCTCATCCTAGTGAAGCTCATAGCTCTCACCACATGCTCGCCACGGCTGTGCCTCACCCACCACTCTACCTGGTACCTTGTTTGCAGACCCCAGACCAAAAGATGCTGGACACCATCCTGAGCCTTGATGGACACCTTCACTTGGCTTCTCACAGCTGAGCCAGCTTCACTAGATGTGGTTGTTCTCTAGAAGAAGGTCTAAGGTCAAGCCCTAGACTTTCCCCACCAAGCTCTTACCATGACCATACATTCACTGTTTCAGTGAGCCATGATTTGTGGTGATAGTTATACCTTCCAGCAAAGAGGGGAGAAAACAGTAGCAGGTACTTATTGCTTTTGTCTGCCCAGCACCTTTTCCTTCCTTCTGTTAACAGACCTCGGTCTCTGACCACAAGGATGGGCATGTGATCCAAGCTGCACTAATCATATTTCACTCTCACTACCCCTGGTGACAGGTAAAGGGAAGAAGCATGTGTCCTAACTGATGCAAAAGTGAATATATAGTGAGCTTTCAATGTGCCAGGAATTCTATTATATTCTTTAAACACATTGTCTCATTTTAAATTTATTTTCCATGATAATCCTATTCTCTCCCCCATTTTATAAGGAGACTGAGGCTCAGAGAGGACTAGTAATTTGCCTAATGTCACACAGGTAGTTACAGGAAGAGCCTCAATTCAAACTCAGTTCTGTTGGACTCCAAAGCCTCTGCCTTCTACTTCCATAACTGAGTTGGTTCCTGTATATGTGGAGACAACTTCTTTAAGGGAAGAAAATCAACTACTCCCTTTAAGAAATGGATCCTTGAAGGATTCCTCAAGCAACACCGATTGACTATGACAACCAACCCCTCTGGGAAGTTCTTCTCTTTGAGTACAATTCTGTCTTCCTAAATTCCCACTCTTCTCTCTCCATACTCTCCACTTCTCTCCCTAAGAGTAGGAATAAATCCTGATATTTGAGGCAGTAGATAAGTTTTAGAGAGAAAAGAGAGTTTAGTGCAAAATCTTTGTCCTCTTTCTTTCAATCAAACTTTGAGGTCCCACCATGTTTCCAAATCAAGCCAGTTTCTAAGGATACAAAGTTGAAGATCAGGTCTCTGACTGCTAAAACCTTTGGGCTGACTGGAGAAGATGGGCTGGAAAGACAACCAAGCAAGCTAACGGGATGCAGCTATGCCCAGAGGAGGGGCAACACATTTTGCAAGTAGATTAGCAATTGCCTATGGCTGGGGGTGGAGGAGGGAGGACTGGGGAGTAACTGCTACTGGGTACAAGGGTTCTTTTGGAGGTAATGAAAATGTTCTAAAATTAGGTTATAGTGACGGTGGCACAAGTCTATACATATACTAAAAACTACTGGATTGTAGAATTTAAAAAGGTAAACTTTATGGTCATATGTAAATGATATCTCCATAAAACTGTCAGAAGCAATCTGACCTGGAGCATCCGTCGGGGCTTCTTAGAAGCTGGAGGTTGAACTGCATTAGAAAAGGTGAGTGGGTCTAGCTTGGTGAAGAAGTGGGGAAAAAGCATTGCATTTAGATGTAATGGAATGCAGAAAGAGCAGGGGGAATAAAACAATAATTATACATTGTAGGAGAGACCCAGGGTTGCAAGGGGTGAGTGCTGAATGGAGGGAGGTGAAGCTAGAGTTGGTGCAAGGATTGAATGCCCTTGTTTGCCATGCAGGGAACCATCACTTTGACTGGAAAGGTATAGAAAGCCACTGGAGGATTTTAAGAAGGAAACAGGGCATAATTAGGTTTGCATTTTAGCGTGAAAGGGCAGACTGGCAATGATTTGGATTCAAGATCAGAAAGCTAGTCTGTAAAATAATAAGAAATACATATATTGGTCTCTGATCCCAGTTCGTGACACAGAACTCCTAAAATTCTTGTAATTTCCTAAGTAATGAGGGTACTAGGAGTATCTTTTGTTTTAGTATTTCTTCTATGACCCTGGTTCCTGACACAGCATCCCTAAATCCTTCGGAATTCACTAGGTGATAGGAGTGTCTTTTTGTTCTAATGAAGTGATTATTGGTGGGCTCATAGCTGGGCTTCCAGATTGATGAACACATCCACATGCCAGGAGGGTGGTGCACCCCAACTCCACGGGGACAGAAGCTCCTGAGCTAGGGACCCTTCCTGACCTTGCCCTATGTACCTCTTCATCTGGCTGTTCATCTGTATTCATATCTTCATTTGTCATATTTTCTATTGTATGATAAACCAGTAAAAGTGTTTCCCTGAGTGCTGTGAGCTGTTCTAGCAAATTATTAAGCTGGAGGAGGGAGTCTCGGGAACCTCCTATTCATAACTGGTTTATCTGAAGCACAGGTGACAATCTGGACTTGCAATTGGCGTCTGAAGTTGGGGGCAGTGTTGTGAGACTGAGCCCATGGGGTCTGCACTAATTCCAGGTAGATTATGTCAGAATTGAATTGAATTGTAGAACACCCAGTTGGTGTGGAGAGAATTGCTTGCAGTGGGAAAAAACGCCACATATTAAAAACAACCACATGCTAAAAATCACTGGATTGTATGATTTAAAAAGGTAAACTTTATGGTAGCACTCTGTACTTCTGTGGCTGGAAGTACAGAATAGAGGAGAAGAGTAGTTTTCCCACAAACAGTCAGGTACAGCTGGCCCTGTGAGAGTCTCCTTATCAGGGCCACAGCGTGCAGAGGCTAAAATCCAGTTCATGACCCAGGCCACCAACCACTCACAAAGCTGTTTTCGAGGGCGGAGCCTTGCACACTGAAGGAAGGAGCCTGCCTTAACTTGCATAAAGGAGCCCACGGGCTGGGCTGGTCTTGATTGCTATATTCTGGGTAAGACAAGATGAGGTGTTGAACTAAGGCAGTGGTGCGGGAGCAGAGAGAAGGTGACCAGCTCACATTTGCCTTGTTGAGTTTGAGCCACCGATATGAAAACCAGGAAAGCTGTGTGCTATCCCACAAAAGGTATCCTTATGTGTCTAGAAATCAATGAAAAGTCAGGTCTAAAAATATAATTTGAAAATTGCTAATATACACCCAAAGGATGATATGTGGGAATGCATACTGGGATTGAGTCTCTGTAGCAAAAGGCATGGAAATTCACTGAATTATTTACTGAATCAGACTAGGAGACAAGTATACAGATTAAGGAAAGAAATGATTAATGTTCAACAGAAGGCCCCTGCTGTATCAATTTACCAAGCTTTTTGGTTCCACATATTAGCCCACCTAAATCTAGACTCGTAATGTACGCATAATGCAAAAGAAGTTGAACTTCTCCTTTGCCTCACAAATAGCCTCATCTCATGCACTCTGCTAAGCAGTCTGGATATAAACAGCTGTTCTTTGCAAGAATGCTAGATGTTCTTCACTGACAGATGTCAGCAGTTCCCCAGGGGACACACATACACACACATACTCTCACACTCACACACACACACACACACACACACACACACGGAAACCTTAGTAGGGTGAATAACATTGATATTCATCAATGAAGTTACTGAAATTCAGAGTCAAGAGAAAGGCCTGGAGTTAAAAACATACTTAAGTTAGTGCTTCTGGGTTTAATGCCAACACAGATATTATTATTTTGCATAGTTGCTGCCAACAAAAACATTTTCCATTGTATATGTCACTTTTAAAGAGTAAGAGATAATTAGTCTCAGTCGGATCGTTAAATGATTGTTTTATATACCTCAGGTTCCTTTCTGCCCTTGTCAGAAGAAGCAGAAGTCCTTTAAATTTGTATGTTCTTCAGAAACATACTAGACAAATCCATAATGGATTGTGGTACAAGGTTTCTGTTTGGTTTGTTTAAATCAGCATATTTGGAAAAATCTCTCATAGAATATTACTAGAAATTCTTACTGATCCCTCCAACCTCCAGCCAAAATGAGTAACTAAATGGATGTGGTTAGATAGTTACTGTGATAGAAAGAAGATAGGGAGATCACAAAAAACTAGTGATGGTTTTTAAAGCAGTGGACTTTTCTTTCTACTCAACTTAAATGTGGAGAACTGTCAAATCTGGATTTCAAGAAAACCCATGACACCATTTAGGAGCATCCCCTGAAATTGCCTCTCCCCAAGAGAAATAGATTAGTTAAGTTCTTCACAGAATCATATAATTTTAGAACTAAAATGAGGGAAAAATTGAATGCTAGGTTTCAGATGGGCCTTAAAAGCCATTTGGTTCAATCACCCATTCAATTCTTAAATTCCTTATACTTCATTCTGCCAGGTGGTTATGAAACATGGGATTGAATACTTCTGCAGATGGGAAACTCATGACTCCCTGAGATGCTCACTCCATTTTTGGATAGGATAGTAGAAAGCTTTTTTTCTTTATATGGAGACAAAATTGTCCCCTTAAATTTTTTCTACTGGCTTTGAGTCTCCTGAATAGGTTGATAATAACAATGAATATTTGAGCACTTACACCATGGCAGGCACAAGTCTGAGACATGGATGAACTTATTTATTCCTCAAAATAATCATTCTGATAGGTTAATATTGATATTAATATCACTTCCCAATCTACAGATGTGAAAGTCTGTGGCATAGAGAGGTTAACTAACTTTCCCAAGACCACATGCTTTAAAAGAGTTGGAGTCAGGAGTCCCGAGCCCAAGTTCTATACTTTAAGAGGAAAGATCTACACAACCTGAAAAGAAACCAGAGTATTCCAAGTTCTATAGTTTAATAACCTAAAGAATAGCCCAAATGTTGAGAGTATTTGAAAAGAGTCACTGGGCTCCCCTCTGGCAATTCTAATAGAAAAAGACAATTATTGCTTTTGATATCCTCTACTAATGAGACATTGAAACTATCTATTAACTCTAAAGAAAGTATCACTTTTTAAAAGATATGTTTTTAAACATATTTCTCACTAAGTAAAGTAACTTATACCAAACCTACAAAATGACAGTAGAATTGACAGAGCCATCTGCTTCTATACTCCTGTTTTTTTTTACTGCAACAACATAAAAAAGTGTTTGTTCCCTACCATGAGTAATGAGGAACCTGTGGAAGAGATGATCGAAGGGTTCTCCATTCTGGATGAGTGTTAGAGCACCTGAGGCTGCGTTTAAGAAATGACCCCCTTGCCTACCCATGCTCTCCTCTTCCCTGAGATTCTGGTCCAAATGACCAGGGGTAGAGACAAACTTCAGTAGTTTTTAAAGTTGCCTAAATGATTCCAATGTACATCCAGGGTTGAGAACTATGGATCTAGTTACTAGTCATGCTTCAAATTGCAAACCTCTAAAAAGCCACATGGCTAGTAAGAGGCAAAAGGTAGGACTAGAACTCAGGTTTTATGACTCAACAATCTGGAATTTTTTCCAACATGCATTATTGCCATCATCTCTTCTTTACAGCTCATGAAAGAAAGAAAGAAAGAAAGAAAGAAAGAAAGAAAGAAAGAGAAAGAAAGAAAGAAAGAAAGAAGGAAGACAAAAGAAAGAAAGAAAGAAAAAGAAAAAGAAAAGAATCAGCCTTTTGCAGTGGAAAGGATGCACATGTGAGTGAACATATAGAAAAACTAGCTTTAAGGCAGCTTCAGGTTAGGACTATTCAGGACCCGCTGGATATGGAAAAAAAGAAGAAGAAGAAGAAGAAAGCAGAGTAACAGGCCTATCTCTGATACATTAGCACTGCCCTTCTTTGATTTTACTCTCTGACTTGAGAATTAAAATGTCCCAGGACATCCCAACCTCATTAATTTCACAGAAACATTCCATCATACCCTCAAGAATCATCTACCCACGAACTTTTCCTTCTTATGTGGGCAAGCACGAGCATCATTTTCTAAGAGGTACCCTCAGTTCTAACGTTCAACTTCTTGGTGGATTTCAGAGGCCACGTACCTCTTGGCTTTCCTTCCTGTGGATGCTTGCAGAGCGGTGGTGGCAGTTTATGCACTTGCTTTTCATTTGACTGATTATGTAGAACATTTCATAAATCCATCACCTCCGTTCCTAAAATTCTATTAAGGATTTATATTGTTCCTTCACACTCCTTTTCCTCTCATTACTGATTTATCTTTTTAATTCACTTGATTATTTATTATACAGATATTTAATGATCTCCCTCTGTATTCACTGGCCCTGATTTATTTTTTTTCAAGGCACTTTTCAAAACCTGAAATCATATTGTTTATTTGTTTACTTGTTTATTGTTCATCTCCTCGGTCCTCAACAGAATGTTAGGTCTATGACGACAGGAACTTGGTTATATTCATACTGTATCCTTGATACCTAAATCACTGCCTGGCCTGTGGTAGATGCTCAATAGATACTCATTGAATGAATACATAAGTAAATGAATGAGAGAATGGATGAATAAACAGATGGATGGATGATTAAGTGAATATTATGTGCCAGACTCTGGGGATATAAAAGAAAATATGTTAAGCTTCCTGCCCTAAAGGATTTGTAACCCAAACACAGCTGAACTTACAAGATGCTAAGTTATCTCGTGGAGGTGTGGATGAGCATTGAGAGCAGAGGGCAGGAATCTAGAAGCCGGCCTGGAGCAGTCAGGGAAAGCATTCAAATGGGGGAAGGAGTGTTTTGTTAAAATGCAGATTCGAATTCAGCGGACCTGGGGGAGAGTCTGGGTTACCCCCAAGCTTCCCAGTAACACTCAATCTGCTGATCGGGGGCCACGCTCTGAGGAGCAAAGCTTTCAGATAATTCCCTGGTGGTCCTTTCCCTTCCGCCTCCTAACGACCACCAGTTTTGGCTACTCAGAAAGTGAAAGTAGATGAAAAATGTTTAAGGTTAACAAACCGCAGCTCTATTTTGGTGAAAATCTGAAACTCCCGCAACGGATGAGAAGTCTTTTAAGTGCCTATGTCAAAAGGAACTGGTTTTTCAAGATTCAAAATTACATCTTGATTTAACTTGTTCCACCTATACCAGCGATTTGCCCTAATGTCACTTCCAATCTGCGTGAAAACATTTCCTTGTGTCCTGGATCGCGCAGGACCCACAGGACTGCGAACCTGGCGTAAACCGAGCCAGCCGGCTCGGCCCCTGCGGGCGCCCGCGCGCTCCCGGGTCCTGGCGGCCTCGGCGCGGCTGGCACCCCGCAAGCCTGGCTTCTCATCCTCACGTCCCAACGTTTCCGCCACCCTCAGAACAGCCGCATTCTCTTCGCCAACACGAGCGTTTTTCAAAATCTCATTAGATATCCTATGTTTTCAGCCAGGCGGTGTCCCGAAAGCACTGTGGCCTCCCCGGAGTCTGGAAAAAGTACTGGGAGGAGGAAACGGCGGGTTATTAAGAAGTGGGAACCAGGGGACCCGCTGAACATATGCCATGGAAACAAAAGGGATGTTTCATTCTAAGTGCGAGAACCCTCCCACCCCAGGAAGGGGGTGCCTCGATGCTGCATCTTCTCCCCCCGGGGATACCTAAACTGCAGTATTTGCCGCATTTCTCAGGCCTGGATTAGTCAGTGCAAGCAAAGTGTGTAATCGGTATTAATCTCCCAGAATGCCACTGCCACCGCCTATCAATCTGCATAAATTCTACCACAAAACTTTAGGAAGAAATGCTATTCAGAGCAAATGATGCATCAAATTCAAACAGGCCATCAAGATTGCTAATGGATTTTAATAGCAGCTATTACAGCATAATAGTATTTTCCCAACAGCTGTTTGTTGATACAATTCTGCGTTTACAGGACCTTTATGTCCAATCCCAGGAGATGGCCCACTATTCATTTATAATCATTTGGTTCCACCTACAAACAAATGCTACTTTATTTGTATTTGGAGACTGCGAATGGTCTGCAGATTTGACCCACTCCTACTTCATTCAGTGAAACCAGCAGCGAATATTATAAGCTAGATTAATTAGTTAATACTTAGATGTACTAACTACTGCCAGAATAAATACTGTCAACTGGAAAACTCAAAGAGAAGCTTTAATTGACTGCTTGGCTACTTCCTGAGCCGTGTTAGCTGTTGAAAACTGCTTTTCACTCCTATGAAAATGAGTTATGAGCCTAAACTAGGATTCAGAGCAAAATCTTTGAAAATAAAGAACTCATAAACCATTCTAAAATTTTCTTCTTCAGATGACTAATGTTAGAAAATGGCAATAAATCACTGTTAAAATGAATTGGTAATAATAATTGTGATAATAATTGAGGTGAGGGAGAATTTTAATGAAACCCAAAGCTTTGTTTCTTGTGGAATGGTCAAGAGATTATAATACATCCCAAAAGTCTTAGTGCAGTTTTAAGCTTTAATGATTTCAGAAGTATGCATGTTAAAGCTTACATAGAATATCATTTGAAAGTTTATTTTCATTCCTTTTATACTTATTTAGTTTTGTGAATTTAGAAAAAAAAATTTAATTATTGTTTTTTCTTTTGGTTAATGTTTTCTGTCTTCAATCAGGAGACAAAATATAAAGTTTAAAATTTATCATTTAAAACTTACAAAACTAAATAAGTGTAAAAAATGAAAATAATTACATTTCTAGGTGCAGTTCTTTGTAAGTTTATAGTATTTATACTTCTGACATTATTAATGTGTAAAATGGCACTGATGCCTTTGAGACAAACTGTAGAACTTAAATAAATGCAGGTTTGATGAAACTAAGAAGCAGAGAACTGAAACCACCCTCTTGCCCAGCCACTGTGGTTTGGTTTTTTGTGAAAGCTACATGCATAACTCCCAGTATTTGCAGTCCAGGAGGTGCTGAGGGGCTTCCTTGCTTAGTGCTGCAGAGTTGCAAAAGAATCAAGTGGGAATACAAAGGAGAGGCAATAACTGCTCTATTGAATCAAGGTGTTTGGAAAGAATGTAGGCATTTTTTTACCCCACAGAACTTTACAATCCATGAAAGCGCTTCCATCTACATCATACCATTTAACCCTCAAGACAATCCAGATAAGTGGGTATCATTTCTCCCACTTTACAGATGAAGATGCTGAGGCCCCAGGGAATTTCTATGATTGCTCCAGAAAAGGAAAAAAAAAAAAATTACAGCTAGCAAATGGCTGATAACTCAAAGCCAAAGCTTCTGATCCTTCTCTATTCCATGGTCAGACTTGACCAGGGGGACTGGTCCAGTTAATGAAGGCTATGAGGAGCTCAGGGGGTTCAGACAGGAGCAGATCAACAAACAGGGACAAGAACCAGAGGCCTGCTGTGTTCCAGTGCAAGGCAGGTGTTGGCTGGAGAAGCAGACTGCAAACTGGGAGAAACAAGCTGCTTTTTGCTAGAGGCCACTGAACTAACTGGGCTATGTTACCATTAAGGTAGAGTTCTCAGCCACAGAGGCCTTGCCTGCCACCTCCCTGTCTGGGTCTTCCTCCCTGGACACAATCCTTAGAGGTGCAATGGAAACAGTACATTTGGAGCCTGTCTCTGTCACAGGGTTCTTGTGTGACCGTGAGCTCATCATTGCATCTCTTTGACATACAGTTGCTTTCTTTGTACAATTAACAGAGCAAGAATTATCCCTTGGAGTTCAAATAAATTAGTTAAATAAGCTGATGTACTTGGCAAAGAGCTTGTCACTTGGATTGAATCTGGCTCCTTGGTGTAGAAGTAGAGCTGACTTCCTCTTCCCTGGATTGCTGGCTATTGCGGTCTATTAATATCACTGCAGCCTGAGTACCCAGAACATGCAGGCACTTCATGCATGTTTCTCAATGAATGGATAGATGTCAAAACCATCCTCAAACTCTCTCCATCACACACCAGCTACCTCCCTGGTATCTTTATTTCCATTACTGATACTATGTGATATTATTTCTATCATTTTTCTTTTCTTGTCATCTAGGGCAGACATTTTGGAGTCACCCTTTATAACACTCCTCTATTGTTCTCCCAAATCATACCAAAGATTCTTCTCCTTTCATCTGACCCATTGTTTCCCTTCTTACTTTAATAATTTCAGGTCATATGCTTACGGCTTCTCTGCAAAACTACTGGCATAACAAACTGCTCTTCCTGACATCTGTTTACCCTGCACCAATCTGCCCTATATGTTGCATCCAAATGAATCTTCCTAACTCTTACCATGACATTAGTCGAAGCCCCAAAAAGTGACACATGTGTCACAGTGTTCCACATCCTAGCCACATCCTACCTTTCCACCCTCATCTCCTAGTATGTCCTTCAAGACTTGCTCTATTTCATCCAAGCTGAAAATTCCAGCTCCCTAAACACACCTTAGATTTACTGCATCTGTGCTTAGCAAGCAGCTTGTACATATCAACAGAGGTCTGCTGGATTTCACTAAACCAGATTGAATAGAATTCTTGAATCCTTATGCTCAAAAATGAATAGGAATCAGAAGCCACATTGGAGAAGACTGGGCCTGCCCCGTGCCTTTCTGATTCCTTCCACTGTTGGCCTGTTCTTCTGTAAGATCACCACCCCACCTTCTCTTGTCTCCAGACATATGACACATAAACTATTCTGGAGTAGAAGACATCACAAACGAAGGGAAGATACGCCTGTGAGGAAGAGTTGCTTATATTTGTGTAGGGCACACATATCGCATTTGATAAAGTGGTGTCTGTATTAAAACACTGCAAAAATTAATCATACATACACCTCAAGTCTGTGTGTTTAGGGATCTTTAACCCCCAAGTGAGCAGGAGACTTATTCTACTTAATTTGTGAGAACCCTAATTTTGTAGACCTGAACTGGATATAATTTTATTCCTGGACATCAAAGACCAGGGTCAAATGCTTGTTTTTCTCTTTTGATAGGAATTTTTTTTTAATCATGTTTTATATTTTAGACATTTTCTTTTTGGTCACTAGGTGGCTCTGAATGTCTATTGGAAAATAAAAGTCTTCAGAAAAATACTGAAAAACATATGTAATTTTCACCAAATAATTTAAAAGTACTTCTTTTAACAATTTTTGACTTGAGAACGTTAATCAAAGTTTACAAAAAAAGGGAAGGGCATGGGCAATATATCTAACCAGAATTTTTGTACCCCCATAATAAGCTGAAAAAAAAAAGTTTACAAAAAAAACCTCATAAACTGCAAGTAGTAGTCTATTCATTTATCCTGTCTTTGGACATATATTATTTATAGCTTTATATAAAATTATGTCTTTTGCATTGGTTACAGGTGCAATGTTTAAAGGATTCATAAACTATGCTGCAAACAACGCTACTCTGCAGCTGTAACATATATCACATCCGGTCAAACAATTGTGTCCATCATATTTAATAGACTACTTCAAAAGATTGTCATTTACCTTTAATTGTTTTAAAATGCTTTCCTACGTATACATCAGCAGCCTCCGGAGAGTCTGGAACAAACTGAAATCATTTTTGAGGTTGGCAACTTTAAACAAAAAGAATGGTTGTGGCCAGGAGCAGTGTCTCACACCTGTAATCCCAGCACTTTGGGAGGCTGAGGTGGGAGGATTGCTTGAGCCCAAAAGTTCAAGCTTAGCCTGGGCAACATAGTGAGACCCAGTCTCTACAAAAAAATTTAAAAATTAGCTGGGCATGTTGGTGTGTGCCTGTATATAGTCTTAACTACTTGGGAGGCTGAGGCAGAAGGATCGCTTGAGCCTGAGAGTTCGAGGCTGCAGTGAGCTATGAGTATCCACTGCACTCCAGCCCAGGTGACAGAGTGAGACTCTGTCTCTAAAAAACAAATTAAATAAATAAATAAATTGAAAAATATGGGAATGATAAGGTTATATTTAAGTTGACATTCTTGCAGGATGAGACATGCCCAGCTCCTTCCTATTCTGAAGTCAGAGTCCTCCAGATAGAAAAAAGAGCAAGGGGCCTGGCATCAGAGAAACAGAGGGAAGATCGGTGTGGCTGCAGCCCAGGGAGCGAGGGGAAGATCTGAGTGGCAGGAAAGACCGGACGATGCAGAGCTCTGCGGGCCATGGGAATGAGTCTGGATTTTACTCAAAGAGCCAGGGGAAGCTACTAGAAGGTTTAAAGTTGGGGATGTTCAACCTAAAATTTGTGTTTACATTTGAGTTTTATACACATTATTCTGTCTTCTAAGCAGACAGGACAGCAGAAGGCCATATAGGAGCAGGGAGACCAGTGAAGCTACTGCAGTGGTTAAGGTAAGAGGCGGTGGTGGGTCTAGGGCTCTTTGGGTTGAACAAGCCATTTTCTTGATTTCCATGATGGTCCTCCCTGCACTGGAACGTGAGCTACTTGATGATAGGGATTTTCATCTGTTTCATTCACTACTATATCCCCAGTATCTAGTAAAGACCCTGGCACATAGAAGACACTGGTTAAATGTTGTCGAATGAATTTACCAAGAGAGAGAAGAATGGTGCAGGGTGGAGTTAGAGAAAAAAAATCAAAAGTTCTGTTTAGGACATGTTAAATTTGAGATGCCTATTAGACATTTAAATGAAGATGTCAAGTAGGTAAGTTAGAGATACAAGTTTTGAGTTTCGAGTTTAGGAGCAGATGTACATTGAGGGGATCATTGACATATAATCACTTAGAGTGGGTGTGGAGTTTGAGAAAAGCCAACAAGCTGGAACCAAGCTGAAGAGGAGGAGCCACCAAAGGGGACAGAAAAGGAGCTTCCAGTAGGTAGGAGGAATCCAGAAGCAAATGATACCGTAGAAGCCAAGATGAAAAGGATGAAGGAGGAAGTAGTCAATTGCTTTGAATGCTACCAAGGAAGATAAGAGCAACCCTTAGATTTGACAACAGAGGTCACTAGTGACCTTGACAAGAGAAGGCTTGATAGACTGGTGGGATTATAAACCTGCCAGGCATAGATTGAGGTAAGGAGGGGCCTGAGGAAGTAGAGACAGGCACTATACACAGCTCTCATACTTGCATTTCTAGAAATTAGCACATTTTCTGATGGGGTGGCTGTTGAATCTTTCTTGTATAAGTAAATGAATGAATAAACCAACCAACCAACCAACCATTCATCCATTCATCCATAGAGTTTGAGTCTTCAAATGTAGAAGGCACAGCCTATTTGGTGAGAAGACATTTGGAACAGGGGTTAAGGGATAGAATCATGTCTCCATAGTCACTATTTAGCTTTCTGAACTTGGCCAAACCATTATTTTTCTCGGTTTCAGTTTCCTTACCTATAAAATGAAGAGGTTAGCCTAGATGGCCTCTAAGATCTAGCTTTAAAATTATTGACTCAAAGCCTATCCTTTAGAAATGCTCAGTAACAGAATAAACATATCAATGTAAGTGTGCTGGAGTTTAGAAACCAATCCCCCAAAATATGGCACGTTGATATGCTGAACTGAAGAGGTCTCGAGCTCTCTCCGACCTCCCACAACCTCATTATCTCTCCCAAAGAAGCTAAAGTTCCTTTATCTGCCTAAGATCCGGACACACACCAAAGGACCAACTGTTTTTTCTTCCCCTTCCTGTAAGACCAAGAATGTAACCACACCCAGACAGGTCCTTTCTCTGTAAAAGAGAACTATTTACAAATTAATCTCTGTTCCAGATCCATTCATTCTCCCTAGTAATCCTTTATCACCCCTCAACAGAATTCCTCTTCCCCCCATTCCCATAACCTGTTTTGCCAGGATGTAAGCTTCTGAACTCCGTTGGAAGGTGGGAAATCATTCTGTGATTCTCCCATGTATATACATTAAATAAATTTGTATGCCTTTTCTCCAATTAATCTGCCTTTTGTGAGTTGATTTTTCATCGAAACTTCAGAGAGCAAAGGGGAAGTTTCCCTTGGCCCCTACAAGTCACAGCAATGTCACTCTTGGTTTTTACAAACTAGCTTCAAGCAGAAGAGCTGAAAGTTTCAGAGGATACCATATGTTTAGTCCCGAGGCAAAGCCTGTCTGCGTGGGATTAATGCAGCATTGAGTGTGTGGCTGTGTGCTTTGTGGAAGAATATGTTACTAATGTGGTCACTGGAGGAAAAGGAGTCAACTTTCTCTTTCCTTATGCACTCTTTCCTTTCCGTCTTTAAGGACACTTTATTCTCCCTTTTTTAAAATAAATATTATTAGATTCTGCATTTGAGCCAATTAACATTACATTTCTTTCTCCCACATTGAGCTTCTTGGACAATTGCACTGTGTTTACAGACAGTGCCTCTTTCCACCCACTTCTTTTGGGAATCTTGTTTTCATTCACATGGTTTGGTCCCTGCATACCTCCCTCATTTCATCCACTACCGCTTCCCCTGTTCACTGAGGTCTAATTATACTAGCCTGTTTGTTCTTCCTTGAGTATGTCAATCTTGGATTTGCCATTTCTTCAGCCTAAAATGTACTACACCCAGATTTTCTCATGTTTGGCTTCTCTTTGTCACACAGGGAGTCCAGACATCACTTCCGCTGTGAGGGCTTTCTCTCTAAAGTACTATCTAATGTGATCTAAAGTGCTATTCTGCAGCCCAACCCTACTACTGTTATTTTCAATTCACACACACACACACACACACATGCACACACACATAAGCATTGTCACTATTAAAAATGGTCCTATTTTCAATATTTATTGTTTATCATCTACCTCTTCCACCACATCATACTTGCCCCCAAGGAGAAGGCAAGTTTCATGAGTCATAGACCTTACTGTCATATATTTATTGCTGTATTCTCCAGTATCTAGGATGGCATCTCAAACATACTTAGTAATGAATAAATATATCTGTTGAACACATTAATAAACTCACCTCTACCAAAACTATTGTCTACAGTCACCAGTGACCTACTAAAACAGAATGGTTTGTCTTCTTGTTTTCCATTCCTTAGTTGCCCTTGACTCCAATGATCATCTCTTGTTAAAAAACAAAATATTTTCCCAAACCTTAGCTTCTATGACAGCACTGTCATTGTTTCCTTGCTTCCTTTGCTGACATCTCTTCTTCCTCCTCCTCTAATATGGGGAATCTTAACTTCTCATCTCTCAACCCTCTGTTTTCTCTACGTGTACGGTACACTCCTTCAAGAGTCTTTAAATGTATCCAGCCCGCCCAGCACAGGTCTACGAGGGGTATAAAAACCCAGCTAAAGGCAGTACACACACACTCCTGTATTCTACAGTACACTGTCCTTTCCAATGTTTTCAGCATTACCTTTCAGTCCCATTGTTTGCTACTCCCATCTTCCGTGGCTTGCCAACCCTCCTGGTTCCTGATCTGGGCTGCCAAAAGAACAGTAAGGGCTAGGGTATTGATGAATCGTACAGTCACATCTCTCTGATCTGCCTTCATTCTTCCTTGATTTGGAAATTGCCCTCCAGCTGTACATGCATCCCAGCAGCAGGTCAGAGGGAGTCCTATCTCCTCCCAGCCCCACCAGCCCCATCCTGGCCAACCCAGCTCTGCTGCCTGGGGAGGAGGATCACAGAAGTATTATTCTCCCCCCAGAAAGCTTGTCCATACTCTGCCCTTGAACTAGCACTTCCACCTCCATGACTTCCAAGTCTGTCTTCAGCCAGCACTTCTAACTTTCTCTCAGGTCTCTTATTTCTGGGTTGTAAAGAAAATCCCTGCTGACTAGACCATCAACAATTTTAAGTCAAAGTTGAAGTCAGTACAGAAAAAAATCTGTAGTTCACCTCACCCTAGTCTCATCTCCCTTTGGATTTCTTATCACCTAAGTAATTTGGCCCTCCTATGATTTAATCTTAAATCTTTGGACATTTATATGGTGTGAAACTGAATGGATTCTATGCTACATTAATGGAAAAGAATTTGTAAATTTTACTTTGCATAATTCCTACTACTAAAAACATTGCACTTTATCAAAAATGGAAATTACAGTAATAATTCATGCTTGTTTTAACAAGTCAAATACAAAGACATATAACACCAACCCCTTCCAATTCTCTCAGCAGAACTTCACTCAACCACTGTTGGCAGTTTGAGAGGTATCCTTCAAATCTTTCATTATGCTATGCACATACAGGCTGGGTTTTATTGTTTTGTTTTTAAAATATGAGATTATTATGCTCTGGTTTCTCTTCAGGTCATATAAATCTTTCACATTTTAAAACATGAGATTAAATTATACATAGCTTAAAATTTTTTTTCCTCGATGCATTGGGGACATCCCTCAAGGTCAGTTCATGCAGAGTTAATAAATTGCTTTCCAGTAGCTCCATAGCTCTTCTTTCCATTGCTATACCACAATTGATTCCTCCCTCTATTGATGGACATTAAAGCTCCTTTCAGTCTTTTCCAACTTAATAATGTTGTAAGGAACACTTTGAATGTATGTCCTTATATACTAATGCTTGTAATTCTGTAGGAGAGCTTATCAAAGTAGATTTGTTGGATCAAAAGGAATGTAAATTTAAAATTTAACTAAATATTTCCAGGTTACTTTCAAAAAAAGTGGTAGCAATTCAAATTACCAACAACAATCTGTCAAGGTTCCCCCAAAATATTTTAAAATAACAAAGTAAATGTTTATTTATCAAATAATTAAATTGAAAACAATCCTGAAAGTTTATTATCTAACCAGACAAGAGCAATAAAGTAATTTCTTAGTATTAAAATCATAAAACTTTATTTATATCATAATCTAATGCAGGTGTCCTACCAGAATATCAGGGCATTGCCAATTTTTAGATTATCAATGCACCAAAAACCTATTCACTACAGTTCTTGAGTCACTAAAAAGTTGTTTTTGTTAATTTCACTATAGCATTTATAGTAAAAATTTTTTTTTGCCTTTGTGTGAGGCAAAAAAAAATCCTTTGAAGATTTTTTTAAATCTCGCATTTATTTTAGTTTAATTAGAGACTGTTTATTTTAATTTTAGCTCAACCATTTAACCTAAGTTTTTCTGGACTTTGAACCAAATACTTTTGGGAATGAGAATTTCTTGGGCACTAAAAGATAAAATATTTTTTAAAAAGTGATTAAGTTTCTCTTTTTAAACACATTCTTTGTTTTTCAGATTTCAGATTCCTTGTTTTTCAGATTTATTAACTGGCTTGTTAAGTGAATATGTTATTCAAAAATTGACTCAGTATCTGAAATGTGACCCACTCATGAAATTGGCACTCACTTAAAATGGACTATGAAATATCTGGAGTGAAAAAATTATGGTAAAACTGAAATTAACTGAAACTAAACCTAAACCAAATTAAGCTAACATTTCAACCACGAACAAATCCTGCAAGGCTGTTGAAAGCATTCTAAGTTTATTGCAAGAATTTGCAATAAACATAATTAAATATTGTGTTTAAAAATTTTTAAATTTTGTTTTTTAACCAAGAGTAGCTTGGTTGTTTTTTAACCAAGAGTAGCTGAGTCAACTTGATAAAGAAAGGGAAATGATAAATATCTAAATATCGAAAGGGTATTTCTCTAATAAAAGGAACTAGTAACTGGTAAACCAATAATTAACCAGAGAAATGGTACCATTTATTAAATTTTGGCTATAAATTATCATAAACAGCAAGCTAAAGTTGATATAGTTGTTGAAAAATTGGCAAAAAAATTCTTGAGACCAAAACACTGGCAAAACAGGAAATGCCATAAAATGATTTTAAAGAAATATAATATATAAATTATATACAACTTAATATTAATAATATAAGTTATATAATCATAAATTATATATCATTTAGTCATATAAATTATATTCCCATGTGAAAGGTTACAATTTTGACAATTGGTGATTCAATATGCTTTTTTGCATCTTAAGTATATTAGTAAGAAAACTAAACCAAACAACATCCCTTAGTGTTCATCAATTTAGGCATTTCTTTAATGCTGCTGTAATAGCAAAACAAAACTGATAAACTCAGAGTTTTACAGAATCCTCAAAAGCTGTTAAAGATGAATTACTTATTCAAGCATTCAATACATATGGATGGAAGTCCTACTACGTGCTGGGCACTCTTCTAGGAGCAAGAGCTACAGAATCAACAAAAGGCCCTTCTCAAGGGAAGTCACATGCTAGCCAGGAGACAGACCCAAACCCTAACAAAGTTACACAAGAGTAAGTGCAATGAAGAAGACTAAGGTGGGGTCAGGGGTCAGACATTGCTGGGGCAGCAGGGCAGGAATGCTTATTTTTTCAAGAGTGTTCATGGATGCATAACGTTGAACAGAGTGCTGAATGACTGTAAGTTGTATACATCAAAGCAGTTTGTGGCAAATCACATTATTTTAAAAATTTGCTAAATGTTCATCAGCAGATTGATTTTTGGAAAATTCAACAAGAACCAGAAAAAGGGAAAAACTGAACCTAAACATCACTCTGACTGAAGAGCAGATCCAAGAATCTACTAATGCATTCTGTTTTTATTTCTAGTTATTTTCCTAGAGTAGAGGCCACCATTCTCCTGCCCACGAAAGCCACAGACCACTCAGGTGTGGTCTGCAGACCATGTGCTGAGTGAAGCAGGAAATGCCAGTAGGGTTACTTGATTTAAAGGTAGCAGAAATGTTTGTCTCTGATAAGGACAATACCAACAGCACGTAACTCAATGGGTTTATTAAGATGCTTCCACTATACTGATGCCAAATCCAAAGTAGCGTTGCAGCAAATTTGCCACTTAAGTCAGAGAGCAGAGTACTCGTGGCTCAACACAAACTGCCTTTTAGCCCAAGGACCCTGGGACTCCACTCCTGGCTTTAGACCAGGGGGTCAACTGGAGAAATCCTTCCTTTTGCCCTTGCAGGGGAGAGAGAAGTAACAGAATGATCACAGCTTCTGAGCCACTGTATGGATAAGCTCTCTAAGGGATGGAGTCTTTGGTTCAAGAGTCACAATCATTGTGTCAAAAATATTTATTTTAATTGTCTAAAAAAATGGCAATAGTCATTTGGGGGCTCTGCAACCATAGAACAGGTTGAGGGATGGCCAATCAGTTGTTGTAGTTCACACATAGTCTTGACACTCTGGGAACTATTTGTCTCCAAACTCGAGCAAACTATGAAAAGAAAACCAAAAACAGCCTTTTGTTGCTTTGCAAAGTCTCCTCCCTGGGGAAGGCTAACTGCAACTTTTGACTGCATAAATCACTGAGAGGCAGTCACACGCGGATTTCAAACACTAAGTGGCTTTAATAGAAAGTGGGAAGCCCAACCAAGTCACTTTTTGCTCTTTTCCTTCAATGAGAAAGTATACATTTGCTCCAAAACCTTTCCATCTGGGAAAAGGAACAATTTATATTAAGAAGCAAAAATCAAATCAAATAAACAACAGAATTTCTTAAATTGAAATTTATTAGCTTAGGTCCCACCATCTTCCCCTACTTTCTATTACTTTCATCACATGCCTATTTCCCAAGTTAATTTTACTTGGTCTTTTGTTGTTGCTGTTGGAATTCATCCAGCTTAAGAAAAAAAAACTTTGAGTTACTATGTGCACTGATTGAGAAGAAATGAAATAAACAGCTCATGTTACCCCCCAACCCTTTTCACTGAAGAAATAGAAATTTTTGTAAGCCCTGGGAGGATACCAGGATGAAGAATGAGAAGAAAGGTTGATTTATGCTGGACAATCTATTCTTTATTCATGTTATCTGGCTTTCTAAATGTAATACATTCACCCTGCAGTCATATCACATACAAACTAATACATCTTATGTAAATATGTACAGTAATAATGTCAGAATTTTTTCTTTCCTGCTCCTATGTTACAATGGGTAAAGGGAATTTAACAAGGAAATTTATTTAGGGGACCCGATGTGTTAATTAATTTTGGTAAAAATAACCCCACAGAAAGAAGGTGGAAAGTAATTGATGGGCCAAAGCAAGTAGAGAAACGGGACTTACAGAGGAACATGGCAAGTGAAAACTAAAAGAAATGACTGTTCGAAGACAGTAGATCTATTTTAAGTCTATAGGGCTAGAAAAGGACAGGTATTTTTAAACTTAATTGGATCATTTTAAACAACAATTAGATTATCTACTTGAAAACTTGGTCACAGTAGAGAGAAAAGAATAGTTTCAATTGTTTTAAACCAGAAAACAATGTAGATTTTTAAAGAAGTTAAAAATGGAGGGAACACATGGAATCTAGCACTTTTGGGTAGTGAAGAGGTTGTAGATTTTAGGGACAGAAAAACATGAGTCCAAATTCTGGTACCAGCTATGAATTACTTTTTATTCCTAAGCCTTCATTTCCTTATCTGTACAATGGGAATACTAATGTCTACTCCACAGACAAGGTTATCAGAAACAGAGATACTTTACCTTAAGGTATTGGCACACTGTGATCACTCAGTGAATTATTAAAAAACAATATTTCAAATCCCAAAGAAGAAGAAAAAAATTTTCCCTGTCACTCACTAAAAAAAGGGTAACGGGGTACTCAAGAATCCACAGTGAAGTAGGAGAGGGTTGCCAGTCTCTGTCTTAGCAGGAAGGCTTTTTACACCACCCCGCTCCCAACAGTGGGGAAAGACAGTCTACGGAAGGAGAGAGTTATAAGCACAGGAATGGCGGGAAAGCCGAAAATTGAAGTAGGCAAGAGCATTCACCAGCCCTTCTACCTGAGTCTCACACACCATATGCCATAAAATGGTATCCACGGTACACAGCTCTGAGCTCGGCACACAGAACGCCCTCCTTACAGTTGCTGACAGACTGAAGAAATGGATTTCAGAGGAAGGGCCTCCTTCACTCCTTCCCATGTTTATTCATTTATTCAATTCAATACATATTTGTTGAGCCATTTTCTGAGCACTCTTTGAGACACTGGGGATACAGCAGTGAACAAATTAGACAAAATCCCTACCCTCATGAAACTTACATTTCAATGTTGGAGAGACGCAACACATATATAAACAAGTAAATATGTTATATGTCAGGGGGTGATAGGGGTAGTACAGAAAAATGAAGTCGATAGAGATGAAGTAGATAGAGAACTGAGGGGAGAGGGAAGTATTTTATGTAAGGTCATCAGGGAAGAGCCCATTGTTTTAGATAATATTTGAGCAGAGAATTGGATTAAGTTCAGAGAGCTAACTAAGCAGTTATCTGGGGGAACAGTGCTCTAATCGGAGAAGGAACAGCAAGTGCAAAGTCCCTAGGCAAAGGCATGCTATTTGTGTTCCAGGCACAGCAAGGAAGTCAATGTGTCAATAGCAGGGTGAGCTGGAGGGAGCTACGCTAGATGACATTAGAGGGGACCAGATCATGTACCTTGTGTCCAGGGGTACATATTAGATCACATACCTTGTATCCTGGCTACACATTAGAATTACTCTATGGAGCTTTTAAAAACACTAATGACTGGACCCAGCCTATACTAATTAAATCAGAATCTCTGGAGGTGGACTTAATGTTTACATTGGGAATATAATGTTTACAAGTTTCGTAGGACCACTGCTGAGGCCATTTCTGTAGGCTGGGGACCGCTGCTGTAGGCTGTTGTAAGAAGCTGGGCGTTTTTGGACAGAGGACTGACCGCTGACCAGATCCAACCTTTCCCTAAGCTCTTCTAGAGATAGTAACCATTCTCTTGTGGCAGAAATGCAGCCTTTTACCCCACAGAAAGGCATAGGACAACAAATTCAAAAAATTAATTGATTGGCATGGATGATTTTCTTTTAAAGTGTTAAAGGTTAGTTTGACAGGAGACAATTAAAAGCTGGAAGCCACTGGATGCCTGATGGTGAGGGGAAAAGGACTCCCAAACTGGGAGCAAAACTGAAACAATGAGATGACCAGAGGCACAGGAGAGCGACTTGGGACAAGCTCAACAGCAAAGTGTTTGAGGAGGACTGTGGAATTGCCCAGGGCTGAACCTCAAGCTCAGCCCAGGTGTTCACCAGCTGTGTGAACCTGGATGATTGGATGGTCATTTCTCACCCCTGAGCCTCAACTTCCTCAACCATAAAGTGGGATAATCATATGATCTACTTCATTGAGGTATTAGGAGGATGAATTGAGATGGTTGACTTCATGTGCCTAGAGCAATGCCTGGCTTAGTATGTTTGGTGGAATTGGACTGAAATGGTATAAAGTCAAGTTTAATAAATGTCAGATGTTACTGTTATTCTTCGATTTCACAGTTTTGACAGGGCCCAATTTATCCTCACTCAGGCCTCAACAAATTGAACTGTTAACCAAAGAATTTCTGGTTCTGGACAATGGCTGAGCACCACAACTGAGCATTTTCTTTCAAGTTGATTTCTTGAGTTTGCTAGCTATATCACTCGTTATTTTAAATAAATGAAGTTTTAACATTTTTCCAATTTTTGTTTGTTTTTATAATTTCAAAATATTAAGGGGGTACAAATTTTTTTTACATGCTTTTACATGCTTTTACAATGCTTAGTGTACCCTTCACTTGCCCAATTATTTTTTAATGTTGCTTTGTAAGACACTATTTTATGTGATTATAATAAAGAATTTGAGAAGACTCAAGTTCAATAAAATATGAAATCAATGTAGATTTAAATTTTCTGGGTGGGCAGTGCTTATGTTCACAGGAAACATGTTAAAATATGCACAAAATAATTAAATGGGCAATGGACAAAGTAAAAAGCTTAGACATATTTGTTGGAATTACCTCAATGTTCCCTTAATCTTTTGGTAGAGAATTGAATAAGAGCAGTTACCACCCTATAATCTAACCTGCGGGATTAAGGTTCTTTGGGGAAATACTGAAATCTCTACATTTACAGTGTTCTTCCAAAACCAGGGTTCTATTTTGAAGTATTTCAAAGCTTTTCCTCAAGACAAATAATGTATAGTACATCTTTCAGATGGGATGGACTTTTATGAAAAATATTGATCGGCAACATCTAGTCACTTTAGCTCTCGAAATGCTCCATTTTAAGAGAAAGTTTTAGAATCTCCTATTTATTCCTGTAAAAGGAAAGCATTGTGGCTTGGACTTTATAAGGCCTTTATTCAACACAAACTGATAGGTAAAGAAATCTCCATGACAGAAATCTGAAACATTGTCCCTGGTGCTCATAAATACTCCACTTGTATTGTCTGAAATGACTTATCTCAGTCCTGACTGTGGGCTCAGATTTACTGTACAGTTCATCAACTTCTCAGCATGATGGATAATGAATGTTTCATTTACATCGCTAATTGCCAAGCCATGGTTCCCGCAACCTTTAACCCGTATGCTTTATCCCATTATCACCATATGTCAATATAATTGCATTTAACATTCCAAATGATAAACTTTCTTTTATACAGAGAAATATTTTTCACAAAGAAATCATATGAGGGCTGCCGATAAGATGCAAGTCTATTACAGTAAATGACAGGGACTAAACTAGAATAGGTAGATTCTTATAACTGGTAAAATCCATCTTTGGATAAGGACTCTTGATTTCAAATGTAGGAAAAATAATATTTTCTTAAGGATTTATCTTTGTTAGCCTTTAATTCCACAAATGCATAGAAAGAGGCCCCTAAAATGGTGCAATTAAACTTTTAGACCTATGTAATATTCAAAATATATATATATATTTTTTAAAAAACTGGTTACAAATAGCTACATGATCCAGTTATATTTTCTATGTTTATTTGATTATCAGCCAGTAAACCAATACTGAAGTAGCCGCCCTCCCAACAATTCGGAATTGAATATATTTCCAAAGAGAAGTGAAAAATATCAAAAACTGAAAACCTAAACTGGAAGAAAAGTTGAGAGCCCATTTTGTCTGGCCACCTGTATCCAAGATTCATTTAAAACCAAGAAGCAGGATAGGTGTGGTGGCTCACACCTATAATCCTAGCACTTTTGGAAGCAAGGCAGGAAAATTACTTGAGGCCGGTGATTCAAGACCAGCCTGAGCAAGAGCGAGACCCTGTCTCTACAAAGGAATAGAAAAATTAGCCAGGTGTGGTGGTACACACCTGTAGTCCCACTTATTCAGGAGGCTGAGGCAGGAGGATTGCTTGAGCCCAGGAGTTTGAGGTAGCCTCCCAAGTAGCTGGGACTACAGGCATGCACCACCACATCTCGCTAAGTTTTTACTTTTTGTCGAGATGGGGTCTCTCTATGTTGCCCAGGCTGGTCTTGAACTACTGGGCTCAAGTAATCCTTCCACCTCAGCCTCCCAAAATGTTGATTACAGGCATGAGCTACCTCGCCTGGCCCAAGAAAGTTTTTATTCTCTCTGTGCCTTACTTTCTTTATCTGAAAACTGAAGATAACTAGAGTATCTCATTTACAAAGTTCTCATAAAAATTAAATGAGTTAATTTTTGTAAAATCCTTCAAAGAGTACCGGTGTTAAGTTCTATATAAGTACTTGTTTAATAACAATAACATTTTGGAATTACAAGCATAAAGTTTGGTTAGAGATATTTCTTTGAGTATGATTGTTTTATATCTTAATAAATTGCAACATATATATTTAGTGTCTCAATCAACACCAAGGTCAATAAGTGAAAAGCTAGTCCACTGTAAGGTTCATCAGTGATGAGGTGCTAGATCGCCATGGACAGCATTATTTCTGAGCAGTCAATGCAACAAAGACTACTGACGTCTTGATGACTGGTGTGCGTTACATGGGAGAATGAGGAACAGACCAGAAGCCAGAAGTCCCGGCCTTTAACCATAGACCTGCTATTATCTAGCTGCGTAGCCTCTGCAAATGTTCTGGGTCTTAGATTGCTGCCTACAAATTAGACAATCTTCAGGATCTCTTTTAGCCTCCAAAATTATGTGCCATTTTTCTTTGGTTTCTTTTAAAATGCCCAAAGCAGTCCACCTAATAGCTATCATGGTAATTAAACAGAAAAGTACAGAACCACAAACAAAATAGACTCTTGATAAGTATCAGTTGTATCTGATTGTGCATTTTTGAAACAAGAAGTCACGTGACCTGTGGGATCTGTAGAGCAGATCAAGGGACTGGCACTGCCAGGCACTACGCTAGTAACTTTACAGAGTTTGCTTCATTTGTTCCTGCCAATAGCCCAGTGAGGTAAGTATGAACATTCTATGTGCCCAGTGGAGAAACAGAGAGTGCTTGTGAGGCCCAGAATCCTACAATAATGTGTATAGTTCCCAACTCAACTTCAGGGATGCTGACACCTGCCATTTGTCACTTCAAATGGTGGCATACATTTCCAGAAGAGATATAAGAGAGGCTGGTGACTTCAGCATCTGAGGCCACATATCTGCTGTAGCTAAGATAACCGATGTCACTGGAAACAGAAAGGTGAAAATATAATGTCCAAATAATGATACGTTTTCACACATTTCCAGCCCCTTTAAACGCTCACACACACAAACACAGAAGGAAGCACATAAATAACTGCCTTAGTAAGCAACACTGAGCACATGATTTCCTACTCAGAAATTCTTGACGGCCTTGATTTTCTTTGCTCACTTCTTTCTTTCTTTCTTTCTTTTCTTTTAAATGACACCACTCATTTATCACCTCCCAGTTCTGTAGGTCAGAAGTCCGCATGGACTTGGTTTTCTACACTGGGTCTCACAAGGTCAAAGTCAAGGTGTCAGCCAGGCTGGGCTTTCATCTGGACGGTGTGGGGGAGACTCCACTTCCACGCTCATTCATGCTATTGCCAGAATTCAGCTCCTCATGACGGTAGGGTCATGAGGGAAATGAGGACAAGTGTCCTCATTTCCTTGCTAGCTGTCAACCAGGGCTACTCTCTGGTCCTAGAGGCCACTCCCAGGTGTGTGTACATCTTCAAGCCAGGGACAGCACTTCTAATCGTACTGCTTCGGATCTCTATGACTTCTCCTTCTGCCTCCCCCCTCTTCCTCTCTGCTCATGTCCATCCTTCCTGGTCACTGACCTCCCAGAATTGACTACTCATCCTCTGTAGCTGGGCTCCCATGGTCTGTCTGGCCTGCTTGAATTTATCCCCACAGAATCTGGAGTCTTCACCATTGGCTAAGCCCCTGTCTTCCGTATTTGTCCTTCGCTTTTCCAGATCTCTGGGAGAGGTGGCTACCCCCATCTTGGGACATTGATGAGCCTTGCCCTGTGCCTGGCCTGGCCCCTGCTTGTGAGGGAAGGACATTAGAAAATAAACTGATGTGCTCCTTACAGAGCAAACAGGAAAATAGATCCTGTTGTGGATATTCATTTGAACATGATTTAGGTTTTGAAACGAAGTTACTAGGTGAGCATCACTAATGAGAGAGAGAAATAGACAAAATCTTGATGGTTTCACAAGACATATATTACAACAACCAGACTGGATACCGTGTTGACCGTGAGGTACACAAGCAGGTGAGGAGATAACTACAGGTCAGAAGGTCAGGATTCTGGCTCTGCTGCCTAAACTGTGTTCATAACCTAGTCATTTCATATTTCTTAGTCTCTACTTTTCTAACCCACAAAATAAAGTTATTGCAACATTTGATCTCTAAGCTTCCTTCTGGTCCCAACATTCTCCGTATATCCAGTCGACACTCATTTTTCACATTTAGTTCCCAGATCTGTACTGTGACCCTTCTACATTGGTAGGATAACATCTTCTGTTTGGTTCAAAGACCCTTCATGTTGTTGCCCGACATTTCTCTGGCTGTTTTTCCTGAAGGAGTGTACTGCCCAGGGCATGGATAGACAGGCTGTCATGAGTCTCAAGACCTTGCCAGGGCTATATTCGATAGCACATAGCATGATGATCACAGAGTGATTTGTCTAATCACCACTATAATCTTAAGTGCCTTTGTCCATATTGAAATTAACTTCCCACTTTTGTGATCATTTTCAAGACTTCAAAATGTCATTCTATTAATATCACCAGATTAACTTGTTTTAACCTGGAAAAATTCAATGTTACATGCAGCCGTGGGAACTTAATTATATAGTCTATTTTCTAATCCAAGGATGACAGAGTGCTATTTCTTCCCCTTTGCTTGTTTCCTTCCAGCATAAAGTTCAAATGCTTAGCCTTGTACTGAGGCTCTCTTTGACCAGAGCCTCCCTCCACCCCTCTGGCCTCATCGGTCATCACCATCACCCCTTCTCATTCACTCAAACAAAATCTGTCTAATCTGTAATTCCCCAGACGTGTCAAGCATACATTATTCCCTCTGCCTGAGAGGCTCTTCCTCATCTCCTAAATCTTAAACAATGCAGAGTTTTGAATAAACAGACTATCTTGCTTACTTCATGCAAAGAAGAGACACATATGGGATTCATTATCACATGAGATAGCACATGCTTAAAGTATAATTTGATTATAAAAGTTTAGATACATACAGTATATGGGATGCAGGAGCCACGGAGGGAGTGTTTACAGGGCATGTTCCTAAGCTTGGAGTGTGAGGCAGAGAATCTTATATTATCCTATACAATACACTTCATTTCTCTAGCCATATCACATCAAACAAGCTTTTTAGAGAATTGATGCAGTCTGAATCCCCAAAAGTAACCTCTATCCATTTCATGGTGAGTGCTCTTCAGAATTTTAGCAAATCCTACTCCTCACTTACATCAACTTTGAGATGTCTTTGTTCCCTTCGTTAACTGGGAGAAACAGGGCACTCTTGTAAGCCACTGTAGAGGTTCACTCCCAGCAATAAAGCATTTACAAAGAGCTACTCAGGACCAGTTGTTAAGAGCTGTGTTTGTGCGTGAGAGAGACAGTGTGCATGCTAGAGTATGCCTCTCTCTCTCTGACCCATTATTACAGACTTAAAAACAAGCATGTTTTCAAATGGCACTATGAGCTGCCAATGATGTATCACCACCATATCTCATTATTCTCCACTAAATGTGATAATAATGTGATCTGTTAACATAAAAAAAGTTTGACTTCACAAAAGCAGCTGGAAATGGACAACCACAATATGCATAAATCTAACTCCTACCATCAGCTACACACTGCTTGACACATATTGTTAGAAGCACCTCGCATTTGCGGGTTCTCTTAAGCAAAATACTTGCATTAGGTCTCAGCTGGGGCTGTGCATCAGGCAGTTTGGGAGATATTCACTTCTCAGCGGAAGCCAGAATTTGAATTCTCCCATCTTTAAGGAATCATTTAGCAGGTTTAGGGAGGATTCAGGCAGCTCAGGTGTTTCCACTGATATCTCCGAACTTCCAACACTCTTTGTTCATTGATGGTCCAATGAATAAGGTTATCTTTCAACTGATGCTAATAGGACAGAATAAAAGAACTCTAAATGACACCAACACCAGTATTTCAAAGAAATACTAGATCTAAGCTCACATTGGTCAAAAAGAACCAGGGGACAAGGAACTTCGAGCAATCACTGTCCCTGTCTCTGTGGGCCACGATCAACAGCAGGACCCAGTCCAGGGATCTCTGCCCATATGAATTAAACTAATGAAGCCAATGTCATGAGTTTAATTCTCCTATTACTGGTACTAGCTTCTGCCATTCCTGGCTCCCTTTCTTGACACACATTAGCTTCTAGCCTTTGCTTCCATGTCTCTCTTTCTTCTCCCAATACATTACTTACTGATGCTTTCTTTTCTCCGCTGCTTTGTCCTTTCCCGCAATGACGCTCAAGTCTTTATTTCTATCCCCACCACTAACCTGAATGCCTGGACCCTTATTTATTGTCTCCAATAGATGCTGCCTATTGACTATATTGCCTTAGATGAACTTCAGATATTTAAAACTCAAAATATTCAAAATCAAACTTATCTTCTCTTTCTTTCACCTTCTGGACTTATTCTTCTCCCTTTATTACTGATTGCCCTTAACAGCATGATTCCCAATGTAGTCATGCAAATTAGAAACCCAGTGGTTCCTTGTGGTACAGGCATGCAAGGCCGCTGAAGCCAGAAGGATGACTGATTACGCCTTGTGGATGGAGGGGCAGTTGCTCCTAGGCCTTCATGGTTGTCAGGAGCAAGACCTGAGATGCTCCCTACCCCCACAGTCCTCTGCTCTCCCCTCTCCACCAAGGAGTCACACAATTTGCTATATCTGAGAATTCCAGTTAGGAATGCACACTTTATATCTGTTCTATCAATTTTTTTTTTAAATTTGCTTAAAATTTATTTTTTCAAAATCCTAATTCCAAATTATTTTGTCTTACAGTGTTTGGCATATTATATCAACTTTGATTCTTTATTACACTTTTATTACCAAAGTGTCTTTGGTTTTATTTTTAATTGTTATTATTTCAAAATATTATGGGGGTACAAATGTTTTAGGTAACATGGATCACTTCTGTAATGCTTGAGTTAGGGTTATAAGTGTGCCCATCACCCAGATAGTGTTTGTTGTACTGGTTAGGTAGGTTTCTACCCATCCTCTCCTGCCTCTCCTTCTGCATGATTTCCACTGAGTTTTATTTCCGTCTGTGCCTATGTGTGCTCATTGGTTAGTTCCAATTTAATAGTGAGTACAAGTGGTGTTTGTTTTTCCGTTCTTTTTTTTTTGTTTTTTTTTGAGACAGAGTCTCGCTCTGTTGCCTAGGCTAGAGTGAGTGCCGTGGCGTCAGCCTAGCTCACAGCAACCTCAAACTCCTGGGCTTAAGCGATCCTCCTGCCTCAGCCTCCCGAGTAGCTGGGACTACAGGCATGTGCCACCATGCCCGGCTAATTTTTTCTATATATATATTTTAGTTGGCCAGATAATTTCTATTTTTAGTAGAGACGGGGTCTCGCTCTTGCTCAGGCTGGTCTCAAACTCCTGACCTCGAGCCATCCACCCACCTCGGCCTCCCAGAGTGCTAGGATTACAGGTGTGAGCCACTGCGCCCGGTCTGTTTTTCCGTTCTTTAGATACTTTACTTAGGATAATGGTCTCCAGTTCTATCCAGATTGTTGCAAAAGGCATTAAGTCATGCTTCCTCATGGCTGAGTAGTAATCCATGATATACATACACATTTTGTTAATTCACTCATGAATTGATGGGCATTTAGGTTGATTCCACATCTTTGCAATTGTGAGTTGTGCTGCAATAAACATTTGAGCGTAGGGGTCTTTTGGATAAAATGATTTCTTTTCCTTTGGGCAAATATCCAGTAGTGGGATGGCTGGACCAAATAGTACGTCTACTTTTAGTTCTTTGAGAAATCTCCATACTGTTTCCCATAGAGGTTGTACTAATTTGCAGTCCCACCAACAGCATATAAGTGTTCCTTTCCCTCTGCATCCACACCAGCATCTACTGGTTTTTGACTTTTAAATTATAGTCATTCTGACAGGCATAAGGTGATATCTCATTGTGGTTTTAATTTGCATTTCCCTGGTAATTAGTGTCATTGAGGATTTTTTCATGTTTATTGGCCATTTGTCTATCTTATTTTGAAAAGCTTCTGTTTATGTCTTTTGCTCACTTTTTAATGGGTTTTTTTTTTTCCTTGCTGAATTGCTGGAGTTCTTTGTAGATTCTGGTTATAAGCCCTTTATCAGATGTATAACTTATGAATATTTTCTCCCATTCTACAGGTTATCTATTTGCTCTGTTGATGATTTCCTTAGCTGTGCACAAGCTTTTTAATTTAATCAAGTCCCATTTATTTATTTTTGTGGTTGCTGTGATTGCCATTATCGTTTTCTTCATAAATTCTTTGCCTAGTTCGATATCTAGAAGAGTTTTTCCAACATTTTCTTCTAGAATTCTTATGGTTTCATGCCTTACATTTAAGTCTTTTATCCACCTTGAATTAATTTTTATGAGTGGTAAGATATGTGGATTCTGTTTCATTCTTTTGCTTGGGGCTATCCAATTTTCCCAGCACCATTTATTGAATAGTAATTCTTTTCCTCAGTGTATATTGTTGTCTGCTTTGTCAAAGATCAGTTGACTGCATGTGGATGCTTTTTATATGTGGGTTTTCTGTTCTGTTCCATTGATCTTCATCTCTACTTTTGTGCCCATACCATGCTGTTTTGGTTACTATATGCTTGCAGTACAGTTTGAAGTCTGGTAATGTGATGCCTCCAATTTATTCATTTTGCTTAAGGTTGCTTTGGCTATTCAGGCTCTTTTCTGGTTCCAAACGAAGCATAGAATTATTTTTTCTAGATCTGCAAAAAATGATATAGGTATTTTGATAAGGATTACATTGAATCTGTAAATCGCTTTGGGTAGTATAGGCATTTTAACAATGTTGATTCTACTGATCCATGGGCATGATATGTTTTCCCATTTGTTTGTGTCATCTGTGATTTCTTTCCTCAGTGTTTCATAGTTCTCTTTGTAGATGTCTTTCACCTCCTTGGCTCAGTATATTCCTAGGTATTTTCTTTGTAGCTATTGTGAATGGTATTGAGTCTTTGATTTGACTCTCAGCTTGAGTATTATTGATGTACAGGAATGCTACTGATTTGTGTACATTGATTTTGTAACCTGAGACTTTGCTGAATTTATCAATTCCAGGAGTCTCTTGGTGGAGACTTTTTTGGGGTTTTCTAGACATAAGATCATATAGTCAGCAAAAAGCAATAGTTTGACCTCCTTTTCCCCAGTTTGGATACCCTCTATTTCTTTCTCTTTCCTGATTGCTCTGGTTAGGACTTCCAACACTATGTTGAATAGAAGTGATGACAGGGGGCACTTTTGTCTTGTTCAAGTTCTTAGAGGGAATGCTTTCAACTTTTCTCCATTCAGTGTCATGGTGGCTATGGGTTTGTCATGTGTGGCTTTTATAATTGTGAGGTATGTTCCCTCTATGCCTAGTTTATTGAGGGTTTTTATCATGAAAGTATGCTGAATTTTGTTGAATGCTTTTTCTGCATTTATTGAGATGATCATATGGCCTTTATTTTTTGCTTCTGCTTATGTGGTGAATCGCATTTACTGATTTATGTATGTTGAACCATCGTTGCTTCCTTGGGATGAAGCCCACTTGGTCATGGTGGATTATTTTTTTGATGCGCTGTGGAAATTCAGTTTGCTGGTATTTTATTGAGGATTTTGCATCTATATTCATAAGGGATATTGGTCTGTAGTTTTCTTTTTTTGTTGTGTCCTTTCCTGGCTTTGGTATCAAGGTGATATTGGCTTCATAGAATGAGTTAGAGAGGATTCTTTCCTTCTTGATATTATGGAATAATTTCTGCAGTATGGGCACCAGCTCTTCTTTGTAGGTCTGGTAAAATTTGGCTGTGAATCCATCTGGTCCAGGACATTTTTTTGTTGGAAGATTTTTTATTACTGCCTCAATCTCTTTGCTCATTATTGGTCTGTTCAGGAGTTCTATTTTTTCTTGATTGAGTCTTCCACGGTTGTGTGTTTCCAGAAATTTGTCCATTTCCTCTACGTTTTCAAGTTTATGTGCATAGAGATATGCATAGTATTCACTGATGATATTTTGTATTTCTGTGGTATCAGTTGTAATATCTCCTTTTTCATATCTGATTGAGCTTATTTGGGCCCTTTCTCTTCTATTCCTGGTGAATCTAACAAGAGGTCTATCAATTTTGTTTATATTTTCAAAGAACCAATGTTTTGTTTCATTGATGCTTTGTATTGTTTTTTTGTTTTCCATATCATTTGGTTCTGTTCTGACCTTAGTTATTTCTTTTCTTCTTCTGGCTTTGGGTTCAGTTTGCTCTTCCTTTTATTATAGTTCCTTGAAATTGTCATTAGATTGTTAATTTGTGATCTTTCTGTCTTTCTGATGTAGGCATTTAATGCTAGGAATTTTCCCCATAGGACTGCTTTGCTGAAATCCATAGATTTTTGATAGCTTTTGTCCCCTTTGTCATTCAGTGCAAGAAATCTTTTGATTTCCATCTTAATTACATTATTGACCCAATAATAATTCAGCAATAGTTTGTTTAACTTCCATGACTTTGTGTAGAATTGAGTGTTTCTTTTGGAGTTGATTTCTAGTTTTATTCCACTGTGATCTGAGAAGATACATGGTATGATTTCTTTTCTTTTCTTTTTTTTTTTAATTTGTTGAGACATGTTTTGTGGCCTAAGATATGATCAGTCTTGGAGAATGTTCTATGTGCTGATGTGAAGAATGTATATTCAATAGTTTTGGGGTAAAATGTTCCATAAAAGTCTGTTAGGCCAATTTGTTCTAGAGTCCCATTTAAGTCCAGTGTTTCTTCATTTATTTTCTGCTTGGATGATCTATTTAGTTCTGTCAGTGGGGTGTTGAAGTCCCTGGCAATTACAATGCTGCTGTTTATCACTTTGCTTATATATAGTTGGGTTTGCTTTATGAATATGGGTGCTCCTGTGTTAGGTGTATAAATATTTATGATCATTATGTCTTCTTGTTGAATTTCTCCCTTTATCGTTTTATAATGACCACCTTTGTCTTTCTTTACTATTGTTGATTTAAAGTCCATTTTATCTGGTATGAGAATGGCTACACCTGCTTTTTTTTTGGTTTCCATTTTCATCCCTTCACCTTGGGTCTCAATGAGTCCTTGTGGGTTAGATGTGTTTCCAGGAGACAGCAGACATTTGGCTTGTTTTTTCATCCATTCAGCCAGCCTATGTCTCTTGAGTGGGGCATTCAGACTGTTTACGCTGATTAATAGAATTGATATATGGAATGATCTGTTCATCCTGTTGGGTAGTACCTTATTGCTTTGTTTCATCTCTTGTGCTATTGTTTTATGTGAGCTCTGCTCTTTAGTTTTTGGGTGGTTTTACACTGGTGGGTGTCTATTGTGCTCATCCATGTATAATGCAGTTCTGAGTATTTCCTGCAGGGCAGGTCTGGTCTTGGCAAATTCTCTCAGTGTTTGCTTGTTTGGAAAAGTCTTCATTTCTCCTTCATATATAAAATTTACTTTTGCAGGATACAAAATTCTAGGCTGGCAGTTGTTCTGTTTAAGAAGACTAAAGATGGGACCCCAATCCCTTCTGGCTTTTAAGGTCCCAGTTGAGAAGTCTACAGTTAGCCTGATGGATTTTCCTTTGTAAGTTACTTGATGTTTTTGCCTCACAGCTCACAGGAGTTCCTCCTTGATATTGACTTTGGTATTGACTTTGGCCAGTCTGATGACTATGTGTCTTGGTGATTATCTCTTTGCAATAAATCTCCCAGGTGTTTGTTAAGCTTCTTTTACCTGGATATCTAAATCTCTAACAACACCAGAGGAGTTTTACTTAATTATTCCCTCAAATAGGCTTTCCAGACCTGATGCATTTTCTTCTTCACCCTCAGGGATGCCTATGATTCGTGCATTTGGCTATTTTACATAATCCCATGTTTCTTATAGGCTTTGTTTATTCCTCTTAATTCTCTGTTCTTTATTTTTGACTGACTGAATTAATTTGAAAGGATTGTATTCAAGCTCTGAGATTCTTTCTTCTGCCTGGTCTAGTCTATTCTTAAAACTTTCCACTGTGTTTTGTATTTTCTAAAATGAAGTTTTCATTTCTAGAAGTTTTATGTATTTTTTTAATATGTCAATCTCTTTAGTAAATTTTTCATTCTTTTCCTGAATTGTTTTTCTGGTTTCTTTGAGTTGGTTTTCCATATTCTCTTAGATTTCATTGAGCTTCCTTACCATTCATATTTGGAATTCTTTATCTGTCATTTCAATGTTTTCATTTGGTTGGTATCCATTGAAAGAGAGTTGGTGTTTTCTTTTGGGGGTGTCCTTTTGCTCTGATTTTTCATACTTCCAGAAAAAGTATGAAAAATTCATTTCATTCCTTCTCATCTGGAGCAGCTGTTGCTTCTTATTTTGGGATTTTCTTTTGTTTAGATGAGGCTTCCCCCTCACACTCATAAGGTTGTATATGTAGCATATGTTGGTTAGGAACATTTGGCTTTGCTTGTGGGTGCTTTGATGGTGATCTAGGTTCTGGATGGATGTCTTGGTTATAGATATCCTTAGTGTGGTGGTTTTCTCAGGCACTAGATGTTTGTAAGCTGTAACAGTGGTGAGCTATATGTGTGGGCAGATTACCTGTCTCTCTTGAAGAGGGAGAATGGAGGTCTTTGAAATCCTTTCTCTTTCTCCAGCCCTGTGGTCTTCTTAATGGTGTGAATTGTATTGGCACACCCAGTTTAATCTCTGAGACAGTAGGTGGTGCTTGTGGGTGAGAATCAACTACACCCTATATGATTGAATCAATAATACTGTAAAGAGCCGTGCAGTTTGACCTCCTTGACAATAGGTGTCACTTGCTGGAGAGAACAAACTGCAGTGTTATTTTTTGGGACCTGTGATCAGCTCTAGCCCCTCAGGAGAACCACTCAAATGCCCCAGGTGGTGGGCAGGGCCCTGGAACTTCCAGGTGAATCCTTATTCTCTGCCACAGCTGAGGCAGGTCGGGGAGTAAGGCTGGGCATGGCTGGGTTAGGTAAACTTGCCCTCAGACTCCACAAAGGCTGGTTTTGTAGCTGTTTTGTCAGGGGTCAAAGGTCTGCTCCCAGGCTTTTGGGGAAAGCCTCCAGGGAGGGGCTGAGGAGGCTCTACCAAGCCAGAAAGTCTGCTTGTGGGGGAGATGCCATCTGAGAGTCACAATCTGGAGCAGGTTTTGCTCTTCTCCCCCCTCCCCTGCTCCACAGTCTCCCTGTGGCATCTGCCAGAAGGCAGGAGCTCAAATTAGCTGAGCTGCCCCCCAGTGGTGCTGAGGACTGGGAGCTTTCCTGACCAGCATCCTGCAGTGGGCCAAGAGTGCAGCCTTCCTGTGGGGGGAGGGGTGCTCTGTGAGTCCACTGTGGCTTAGACACACACTGCGCTCTCTTTTCAGTTCTGTCCATGTGGGCTCACCTCCTGAGATTAGTTCACAAATCTCCCCTCTGTGCCCCCAGGCAACACAATCGAGTCCTAGGGGTATGGAATCTGGCCTGCAGGCCTATCCCCAGGTCCTTAAAGATCAATCCTTGACCATGCCAGGGAAAAGGGTGTTGGTCCTGAATTGCCTATGGGGTGCTCAAGCAGGTTTGATGTGCCTCCACTTCCAGGCGTGTCCTGCTCTGACGGAGCAGCTGGGCAAGCAGCACCAGGGAGGGCCCGTGAGCAGGGAGCTCACAGTCCAAGTACCCTTTAGTCTGCCGCAGGTCTTTCAGAGGAAAGGTTTGAGCCCCACTCTCTGTGGAAGCCCCAGTGTGGCGGATGCACCAACAGAGGGGAGGCAGCAGCTCCTGAGAGCCCCGGCTCAATGTTCTCTCTTGGCAGCCATGGGTGAGGGAGGGGAAGAGAGAAAAAGAGCCTAAAGGGAGGAAAGCTAGCACTCAGGTCATCTCCGTCCCTCTCTCTGGAAAGCAGTCCTCCTGAAACGTCCAGGCTCTGAGGTCACGCAGATCCACCAGGGCTCACTGGCCCCCTGTGGCTCCCGCAGTCTGGGCTTGAGTTAGGAAATGTTTGTGTGGGAATGAGGAAGACAAAAACTGAGGGGCTTAAGCTACCAAGGAAGACAAAGGTGCATGATGGGTGGAGAAGCAATATGGTGCCTACCATGTCAGCTCGGGTCTGTGGTGATACAAAGTGCCCAAGGGGGCTGGCAGCCTGGTGCTTTGTCTTCAAGAAGCTCCCAGTTCACTGGCGGCGGCAGCTTTTGGGTCGTGAGGGAAGAAAGGCTCTCCAGCAGCTTGGGAGCCTGCTGACTGCCAAAGATGTGAGTGGGGGAGAAACAAACCACTCCACCTACCCTTTTCTTTAGACTCCATGCTTCTCAGGGATTGACCCCTGCTGATATCTTGCTCCTTCTTGTTCTGGTCCGCAACTTCTTCCCATGGAATCTCTGGTAGGTTCTGGCACTTTTCCCTTAGAATTACACTCAAGCTATGTATGTTTGTTTTCTGTTTTGTTCTTTTTCATCTACAACTTTTCCTTGTTTCTGAGATGATCTGGCAGCTGGTGTCTCTGGTCGGCCATCTTGTCTCATCCCATCCAAAGGGTTTCTGATATAGCTTTTCTCACTCTTTTATCACTAAAGTGACATATATTCCCTTTATTATTATTTTATTCTATTGTTATATTACATTGTTATAATATTTATTATTTTATTTTCTTTAGTGTCAATTTATCCTTATTGCTGACTTTTAAAAATGTGATCATTTGCCATTTATGATTTTTTTGTATATACGATATTTCATTTTTCCCTCTTATTAATTTCTGCTCATTTCTTTCTTCATGTAGAAAATCCCACATGTCTCACACTCTCATCCCTTCTTCTCCATAGCCAAAGACACTGCTTTCTGCACTCAAATGTTTATAGCAGCACAATTCACAATTGCAGAGATGTGGAAACAACCCAAGTGTCCATCAATACGTGAATAGATTAATAAAAGATGGTATATGTATACCATGGAGTACTACTCAGCCATAAAAAATGATGAACTACCTTTTGCATTATCCTGGATGGAGCTGGAGACCATTCTTCTAAGTGAAGTATCACAAAAATAGAAAAACAAACCCCACATGTACTCACCATTAAATTGGAAATAATCAATCAACACTTATGTGCACATATGGAAATAACATTCATGAGAAATCAAGCAGGTGGGAGAGGTGAGGAGGGGATGGGTAAATTCACACCCAACAGGTACGATGCACACTATCTGGGGGATGGGCACACTTATAACTTTGACTCAAATGGTACAAAAGCAACTTATATAATCAAAACGTTTGTACCCTTGTAATTTTCTGAAAAATAAATAAATAAATGAATAGATACAAAAGAGGGAGACCAAACAAAACAAAACACAAAGACATTGCTTTGCTTCAGACCTGTAGCAACTCCAGCCAGGCCCATTCATGGCAAGAGTTTCCACGATGCTCTTGCAGTCACTAGATTTGTCCTCTCTAACCCAGCCTCCCACTGCCCACCAGAGAAAGCCAAGTCTAGTACCATGGTGCCCAAGGCCCTCCACACCCCATCTTCTCCTGACTCACCTCTGACCACAGCTGCCCGCCCTTCCCCTGCGGCTGCAACACCAGCTTATCCACATCTCCATCGTCACCAAGCTTCCCTTCTTGTACATGGCCCCAGAATGTTCTGCCTAGGATGCCTTTTCCTTTTCTTCCACCTGGCACCTCTTTATCCTTCAAGATTCTGCCCAACAGTCCCTCAATTCTGAAACCATCACCAGCTATAAAGTTCTCTGAGCCGTCACCTGATTCTCTAATATTTATACAATAGGCCATGAGAGCCTTGGAACTCACAGGACCCCTTTCTTTGACATATTTTTGTCTCCCAGAGACACGGCATTTCCTAAGTAATCATTTCCCTGCTTTTACTGACGCCAAGTCAAAACAACATCAAATAGCCGCCAAATGTTAACTCACCAAAGAGATATAGTCCAGTCAAAAGAAACACAACTCTTGTCGTGGATAGAGTTAGCACAAGTAAATGCTTTATCTTAAAAATGTTAAAAACAATTTGTTAATCTGTTGAGAATTATAATATATACTGGACCTTAAACTCACAAACCACTCATTTCCTCTTTGAAAACTTCCTGAGGTGCAGTGTGGCAAAGTGGTCACATGCTTGCATTTAGAGCTAGACTGCCTGGGTTGAAAGGCTCCTCTACTCACCAGCCATGTGCCCTTGGGGAAAAGCTCAATCTTTCGATATTGAGGACAAGGATGGTGACAGTGTGTGGTGAGTGTTAAACAAATGCCCAGAAAGCACTTGGAGCAGCGCTTGACACAATTTAAGCACTTGTAATTTGCTCGTTACTATTACTATTCCAATTTGATGATGATGGCACCTGAGTGGGGCCACATCTGGTGATTGGTCCCAATCTGAGTCTCTATTTTACTGAACTAAATCTCAGGAAAGGATATGTATATAAGCTTCAAAATAGAGTTAAAGCAGTTATCCTGGGGGTACCTCGATAGGAAGAGCAAGTTCAAACTCTTGAGGATCATTCTGTCCTGGAGAAGTACCAAGGAGAGGACTAGTGGGGGCTTAAGGATTCCCCATAATTTCCTTCAGCCTCTACCCTTAATAATTGAACTGAATAATTGATTGAACTGATGAATTAATAGATTATTTAGTGATAAGTCAACTATAGAACATTGCAGAACTCCTTGACGCAATGACCCCTCCTTGGCAATGGGGAATCTTCATGCCAATAAAACAGCAGAACATTTAATCTGTCACCGCCTACATTTACATTGTCAAATCTAAGAAGCAGGCCATGATGAAACTCCCTGGTACTCTCCATCTCTCTAGGTATGATTTGATGTACTTGATACACTTTTTGTACCTACCAACAGCAACCCACTTCCCACACCAACTGCCAGGAAAGCTGTATTTAATTAAATTAGAATCAGTGCAGAAAAAGAAAAGAAAAAAGTCCATGTAGATATTGCAAAAATGAGGGGAGAACGGCTGTGTTTTCCCACATTCACTGGATGTGGATGTGTGTTTGCCATAAATTAGACCTGCTGCGAGAACGATGCTGAGCCTCCCATCTGGCAAATATCGGATTGAGACACACAAGGAGAAATGATTTTTTATTCTTGAATTAATTCTGTTCAGTTTATTTGGAGTGGCAGAATATTCAAAAAGCATCAAGAAACAACATGATTACAGATCCAATGAGGCTTCCAAATACAGTGGAAGATGGTTTACGACCAAACTTTTTGAAGTCAAGAACAGTACATATTTTTACTATTTGGAGTTCAAGTTTAAAAATGATTCTTTTAGACCAAATACTGTGTAGAATCTAAAATAGTCAAATTATAAAAGTAGAGAGCAGAGTGATGGCTGCCAGGGGCCAGGAGGTAGGAGAAATAGGAAGATGTTGGTCAAAAGATATAAACTTTCAGTTATAAGCTGAAAAAGTTCTGGGGACCTAATGCACTGAATGGTGACTACAGCCTATAATACTATACCATATACTTCACATTTGCTAAGAGAGTTGACCGTAAGTGTTTTCAGCGCACACACACACACACACACACACACACACGCAAGGGTAACTATGGGAGGTAATGGATGTGTTAATTAACTTGATCATAGTAATCATTTCACAATGTATATGTATATCAAATCATCATGTTGTACATCTTGAATATGTACAGCTTTATTAATAATATGTCCATTATACCTCAATGAGGCTGGGGAAAAAAGATTTCAAAAATCATTCTTTTATTATTCTATTATTATTGTGAAGTACAACACGGGGCAGGAGTTTAAAGGAGAAATTGTCAAAATCTATTAGAACAGATATTTAGAGAAGCATACATTTTTCTGTTTTAGATCTAGAGATTCTTATTTCTGATACAAAATGCCTTTTTTTAAATTATTTATTTTTATCTTTTGCTTTAGTTGTCTTTCTAAATGAACAACTCAGAAGGAAAATGCAAAAAGTGCTGCCCTTCCACCATTAGGAGGAGACTGCTCCTTGCTCACATGCAGAGTTTGGACTCTAAGGACCTCGCAAGCCAGACCACAGAATCGCACTGTTGGACTTGTTTTCTTCTCATACCAGTTTTCTGCTTTCCACAGTGTTCATTTGGGTGCTGGCTCAGACACTTACCATCAAGGTGGGAAATCACTCAACCTTTGCAAGCCTCTGTTTCTTTCTCTGTAAAACGCAAATTTAAAAAAAAGGATCTACAACCCAGTGTCCTTGTGAGCATTCAACTGGAGCCCCTGTGAAAGCTATCATTCCTGAGCAGGCACTCTTCCAATTTTTTCTCTTTTCACTCCACTCCTTCCCTCACTCGCTCCTTCAGTTACTAGAGGGTTATAACTGATCTTTGGAGTCAAACTGCCATTGGCAGCCATGTGTCTCCCCTTCACTGTGTGGGCTCTGAAAATCATTACCCCAGGTTGCCTAGTTTGCCCAACCTGACCAGACAAAACCCAGGTCTCCTTGGTGGACTCTGCGTATAGTTTACTCTGCTGCACTTTAGCTAGAGCCAAATGAAGGCAAGGCCTGCCCTACATGGTCTTTATTCTCTAGTACATACAAGAGCAGCAGGAGATACAGTATAGGGTGGGATTTTAATATAGTAAACAGTATACTTTTCATTCCCAGTATTTCATTTAACCTCCTTGAAGCTAGACCATGGGGCGCCCATTCATCATGGCTAGGATGACACAACTGAATAGCAGGAATACACACTCGGATTTGGAAGAATGGATGAAGAACCCGACCACCCTGCCTCCAGACTAGACTCAGAAGCAACTGACTAAGAGAGGGGAAGAAAACCAGAAAAGGAAAAGAAAGAAGCCGGGATGCTGGTGAGACCTTGGGAAAGATGCTGGCAGGGGCTGGGGAGGAGGAGGGAGGGCAGGGAGCAAGGGGACCCCACAGGTTCTCTTGGGCATCCAGGGAGGCACTGACCTGCACCCACTCCCAAAGCGGGTCTCAGAAAGTAGCCGACATCGGTGTCCCCGCGCCCTGCGTGAGGCCAGGGCGGGAGCCGTGTGTTAAGCGTGGTGCTGAGGCAGGGTGGGACTAAAGTCTCACAGATGGCAAGACCGTGGGACCTGCCAGGAGGAGGTTTCTCCATGTGCCCCAAAGTGACATGGTTTTGGCAGAGAGAAACAAGCCTGATCACCAACATCCTCATCAGCATTACTCCAAAAATAAATAACCCTATCAGCAAAACTAATGTATCATGGTTTCAATGTACATTTTGCTAATTACTTGTAAGGTTAAATATTTTTTCATAGATTTATTAGCGATTTGTTTAGGTTTTTTTCCCCAAATGAGGGACTTAGCTATTTTCTTATTAATTTGTAAAGATTCTTCATACATTAAAGATATTATTATTTGCTAGTGAGTAGCAAATATTATCTCAACTTTGTTTTTATTTTGGTCTTTTACTGTAGAAGTTTCTTTTCCCCTTTCTAGACTTAGGCATTATCATGCTAGCTACCTAGCAAATGCTGGTAAAGTCCTCATTGCATGCTAGCTTGGTACTTCATTTTAATTACAATTTCTCTAATCTCCACAATGTCCCTGAAAGGTGGGTCTTACTACTGCATTTCATAGACAACAAAACTGATGCTAAGGGCTAAATAATTCATCCAAAGTTAAAGTGCCAGTATAAGGAATTGCTGAGATACAAGTCTATTATGCCATGTGGGGTTTGGTGCATCTTCTGCATTTATAATACATGTAGGTAAAGCAGAGTGCACAGGGCGCTTCCTGACCACTGCTTCTTACGATGGAGGGTGGCAAATTAGTACAATAAAGGGACATTGTTTGAAACACTAAGAGAGAGAGAGAGATATACAAAGTAAATAATGTAAATAATACCGCACACAGCAAACAATAAGCATGATAGTTGTTAACCCAAGAGGAGGTATACAAGCAAAATTGTGATGTGTTCTGTAAGGGGGTGAAGGGTTGACAAATGTTCTCCTGACAGGATCCTCAATGCGTCATAAGAAGAAAGACATCTGTACAAGCTAAGCTTAAGTCCACCATGTCTACCTAGGAGCCATCTCATTAGAGCCGCTAATGGCGGCACAAATTGTCCTGGAGGATCCTGAAGCCGGCTCAGAAGAAGGAATCCCTTACCTTTGACCACGCTCCTTTCAGACCAGGGGACGCTGAAGGGGCAGGAACTCTGGGCATCATTTGCTCAGTTAGTGTATCACCAGTTTGAACTGGCTTAGATTTAAAGTCATAGAATTTCTTATTCAGAAACTCTGGCCGGGCGCAGTGGCTCATGCGTGTAATCCTAGCACTCTGGGAGGCCGAGGCAGGTGGATCGCTCGAGCTCAGGTGTTTGAGACCAGCCTGAGCAAGAGTGAGACCCCATCTCTACTAAAAATAGAAAGAAATTATATGGACAACTAAAAATACATACAGAAAAATTACCCAGGCATGGTAGCGCATACCTGTAGTCCCAGCTACTTGGGAGGCTGAGGCAGAGGATTTCTTGAGCCCAGGAGTTTGAGGTTGCTGTAAGCTAGGCTGATGCCACAGCACTCTAGCCGGGGCAACAGAGTGAGACTCTGTCTCAAAAAAAAAAAAAAAAGAAAGTCTATAGGGCACATCTAATCTGCCAGCCTCCTTCCCACACCCAGCCCCTTATTGCTCTTAGGAAAAGAAAAAAAAAAAAACAATACAAGGCTCAGGGGAGTTTACACAATTAGCTTAAGTTCACCCAGTCAGTTCACCACAAATCTAGGTCTAGAATTGCAATCTTTTAATTTCTATTTTATGGTTCTTTGTTCCACACAACACGGTCTATAGAATTTCAGCAAATCTGATATTTCTTTCAGTGTGACTTCCAAAAAGGAACGGGCCTGTAAAGATGTCATGAACTTACCCGTCAGGGCCTGGGCAGCCGCAGATATCCTCTGGTTTCTTAACAGTGCTTTGCTTTGCCTAGAGCCAAGCAAGTTTTTTTTTTTAATTTTATTAAAAAATGGGTTTTAATGAGACCTATTTTAATAGGATTAGCTACTATTTATTGAGCATTTAATACGCATCAGGAGCTACCGAGAATTTTACATACACTGAATCCTCAAAACAATGTAATGAAGTAGGTTTTTAAATTTCTTTTTCATAGATGAAATATTGTGGTTTAGAGAAAATAAACAAATATGCTCCTACGGCAAATGGCAGAGCTGGGAATTCAGACACAAGCCCGAGGCTTTGTTACTCGGGAGGCAGCTGGAGGCAATATGGTGGTGGTGAATCCTCAGCCTGGGCTTGAGGCTCAGATCCTCCACCACTTAGTAGCTGTTAACCTTGAGCAAGTTATACACCTTTCCCAGGCCTCAGACACCTATAAAATGCTCTATAAAATGGGAATATGAATACTAAGTACCACCTCGTGGAGTGGCCATAAGAATTAAATAGGACAATTCACGTTAAGTTTTAAGCAAAACGTCTGGAACATACTCAGAATTTGATATGTGTTACCGATTCTTCTTCTTCAAATTATCAGTGTGTTGATCTAGACCTATTAGAAGGAAAAAACCAACCTCCAATGCTCTTCTGCCTGCCATGAAGAAAGGCAGGAGAAGGTTTTGGACTCCTGCTGCTCTAACATATGGTCAGAGCTGAGACAACAGACAGGCCTTACCTGGGAATGGGGGCTTAATTGAACAACACTGGCTGGGGCGGCTGGGCTCCAGCTGTGAGATGCTGACAGGCGGCTTTGGCCAATCTCCAGAATGAATGTGCATAAACTGTTATTCCATCTAGGACTCAACCATCAGCATCTCAGGCGCACAGGTGTCCAAGATCAGGTCTACCTTTTTCTAGATAATGCCACCATTGGTAACTCTGGTCTTCAGAGACATCTGCACACTGCCAAAGCACAATGACTCTACGGTCCCCAAACTGGTGAGATCCAGACAGACAGAGAGAAATTAGGCACTAGACACAGATCTCTGCCTTTGAAAGAGACTCTGCCTCATTGCTTGAATGAAATAGCTTCAGCCCAAAGAGAGTTCATGACTCAACTTGTCTTGGTCTGTGATTCAACCTAATTTTGAGTTGCTAACAGCCCCTGTGAGAGTAAGTTCTCTTGTGACCATGTTATCTCTACCTTGTGATTTTTTGTAAACAAGTCTGGAGTAGGAGGGGGTGGACAGAAACGGGCAGATAAAGGAAGGAATGGTAAACATAAATATTTCGTTCATTGTTAAAACACAGAATTTCATTAACAGGGTCTAAATAGGGTACTTTTAATGAATCTATAATTTTAATTTTCTATACCTGAAGTTAGTACATCCCCTTAATTCAAAGTCCCAGGTGTACATAAAAATCACATAGAACTTTTTAAACAAATGGCCAGAATTATTTGGTATTGAAGTACTCACTTCAGCCTAGACACTGACTTTTCATATTGAGAAAATGACAGAGAGTAAGACTCGAACAGACCCATATGGGAACTATGCGACTACAGTAAAACAATTGCAGAATCTTGTAAATCAAGGGAACTTATTGACAGCTGCAATCACTCACTTCACAGAGGCCTCATTTTGAAATTTAACATTAAGTTTGTGTATAATTTGGGCAAACAAAATGCTTTTCTTTACAAAAGATATGTGATCGTTAATAAAATTTTGCTATGTAAATTGATTAAGAAAGCATAATACTCTAACAGCAACCCAAGCTATACACCCTGTGAGCTCCAAAGGAATTTTCAAATAGCCAAGAAGAGAGACTATAGAAGGAGTCATGCAACTGATTGGTCCAATGGCCCCAAACAGGAAACAATACCATTGAACGACCAGGGCTGTCAAAGTAAAACCTCACTGTTATAATTACCCCTGTACAAAGGAGAAGCAGGAAAAGGAGAGTGGATGTAGTAGAAAAGAAAGAGAAGAAAAAAGACCCAGAAGGAGGAAGTTAGATGAAAATGACACGACACATACGGCAGAAGTGGGAGCAGCATGGGCCGTAACCCAGGCTGGAGGAAAGATCCATTTGCTCAGCCCGAATTCACAGAGAGCCTGTGCAGTGCCAGGCACTGTGCCCAGGGCTGGGGATTCGGTCAGTAAGATCAAGAAGACATTTCCCTACTCACAGAGGGTCACAGTCTCAAGGAGGGAGGCAATGAAGGAAACCAGCAGTTTCATTATAAGGCAATAAATGTTCTGATGGAGTAATGTAAGTGGAACTAGAAGAGCAAAGAGGCAGAGCTCCGAATTCTCCCTAAAGCAGAGGAGGATGTGGGAAGAGATGCGATCGCTGAGCCTCAGGGCTTTAGGAGTTGGCAAACAGGGAAGAGGAAAAAAAGCAATTGACGCAGAAAGTGCGTCCATGTAAAAGTACGGCCGTGAGAGAACATAGCACCTTCGGTCTTGCTTGCAAGCCATTCCACGTGGTAGGAATGAAGAATGGGGTTTTTATGGAGGAGGGTTGAGGGTGCAGCTGAGATAAACCAGGAGTGTGGACTTTATTCAGTGGGTGACAGGCAATGAAGGATTTGTAAGCAGGGGAGTAAGCCAGTCAACTTATAATTTAGAAATTGAGGAAAGTGGATTGGAAAGGAGCTCATCTAGGGAGGAGGCCAAAAAGGAAACTTTACAGTAGTCCAGAGGATGCAGACCAAGAACCTGAACAAAGGTGCAAGCCTCAGGAAAGGAGGAGGTGAGGACTTCATGGGTTGTTAGGCAAAGGAGTTGCCAGGACTTGGTGGATGCTTGGCAGAAGGTAAGGAGAGGTTAGAGACAAGGGGCAGTGAAGGATAAAACTCAAAACACATGGTGTCAGAGTCCACAGCAACAAGAGGTGGCAGCAGAGAACAGAATGCCTCCTGAAGGACACGCAAAGAAACATGCGTGGTAAGAAGGCAGACATCTGAGAGAATTCTATAAAAGAACCTGAATCATCGTCGAGAGCCTCATTTTTGCAAGCCTCCCCATTTCTTCCCTTGACTGGCGTCAAAAGTGTCTAGCATACGCTTTACGCTACTCATGCAACCTTTGTTACCATAAAATGCTTAGATAGAAAGAATGCCTGTTTAAAGCTAGTATTTATGCATTTCCCCATTGCGATGGTTAATTTTTTATGTGTCAGCTTGACTGGGCCATGGGATGTCCAGACACTTGGCCAAACGTTATTCTAGATGTGTCTGTGAGGGTGTTTCTGGATGAGATTAACGTTTGAATCAGTAGACTGATTAAAGCAGATTGCCCTCCCCAATGTGAGTGGGCCCATCCAATCAATTGAAGACTTGATAGAACGAGAAGGCTGGGTAAGAGGGCACTTCAGCTGCCTGACTGCTTTAGCTGGGACATCGATCTTTTCTGACCTCGAGTCTCAAACCAAAACACCTGCTTTTTATTTATTTTTTATTATTATTTTTTATTTTTGAGCCTGCCAGCTCTCAGATTGAAACAATAATATATGCTATTGGTTCTGCATTTCTGAAGAACCCTGACTAATACACCCATTTACTAAGATTCTTTCCAAAATGAAATCATACACACATGAACACACACACATACACACAAGTATTTAACAGTGAGTGTTACTCTTGGGAGAGGAATGGGGCAGAAAAAATGGTTTACCTTACATTTTGACAATTGTGTATTGTTCAAAATGTTTAACCTTGTATGAGTATTATTTTTATTTTAAAAATAGCAATAGGAGTTATCTGGCCAGAAAGAATATATTAATATTTCATTAATTATATTTTTTTCTTTTCACCATTCTACATAATTGAAAAAAATACACTTCTGTGGGGTGTGTGTGTGTGTGTGTGTGTGTGTGTGTATGTGTATAAATATGAAAATTCCCAGAAAAAGAACTGAAAAGACATATACCAAATTGGCAATTACTTCTGGTTTGGGGCTAAGGTGATAGCCAAGGAGGAGTTCAGCTGGGTTTCTTTGTTTGATTTTCTTTTTTTTGGTAATGTTCATGTTTTACTACAAAAATATAATTATATGCTTATTTGCTGTTATTAAAGAAAAAGAAAAGCAGATAATGATTATTTAAAAAATTATTTCCCCAAAGTCTGAAAATTGAGAAGTGACGTTCACCAAATTGTATTATTTCTTTGTTTAATAATTCTACCTTATCATTTATATAGGAAAAAAAATGTGGCTTTTCTATGCAGATGTTAAGATTTTTTAACTGTGCTTCTTTCATAGACCTTGACTCTCCCTAAGTACATAAGGTCACAAGAGGTCTGGCTATTGCCAGTCAAAAAGCAGCAATTCCAGTATTATGTATCCAGAACAGTAGAAAGAAGGAGGTGGCATATCCATCTCGTGTTTTAAATAAAAGTCCTGATATGTTCATACGTACACAGGCAGGTCTGAAGGGGATCTTCTCTTTCCTAAGAGCTGCCCTTTTTGTTATATCTCACTATTTTAGTTTGAGTCTTATCTTCTTGTTTTTACAGATTTCACCCACATGATAAACACATAGGATGAGAAGCACCCTCAGCATGAGATTCCTCTTCTCCCTTCTCCCACAGTTAAAGACACATGGAACTGAATTTCATGAGCTTCTATATAACGATTGCATTTAAAAACTTTTCTTATTTTTCATTTTGGTAAAAAAAACAAAACAAAATTTATCATCTTAACCATTTTTAATTGTACAGTTCAGAAATGTTAAGCAAATTCACATTGCTGGGCAACCAATCTTTAGAATGTTTTTGTTTTGCAAAATGAAACTCAGTGCCCATTAAAAAACATCTCTCCATTTCTTCCTCCATCCAGCCCCTGGCAACCATCTTTCTACTTTCTGTCTCTGTGAATGTGACTACTGTAGCTACTTCATGTAAGTGGAATCATACAGTATTTGTCTTTTTATGACTAGTCTGTTTCACTTAGCATAGCGTCCTCAAGGTTCGTCCATGTCACAATTTCTTTCGTTTTAAAGGCTGAATACTATTCCATTGTATGCATAGACCACATTTTGTTTATCCACTCATCTGTCAATGGACACTTGGGTGGCTTCCACCTTTAGACTATCAGGAATAGTGCTACTACAAACATGGGTAAACAACTACATATTTTAAAGCTATTTTTGATGTGCTTATCATGAAGAAAAACGCTAAAAGATTAAGCATCTGACTGTTCTCAGAGACCCAAACAGGGCATCTCAAACAGCCTCCCCGATTCTCACAACTAACATTGGAGAGTCCCTGAAACACACAACCAGGTGGCAGATCTAGGAGAAGAAAGGTCTTACAATATATGGTCTGAGTTGGTGTAAAATCTCTCTTTCCTTGGGTTCAATTTTCCTTGACTCTTTTGCATACTGAAAATGGTAAGACCCCAAGGACCAAGATCAGGAAAGCCTTTGAGGAAAAGGGACCCAAGTTACTGTCCTGCCTGCTGCTAATTTGGAAAAGAACTCCTCAGAGAATTACATGCAATCCAATCCAGGTCACCATGGCAGGATTCATATGTGGGACACTGAGATCAAAATTTGAGATCAATCGTTTTTAACAAATGTGCCATGAGCAATCCATAGGTATGTCAGCAAATTTTTTTTTTTTTTTTTTTTTTTGAGACAGAGTCTTGCTTTGTTGCCCAGGCTAGAGTGAGTGCTGTGGCGTCAGCCTAGCTCACAGCAACCTCAAACTCCTGGGCTTAAGCGATCCTACTGCCTCAGCCTCCCGAGTAGCTGGGACTACAGGCATGCGCCACCATGCCCGGCTAATTTTTTCTATATATATATTTTTAGTTGGCCAGATAATTTCTTTCTATTTTTTAGTAGAGACGGGGTCTCACTCTTGCTCAGGCTGGTCTTGAACTCCTGAGCTCAAACAATCCGCCCGCCTCAGCCTCCCAAGTGCTAGGATTACAGGCGTGAGCCACCACGCCCGGCCAGCAAATTTTGATCAATGTATAAAATTTAATTTTGCCACAGTTGAGCATACAGATTGTTACTACAGAGCCTTAATGGAATATTGAACAGGGACAGATACGAGGTTCAGAATGTGTGTGTGTTGGAGGAGGAGGCAGTATAATTTGTTCTAAGTTACACATAAGGGGTACCATGTTATATCATGCTGCACGCAGAGAAAGAGCATATTGTTTATCAGAACCTTAAAGAACTTTGACTCATGAGTATATTAAGCCTGGGTGGTCAGGGCAGTAAAATTTCTGCTCCAACTAGAAGGCAAACAAAAGAATTGTGTGATCACTGTGGTTGTCTTTATAGATACCATAAAACTCTGTTTTGTTTAGTAGCAATTGTATCAAAATAAATACTGACTTGTTTAGTATGGTTTATAATTTACTGATACACAAATGTGACACACACAAAAATTTTGTATTACAAAGAGTTTAATGACCAGACAACAGTCTGTAAGACATAGTGCCCAAATGCCTGTTTCCTTGAAATGTCCACTACATGGCAAATACTCCTCTGGAATATACAGCAGCTGAGAGACCAAAGAACCAGAGATGAAAATCTCAGCCCCCTCTTTCTCTTTCTATCGAGACATGATTAATAATTATTTGGAAATAGCAAAGCAAAATGCAAATGAGTTTGTTTTTATTTTTATGGTCAAAGAATAATGATAATTTTAAATTTAAAAGATCCAAGTTAGTTTTCAAACTCTTCTTGTTTATCTTTAATTGTCAGCCCAAAGTGCTGTTCTGTGTTTTGGCAATGGATTGCTAACCCCTGTGAGGCTAAATAACTTATGTGTTTTATATTTTGTAACTTCCTTCAGAAAAGGAAGACATTGCACCCTAGTCCTCCGGACATAGAATTCACCTCTGCCGTGAGCCTTGCTCCTCTGTTCCCCTGGACTGGTAGGGAGCAAGGGCAAGTTCATCTGCTTCAGATGACCCGTAAGTGTGGGACTGTGTGCATACGCTGCCACGGAGTGGAAACAAACACTGAATAACATCTGAATAAATTACAAGATATATTTTACACTTAACATTTTTCAAAAAACACCTCCTGCTGTTAAAGCCCATGCCCCATAAACATCTTCAGTAAAGCAGTGATAAAAGCAAGAATAACAACCCCCAAATGATAAATTGGTCAAATTTAGAGAAGTCAAAATAAGCGGTATTTTCCTCACCAGTCAAATGCAAAGGTTACACACACATGCTCACCAACTGCCCTTCTCCTTGTTTTAGATTATAAAACAGTGATTTCATTTGTGCTGGAAACAAATATGAGTGAAGGCTATTAACTAAGGTCTAATAGTTATCTAATAAATATTTTAATTGAATAATATTTCTACACATGACAGTATCCCATTAAGACTGCTTGAAAAGAAAATATCGGCTGCATGCAGTTTGGAAACTTTGCTCTCTTTGAAAAGGGTAACCTCAAATAGAATTGATTAGCAGGAAAGAATATTAGAAGAATGTTTTTATACTATAGTCTATGCTTGGAATATGAAATAGATCTAGAAAATTTAGCATGGGATATGACAATTCAACATCACTTAGCAGATTACTAATGAAAAGTAATAAAAAATTAATTGGCATCTCTAATTTCTGAAAATGATTTCTCTAATAAAAGCTATTTCTACTGGGTAGACAGCAAAGCTTTTCTTTTGAGATGAGTAACTGTATTTTAAACATGTTATCAAAACCATTTGGAATCATTCTAGAATCTAAGGAAGAACATAATCTATCTTTTAAGTCTTACCAGATTATAATTTATTCATTTCCACTTATCATTGCAAAAAATAGTCTAAAGGTAAACTCTTATAGCAACTACTTTGTGGATACAATAATAAATATTAAAGAGTTTAATATGACACAAGACATTTTCTGCCACTTTCTTTCTGTAACTGCAGGAGGAGTTACAGAATGTGGTAGGAGTAACTCAAGAAGAAAGTAAAGCATCAGAGCTCCTTGGTTAGGCAAAGCCATCAGTGCTGCATATAGACGACCACTCAGAATCTGACCTAAGGCATCAATAAAACAACCAAGACATGGACTCTTTCAACGGCACATAAGCGTTATGTCATTAATCGAGCCTGGATTGTAGCACTGTATTCTTATAAGGTGACAAATTAACCATATGGCTACCTCGCAGATGACAAAACTAAAATATATTAAACTCTGTGGGGTAAATACACCCACAGGCAAATGTAATATACTGACATTTTTAATACTAATTGAAGCTGATTGATTTACGTATTTTACGTTCTCAACTCTCCAAAATGATGTATTTAATGTTTTATTTTTAAACACAATTAAAAAATAATATATAAATATATACATACGGCAAATGTAATACAGATAACAAATTCATTTAAGCCCATTTATGCACATTAGTAACACACCATGTGGCAGAAAGACTAGGACTACAAGAAGACCCCTTGGCGATTTATTTTATATTAAATCCCTAATGGCCTCTCCTTATCTTTGCAAAAATATGCACGAAAGTCCAGACTATGCAGCCATTGAAATGAATGGTTATTTATTTGCTAAACGAGAACCCTATGTTTAATGTTCCTTAGACATAAGGTAGTCTGGAAAAGTCGCATTCCTACAGCTCCATACATCATTTATTTTACATACCCTAACTTCTCACAACAGGCAGCAGAAAAATATCTCTGAACAGCGCTTAAGTTGCTGAGATTTTTGTTTTGAATTCCATTACTGGAAGATTAAATGTTAACATGTTTACTTGCTTCTTTAGCAACAAAAACAAATTCATGTACCATCTTGGTGCCTGACACATACATGAACATAAAATGGGAGAAAGTTTGCAAATATCAAAAACTAAAATCAAACAATGGATGAATATCAAAAGTTCAAACTTACAAATTAACCTTAAATTAAATACTTAAGAGAAAGCTTCATGTACTTTAAATTTGTCTGCAAAAAAAAAAAAAGTACTAATAATTGGGAAGTTTTAACAGTGTCCTCCCGCTCTTTGAAAAAAGAAAGCTTTTTTCCCTCTTAGAATAACATGCTTAAAATATGCCACAAAACCTGGTCCTAGACATATTAGCTTTTAATATTCATGTTGACACCGACACATTTTCCAATCAAGTGATTTTCTATCAAATCACTTGATTTTGGGTTCACACAATCAAAATGTTGTAGGACCAGTGATATCCTTAGGTGATAGGAATATAAGCAAAACCACATTGTTTGCCCTGCTCCCCATGCTTTCTCTAACATCTGACAGTCTCAGATAGTTAAAATTAAGAAGGTTTTTAAGGAGAAAGAATTCACAAAGAAGCAAATACTTGGCAGGGAGGAATGTGCATAATGAGGAAAGGGGCAAGACCACCTTCCTTATCTTAGAGGAAAGAGTAACCCGTTTTCTTCTATAGAGTATATACAGACAAGTAGAATAGGCTGGACTCGTAAAGTGCAATTGTAGGGTCATGCTATGGGGCTGATTCTTGCCCTGATCCTATGTAAAAACTCAGGAAAACCCCATGATTTTTTTTTTATATTCTTAGTTGACATAACTCCCCAGGCATTTCCATTCTTATGATGTAGCCTCAATGTAGTAGTCAAAATGACTAATCCCCTGTCCATCTCATACACAGTTAAGTTTCTACCCTGTCCCAGCTAGATCGGTTGCTGGTGGGAGGGAATGTGGTCTCCCCTTCAACCTCTCCCCACCTGTGCCTTCCACTCCTCATTAATCTTCCTAACTACAGTTTCTGACTCCCTTTGGGTTGGAGCAGAAGGAAGTGAGGTGAGGTAAGGGTAGGAAAGTCATTACTGCGCTGTTACTTCCTGGAGTATGTAAGTATTAGAGCTCTCTGCTCTTCGCAGGTGTTTACGCTGACACTTCGTCTTGTGGGTTACTGTGGATCTGTTGGAGCTCCTCTCTCCTATCTCCCCTGGTGTCCAGAACGCATTTCTATTCCTCATTTCCCCAGCCCTTAGGAAGCTGGCTCTGCCTCTGGCTTCTTTCTGCTGAGATCTGCTTTGTTTTCACTATAAGTCAGCCCTCTCGGATGAGATCTAAGAAAAACGCACGCTGATTCGCACACATGGCCCAGATCTACTTATACTACTCTTGACAATTTTCTTGGGGTGAAAGCTGCTCACTGCAACCACCTACTCGATCTCCCACTGTCAGCCTGGCCAGGCAGCTCCTTCCTTCCCCCTTAGATTCTCCAGCCATGAGAGAAGCACATGCCCACTGTGCCCCCCAAATGGAAATGGGCACACAGGCATCTCTTTGGAGGCCTCTCAACCTATCGCCCAGGTTGGGTTGAGGGATCAACAGCCCCCCTTTACTCATCCGGGACCCACATATTCCAAAATTCCTCCTCTTTTCTATTTCCAGATTCCAATCCTTTTATTCCCTCTAAGATGGTGTGAGGTTTAAAAGCACCGTAACAATATTTCATTTACTTCTGTGAAAATTTTGTACCATGGTCTCACACACCATGTTGGGAAGGGTGATCCATTGTCTTGGTGTTTCAACCAAACCTTCTAACGGAATGTCTCTCTGCAAGTTTTCTTCCATTTATCCCTCCAGAGCTGGTCTTCACCCTCCTCCACCCTATTCTCTGTGACAGCACAGTGACTTTATGGACTGCGTCAAGAGTCTCTTCTGGCCCCTGACTTCCTGTTGGTTTCAGCCAGTGGAAAACCCCGGAAGGTGCTGGGAAAAGAGAGTGAGGACAGGGTATTTGTTCCTAAATGTCCTTCTGTGTGGGGTCATCGTGAACTTGGCCATTCCTTGACCAAAGGCTCCTCTAGAAGTGGCCCTGTCTTTTCAACCATTTCCTCCAAGGTTCTGGAAACTTCTCCCTTCCTTTTCCTTTCAGGCTTAAGGTGGTAACTCTTGGGAGACTACTTTGTTCCTTGCAATATTCTTCCTCCTACCTTCACTTAATAAAATGGTTCACCTTCTTAGACCTTCCTCAAATTGTCTTAATTGAACGGGCCATCTGTTCCTGCGGGGACCCAGATCAATACCATCTTACTACAAACATATTACCTGGAGATGCGCAACATTATACTATTCTTCAAACTCTATTATGCCATACTAAATATGGACTTGTTCAGTTTCCTATTCCTTAAAAGTTTAAAATAAACATTTCTAACCTGATCCTTCAGGTGTCCTTTTACTCTCTTTAATTTCCTATTACTGTGAATTCTTGCAAACCCAAGGCAAATCATTATGAATGTTTTAAAAGTATTTCATAAAGATCTTCTATACTACTGAAGATTTTTAAGCCTCCAAAGAGAATATTGAAGCCCGGGAGCCCTGGTCCCATGCAGGAGGCAACATTTCTCGATTAGATTAGTCAAAAAGCAAGAACTTGATTTCATCACTGTCTTCTCCCAATGCTCATTGGTAATGTGACTGTTATAATGAACTTAGAAACATTTGATACGATAGTATTTATCTGAATAAATTCCAAGACAACTAAAACCATGAACAAGTTACAAATACATGAGAAACTATATAATAAAGGGACAGTCCACTTTGGGCGTTCTGGCAGATTTTAAACTATCACAAATTATTTCTAGCTCCTCCCCTCTGGAGTTGGGGTCTCCTTCCTCAGTCTTTGTCTGGGATGGCCCCATGCTTTGTTTTGACCAATAGCATCTAGCATGATCTTATGGGACTTGTGAGCCTTGACCTCCAAAGTTCTTGTTTCCACTATCTTGGAAGAGCAGATGGGGAGAGAGGACCTGATGCCCAGTCATTCACCCCAGTCTTCCCAGCTGAGGTCCACCCACACGAGTGAGGCCACCCTGGGTCACCTGCCCCAGCCTGTCCTAGCGCCTGACTGCAGTGGGAAGAGTGAGCTCATGCAAGACCAGCAGAATCCTGAGAAATACTAAATTTTTGGGCTTTTTTAAGTTTTGGAGTGATTTGTTGTACAGCAATAACTAACTAATCAGGGGCTTTCCTGTCTCTCACACCAGAACAGCTGAATTGTGTCCATAGCCAACCAATTCAGTTAGGCAGGTCCAGAAAAATATAGACTAGATACTCATCAATGGTAACAATTAACTGATTCTTCTGTGACCCAACAAAGAGTAAGAAAGAATAAGGAGAAAGAATAAGACTTTGGAGTCATATGTCTCTGGGTTGGTGTGCTACTATGGGATTTGAAGCAGTTTATCTTCTCTTTCCAAGTCTCAGTTTAGTCACCTGGAAAATAGATATAATCGCCTATTAAGGTGTCATAGAAAGGTGTTGAAATTTTAAAAGATAACTAATATAAAGCACCTACTATAGTGCTGGGCATATAGTAGGTACTGAATGACTGTTGGTTCCCTTCCTTGGTACCTGTGCGTATACGTGCATCCAAAAGAGGGGACCTGAATCAAATCGCTCTAATCCAGTGGTTCTCAAAGTGTGGTCTCTGGACCGGCAACTGCGCCAGCACCAAGGAACTTATTAGAAATATAAATCCTCAGGCCCCACCCTAGATCTATTGAGTCAAAAACTGGCAATCTGTGGTTTACCAAGCCCTCCAGGTGATTCTGATACAGATGATTCTAGAATTTTAAAACTACTACTCTAGGATAATAGAAATCAGGATAAAAGCAAGTAACAATTTGATATTTCTTCAGGTTGCACTGGAAAAATTCTTTAAGATACGCTGTTACTGTGTTACTCCTGTCCATGGGGAAAGACCATAACATTGTTTACTGTCTGTAAACATTTTCAGGATAGATAGTTCCAAATAATTGCTTTATTTAATTCATTCGACATTTAGGAGGGTTTTTATCATATGCCAGGCATTATTCTAAGCATTTTGCAAATTATTAACCCATTTATTTAATCCTCAGGACAATCCTCTACAGTAGTTACTAGGATGATCCCATTTCACAGATAAGATACACTGAGGTTGGATAACTGGCTGAGGATCAGAGAGCTTGTATGTGTCAGAGCCAAGACTCCAACCCAGGCAGTCTGGCTCCTAGATTAAGATCGGTCCCCTTAGCTACTCCCTTGAGCAACCTCCTCACTGTGCTCTTTGTCTGTTCAGGAAGGGTCAGCAATTTGCAACATTTCACAAACTCCCTGGTGATCAGCAACTACTTGGTATTTCACACCATGATATGAAAAAGAGGTAATTAAACTCAGAATAATACCATTTATTGGGGAAATAGAGTATTTATATTTTTGACTTGAAGATTCAAATAGCAGAGTGGTGAAAAGGGATTAATGCTCTTTTTTAAGTGTCTGTGTAAATCTCAGAAACACCCAAGGTAGACACGGGGAGAGAGGAGAGCCCAACCTGATCCCCAAATATTCATGGCGTTTTCACAGACTAAGAGAATCCAGGTCTGGGACCTGGGAAGAGCCTTATGAATTTTGCTTTACAGCTAGAGGTAGAGTCATTTTACAGGTAGTGGGAATTAACAAGACCTCTCCTCCCACTGGAGGCTGGGCAGAGGAACAAAATTATTAAAACAATTGAGCACATACTGATAATGTCTGGCTGTCACTTTCCCCATTAGAAGGACTTTATAGTTTTTTTGTTTTGCTTTGTTTTAAATTTCTAACTTGATGGTAAATGTGTGATGCTTATATTGTCTGCTACCAAACAGAAGGAACGGTTGGCTTGGTTTCAAAGTTTCAAAAGTCATGAGGCTTATTTTTTTCAACCTCATATTTCACATTGTATCACGTTAGGATATGGTGTGGGCATATCTGGGCCAAAAAAAGGGATCTTTTGGGTTTGCACGTTTCCTTCCCATCTCTTTTCCAGTATTATGGTTATGCTTCTCGGGCTCCGCTCAGTGGTTCCAATGATTTTAACTTTGATCTACATTTGAAGCTCTCAGCCTAATATCCAGCTCCTCTGATACCCAAACATTATTCTTGCTCCCCTCTCCCCACCCAGCCTTTTCCATCTCCCGTGTGCTCTGAAATAATCTCTGTATTCCAGGTTCCCATCCTATCACATTGGCTTATTCTGGATCAACAGATGAAAACTTCAGCCCTATCCCTGATGGACCGAGCAGAAGGAATCAGCCAAATGCTTTTCTAATGAACTGGATCCCACAGTCCCCACCACAGCCAAAGGCATACGGCCCTGTTTCTGTTGCCATCCTCGAACAGTCCTGAGTATGCACATGCCACAAGTTGTCCTATATTGCCCATTATTCTCCCACTTTCAGTCTTACCAGTCTCTGTGCAGTGCAAGTCAACCCACCAGGGTGCCCAGAGCTAAATCCAGAGTGGACCCAGACATTGGGAGTAAGGCCATTTTGCTGGTGCTTTTAACTCAGTGGCAATAACCATGCTCTCTCTCCTCCCACCTTAGCACATGTTCTTCCCTGTGCCTGAAATGTTCTTCCTTTGCCACCCAACTTCTACCACCACTCCCCCACAACAAACCTCATCTGCATAGCCACCTTTTGCATGTCCTACACATTTTACTTTCAAAGTCATCTTCTCCAGGGAGCATTTTCTGATCTACCTCCCTTTCCCAAATCAGACTCTGTGCTTCTTTGGTATCCTTACTGGCTCATTAGAGCCCATTATAATTACCAATCATTTGTAAGCTTAGAGAGGACAGAAACCATTGCATCACAGTAACCAGTCTATATTTCAGGCACATAGTAGCTACTCAATAAGTGTTTGATGACAAATGATAATGTTAAAGGGTGATTAAGGGGATGGATGAAGTGAGTGCATACGTTCAAGTCCTCCTCATCAACCCTGGTGTCCCAAGGACACATCAGCCCATTTGATGGGCTGTAGGTGGCACCGGTGGTGTCAATGGCTGTAGTGTCGGTTGAAAGTTTCATTGTTTGGCTCCCTAGGCAGGAAGGTACAAAATGGCTATTTCGCTTTGGTTTGGGATACAAAGAAATCATCCTTAAAGACAAGAACAACGGAGAATCACCCATAGATGTGCCTGGCATGAGCATTTACAGAGAAGCTGAAAACTAGATTTCATAGTGGTATCACGAAAAGAATGTTAATCTAAAATGTTGGGAGGCAAAATATAGGCACGAATCCTTACTGCCATGAACCACCTTTTCTAGAAGAGTCTTTTAAAGTTCATTTAGAAAATGAAAATAATAATAAGCCTGTTGCAAAGTGTGGTCATGGAGGTTCAGTGAGAAAATAAACGCAAAATGTAAGGTACTTACACTCAATAAGTGTATGGTAAATACTTAATGAATGCTTGCTACTATTATATTCATTTTCTGAAATTTGAATTATTCAAGGTATTATTCAAGCACCATGTTATGAATACAATAAGCATTAAATTATTCTTTTGAAGGAATAAAGATAAGACAATAATAAATAACCAAACTCTAGTTCTAGCATCTTACCTGTTTTCTTTTATCCACCACTAGGCGACACCACTGACCTATAATAACCCACTCTCCAACAGCCAGCACAGCCCTCCTTAGTTAGCAATCACTGTTGATTAAGGAACAACCAAAAGCATGTCTATTCTAGAAAGTAACTCTCCTAAATTATTCCTTCGTTTGACTCTTCTTATTTCTCTGAGTTGCCACTAGCTATTTGGTATAAATTTATTATTTCACTTTAGTGTGTGCTAAAAAAGAGTCTTTGTTACTTAGGGAACCAATTCAGCATTTGCCATGCACGGAAAAGGGGCACCCTGACAAATGCAGTCGGCTGTTTCTCTTTTGTACAGATTTCTCTGTCACGAGAAAAGAGAACAATTTTCTTCTAGTTTCACAGCCTGCTTTTCTATGACAAGTTGATACAATGTAGTAATTAACCATTAAAATATTGCATATGAATCACAGGAGTGTTACAGACAAACTAATTTAAACCAAGGTCAGGTCCCCAAATCAGCAAAATAATTCTGAAGGCAGAAGACAGAGAAAATAAATGAGAGAAAAAGTAAGCAACAACTGCTATTAAAAGTAATGCCAGGCAGCTAAAACTGGTCTGAGTACATTCCTAAGAATGTAATTAGCCAAATCTTTCCAGAAATTAAACCATCAAAATGACATTAAAGGACACTTTAAAAATGTATTTACAGAGTGAAAGAGCAGTCATCCTGGCATATTACCATGTCCTGAGGGTTTCCCTTCTCAAAAAGAACAATGTAGACAGAATTAGATACTGTGCTATGAAGAAAGTTCGAATTGTCACAGATATTTTGTGAAAAGCTATTTCTTTTTTTTTTTTTGTATTTCAGAATATTACAGTGGTACACAGGTTTTGGTTAGATAATTTACTTTTGTACAGTTTGAGTCAAAGTTATAAGTGTGCCCTTCACCCAGATGGTGTGAATTGTACCCGTTAAGTGTGAATTTACCTTCTTAATTCCCTCAGCAATGCTCAAATTGAGAATGAATTAACCCAATAGGCTGTTTTCTGATTTCTTTGTCATCTTATAGGATGATTAAAATGACTAGACCCAAAGTAAGTTCTACCTATGACTTTTCTGAATACCAACAGTTTTTAAAGGGCAATGAATGCCCAGATATGTGCTGAACTCTGCCAGTATCACGGAGCTTATTTCTCATAAAGGTAGACACTGATACTCCATTTCCTTCATGAGCACAGGGCCAACTCATCTCCTCCTACTCAAGGATGTCAATAAAACAGAATTGCCTGCTTGTTACTTTTGAAGGTCTAGAAATGTACACTCTTTTAATTTCTATAAGATGCAGTGATGCATAAATTTATTCAAAAATGCCTTCTGGTAATATGCCCATGTCCCCAAATGTGATTTTGTGAACTTAAAAGAGAGTTCCCAGATAAGGTGACAGAGGTACCAGAAATACCCCATCAAAAAGGAGAGGCTTAGGCACTTTGATGACATATGGAAAGACTTTTTAATTACAAACATGCATTATGAAGTTACTGGGAGAAAGTACAGTAATACCCCAGCAGAAGAAGTGGCTCCATGGAGAATGCAGCAGTGTTTCTGAAAAGAAGCATGTGGCCGTATGGAAAAGGGGAAAGCTGTGCAAAACCAACTCAGAAAAGGAAAGATGGGAAGTGATCAAAGTGAAACAAAAAAGCCACAGTGTGGTCCAAAGGGTATAATTAGATCTCACTAGTACAGCCCATGATGGTGAAAGCTCAGGAGGAAAGTGATGACAATCCAGAATGTGTCATTGGAGAGCGCAAGCTCTGTGTTTCTAGCTGAACAGAAGAGAGCAGAGAGCGGGAAGACAAGACTTCTGAGGCGCAAGCCTGAGACCCAGGCATGCGTGGTGACCAACAAGCGAAAGCAGTGGTAACTGGGATGTTTGTGTCCAAATAGAAAAGATCCTAAAGACTAATTATTTGATGCTATTTGGTACTTTAAACATGATCCGTCATCTCTAGCTGCAGGGTGGCCCTACCTACTCAATCTGAACTAAAATTACTAACTGTCAGAAATATGATACCACTGGCTAAAGTGCATGAAACCAGCTAAGTAAATTATGAATCCTAAATCAAGGTTCTATAATTCTTTTTCCTTGATGGTTAAAAAAAAATCACAATTTGGTTTACGTAAAAAAATCCATGAGCACTTTAGCTATCTCATGAAGAGATACACTTCTACTACATGCAAGTAATTGGCACTCTCCTAAAATTCTAGCCATTTTATACTTACACCCAACAACACAGGAATTGTACACTGCACCCCTGTATATGTCAGACTGTGGTAGACAAGGAACAGAGGACGTGTAGAAGAAAATCTGACACCTCAAGACACAGCCTTAGCTACCAGAAGGGATTTTCTCTTCTTTGGTAAATATTCTCCAAAGAAAGCCCATCCACCCCTTCCCTCCCTAGAAGCACATGTTCCTCCTCATATCAAGAATCCAGGCTTAATTCCCAGTGATAACGTGGAGCTGACTTGTAACTGTTACCAAGAGCTGATTGTTACATTTTCAGGACATTTGCAAACCCATTATTTGCAAATTAAACACAGCCATTGTAAAAACCAAATTACATAATTTATGTTAAATAAATTATATTAAAAAACAAAAGTAAATTCTCAAAACTCATTCTTTTCTAATTATCCTACTACATTTACTATTATCAATGCTCTTGAGACTATTTACAGCTATTGTGTCTGTATGGTAGAAATGCTACACAATGGTCTGCTTCTGCATCCCTCTTCCCAACTTTGTTTTCATGATGTCATATTGATACCTTGTAATTGGGCCATGGTAACAGTATTTCCACTATGGAAACTGGCAAACACTACAAATCAGATCTTGTTTTATTGATTGTCTAGACCAGGTGTTGGTAAACTATGTCCTACAGACCAATACAGTCCAGTACCTGTTTATAAATGGCTCATGAACTAAATACTCAAATAGTAGTTGAATTCCTACAAAATAGCCTCAGTTTTGGCTGTTGGGATGCAAAGCCTAAAATGTTTACTACCTGGCCCTTTTCAGAAAAAAATTTGCCAAGTCCTGGTCTAGATTTAAGAAAGTAATGGAAAGAAAGTTTATAATGCAGATTAAACTTAAAAGTGTGTTGTGTCTCTAGACATCACATTGTGACTAGTACACACACAAAAAAAGAAACCATGAGGAAATATTTTTCTAGTATTTGAAAACTATTCTTCAATTCACCAAAGAAGTCATTCATGTTAATAACAAACAAGTGAAGTTCAAACATAGGTCTTTATTGTTTTCACTTTCTGAAGGAAAACAAAAACATCAACTACATCCTTGTTGGAACTATAGTCATTCATCAATCACAATGCAAGAGTAGCATAAAAATTAACTAGTTCATTCTATGAGAATTAATTAGCTTTATGATATTTACAATAAAAAAATAAAGAATATTTATTATATTATTTAGAAAATGTGTGTTACATATCACATATACCCCCATACCAGTAATGTTAGGTCATTAAATATGAAATGTTTGATTTCAAATCAAAACTGTAGTTAATTATACCTCAAATAATAAGCAATATAATTAATCAAAATATGTGCCTAAACTATTGACACAGTTTTGCCATCTTAACGGTAGCTTGTTTATGCCAGCAGCAAAGAAGCTTGGAGAGCGAGTGGCAATGAAATCACAAAAGGTGTTTTCCACAACTTGTTGAGAATTGAATATTTTTCCTTGCGAGAAGTAAGCCAAAGCCTGAAAGAAGTGGTAGTCAGTTGGTGCAAGGTCTGGTGAATACAGCGGATGATAGACAGTTTACAAGTCCAGCTTCTGTAGTTTGAGCAGCATTGTTTGTGAGACATGTGGTCAAGCCTTGTCTTGCAAGAGGATTGGCCTGTCTCTACTGATCAAACTTGGCTGCTTGATTGCAAGCATCCTCATCATTTCATCCAGTTGGTTGCAGTAGACATCCGCTATAATCGATTGACCAGGTTTCATGAAGCTGTAGTGGATAATACCAGTGTTGGACCACCAAACAGACACCATTAGCTTTTTTTGATGAATATTCAATTTTGGACTGTGTTTGAAAGCTTCATCTTTATCTAACCATTGTGCCGAACACTTGCAATTGTCAAAAAGAATCCATTTTTCATCACATGTGACAATATGGTGTAGAAATGGTTTGCCTTTGTGTAGTGACAGCAAATAAAGGCAAGCTTTGAGACGATTTCTTTTCTGATGCTCATTTAATTCATGCAGAACCCATCTATCCAGTTTCTTTACCTCACTCACTTGTTTCAAATGGTCCAATATTGTTGGAATAGTAACATCAAACCTTGCTGCTAATTCACACATAGGTTGAGATGGATTCGCTTCCATGACAGCTTTCAGCTCATCATTATTCACCTTGGTCTCAGGTCACCCATGTGGCTCATTTTCAAGATTAAAATCACCAAAACAGAACTTCTCAAACCATCAACATACTGTATGTTCATTAGTCACATCTTTTCCAAACACTTCATTGACATTTTGAGCTGTATGTGCTGCATGTGCTCCACAATGGAACTCATATTCAAAAATAACACAAATTTTTGACTTATCCATGATTTCACAAAAATTACTCAAAAAAAATTTGACAGATAATCACAAGCTAAAATGTGCATTTGAAAAACTTAGGATGTACCCTCACAATAAAAATAAAATAAGAAGTGTCAAAGTGAAATGTCAGAGATAGCAACTGTCAAACTTAGTGCTTAAGGAAATCAGACATTTCATATTTAAAAACCTAATATATGTGTGTATATTTTTTTTCTAGAGAGCCCATTGTTAAACCTTTAGCAGCACACCACTGCTGATTCCCTTATCATCACTCTGGGCTGGTCTTAGGTACTTGCATGAATAACAGAGCATGAAGATAGTGATATTCTGAGATATTTGAGGTTAAGTCACAAGAAGATCTACAGCTTCCACCTGAGTCTCTTAGGAAGGTTGCTCTTGTGGTACTATTTTGAAACCTAAATGTCATGCTGTGAGAAGCCCAAGCCAGATGACAGTCGAAATTAAGTTCCCAGTTGATCACCATCTGAATGCAACTGAATGAGAGAGACTCTGAGCAAGAACCGCCCAGCTGAGCCCAATAAACCCATAGAACTATGAGAGAGAATAACATGTTGTTTTAAGCCTCTAGGTTTGGGGGGTGGCTTGCTCTACAGCAATAGAAAACTGAAGCACCATTCTATTCTGAGGAGGAGGCAGTGAGAGGGGAGCTAATTGAACCAATTGCATCATGACCTCAGGATCCCAGGTTGGGGTATGGAAGCTCTGTTTTGTTCTACACCCATGGTGCAAAAACACATGGCAGGCATGTTGGGGGGGGATATAATGGAAACGAGGAATAGTTTTGAATAATACACATCCACATTTGCATATACATCTAAATCACAGAATGCCATTCTCTACTAGACACACATCTAAGAAAATACCAACTAATGAAACACGAACTCTGCTCTGTTCACTCACTAACAACCAATCACATTTGGGCTCCCTGGAATGGCACACATCTCCTCCCACAGTTTTCATCCTTCCTGCACCAAGTCAACAGCCATTTCTGAGGCCAGCACCACTTAAATTCCCCACAGCCTCTTGAGGAGGCTGTGTCCCCATTGCATCTTATCTCACTACCTCATTCCTGCTTCACAGTTGCACAGGGAAGTCAGGGGAGATTTCTGGGCCCTGAGGAGAATGCGTGCCTGGGGCAGGTTCTGTGTTTCATATACTCCCCCTTCTCCACCTGCTTCCCACGAATGCCTCTTTATCAGTGTGTTTCAGGGGAGGAGAGACGAGGTCAAGGAAAGCACAACTGCATTATGAGTAACTTTATGATCTCTAAACCTTGGATCACTGCTTGTCATAATTTATTCAGGCTGCTATAACAAAATACCTTAGACTGGGTGATTTATAAATAGTAGAAACTTGTTTCTCACAGTTCTGGAGGCTGGGAAATTCAAAATCAAGGTGCCAGCAGATTCAGTGTCTGGTGAGGACCTATTCCTCATAGATGGCACCTTCTCACTGCATCCTCATATGGTGGAAGGGACACACAGGCTCCCCCAATCCCTTTTATAAAGGCACTCATCCCACTCAGGAGGGTGAAGTCCTCATGACTCAATCGCTTCCCAAAGGCCCCACTCTTAATACCACTGCACTGGGGACTAAGTTTCAACATATGAATTTTGGAGGGACACAACCATTCAGAGCATAGCAGTACTCCTGTTGCAAAATGATAACTAGAAAAGGTATTGAGGAATTTTGTACCATTTAGGGAAATAATGCCCATTTACAAAGAAGCATCAGTAGATAAAGTTTTATGAATCATTTAAGTTCATTTGAAATTGACCAATAGGTAAAACAGAGAAAGTTTTTCAATGGAAACATCAAGTTGCCTCCAACTTGAGTTTAGCTGGAGATACAAAGCAAGAATTCCATTATAAGACATTTCCAGGTAAACAGGTTTTGCAGACTTTATTTTAGTGTCTTTGAAATATGTTTGAACACTGGCAGAAGGAGCTACCTACATATAAATTGGAAGGATTCTAAATATTATAAGCTTTAACCACTTAGTACAATTTTTCGAAGACAAATGATGTTGCTGCTGATACAATAAACCGTTCTTTAATTAGAGATCTTTGATTCTTTCATCTCAGTTACATCTCATTACCAAGAACCATTCATAGTCCAACAGAAATGAAAGTCCATATCCACTTTTCTGGGTCCATGTTTCACTTTTTCATCCCGCCAACCTCCTCCAGAAACTAGGAATCGTTAGCTCTAAATTAGTTTCCAATTGTAATTCACACTTCACGTGCCTCATGAAGACTGATTGTTAAGTTCACACAATGACCATATTTGTCATTAGCTTTAAGCCCCTTTGACCTCTTCAGCCAAATATGAACTGAGAACTCCTAACACCTCAACTACTCAGGGCTTCGTTACTTGGAGTTACTATAGTGCTCAAAAGTAATACTGTTTCATTTCAACAAAAAATCTCTAACCATTAAAATTTTTCACTAACTGATCAGGATACTCTCTGTTTTGAACACAAATTTTAAAAAGCTAAATCACAACAAAGAAAACCAGAATACCAATGTCCCTGAATTCTAGAGACAGTCTGAGAAAAAACATTAGACTTTTTTCCTTCCTACATGGTACATCCTCTCTAATCCCTTGCCCCATAATCCTTTTGCCTATTATAATACTTTTATCTACTTGACTTATCTTGCCAAATCTCCTCTATATTGGGGGCTGATAACAGCTTCACTATGAGCCCTTAGAATGCGGATGATGTTTATAGTTCAAAAGTAAAATGCTTTTTTAAACAAGCAAAGATGTGAAGATAAAGAGGAAGAAAGTTTGCTGTAGAGAGTAGGGACAGGAAGAGTGCCAGCTAAGGATTGCTTATGGATGACTGTCTGACACCAGGAGTTTGGGGCAACGACTACCCCTGATGCCTTACTAGTGAACCCCTGAGTAGGCTCAAACTCTATATTAGTCTTGCACCCTGGCACCATGTCCCAAGCAGTGTACATGGTGCTGGAGCAGGATCGACCCGGGTTTGGTCCTGGCTACACATCAGACAAATGATTTAACCTCTCTAGATTCCAGTGTCCTCACCTCTAAGATGGGGATTATGGCAGACACTGGCTAATTACTCTCCAAACTATTCTTCATACTGGGCACATAACTAGACTACATTTCTCAGCCCCCTTCCAGTTAGATGTGACCATGTGGCTGAGCCAAGGAAACGTGAGCAAAAGTGACAGGTGTCACATCCTGACCAGATCCATGAAAACCTCCTCCAAGCTCTTCTCTCTTTTGGAATATAGAATGGAGACGTCCTCCAGGGAAACCCTAGATGCAGCATGTTGAAGATGGTCTCTGAATCAGCCCTGGCCACCTGACCAGGAACACCAAATGAGATTGCTGCACAAGTAAAAAATAAACAACTTCTGTCTTGAGTTGCCGAGAGTTGAAGTTTATCTGTTCCAACGGTTGGAGCCACCTTGACCAACTCGGGGGTAATTTTAGTACCTCTACCTCCTGCTGGGAGGGTTAAGGAAGATACTGCTTGTTAAATTCTCACTCTACCATCTGGTACACAGTGAACACTCATCATCAATTGTCGACTCTCATAGCATTTAAGGAAGAGTTTGCAGACCTGGACCCAAAAGCAAATGGAGGCACTTGGGATTTAGAACCTGGAGGACAGTTTGCATGTATTTCCATAGATTGGGCAGAATGGCTTTGAAAAGTCACCTTACTTTTCAGTGTAAGTATTTGGGATTTTGAAGAATATCCTGATCAAAAATAATATATGCTCCTCCAAATGAGAATATGCATTCCATCCCAAAATAAAGTAGGTGAATACTCTACAGGTACATTTACCATGGCTTCAAAAATCTCCAAGCTCGAACAATGAGAAATCATATTTGGTGCCTAAAATCGGTAAACCAGATCTCAGACTGGTTTGCTGAGTCTTAAATCCCTGTTTATAATGGGTCAATTATGCTTCACTGAGGCCCAAGTAAACTTTCCCTTTTGTCAGGGAGGAGTTTAACAGTGATCCTGGGAATTCATTCTGGTCTGTGCTCTGAATGCTAATGGAAAATGTTAGTATTTTTCCCTCTGCAGTGTTCCAAGGTGCAGCGTGGCTGGTAATCTCTTTGCAGGGCAGAATGAGTCAGAGGTCTCTGAGTACTTTACCAGAATGCATCCCATGTGTTCCCCATTCCGGGTTTCAAATAGCAGAGTGGCTGGCCACGAGGAGGTCCCCAGTTGAGAGCATAACAGAAGAACAGCCCAGAGCCCCAGAGAGAAAACAGACCTGAGCAATTCTCTCAGACTTCAGCTCTGAATAAAGGAGACAGCATCTCAGCAGTTGAAAGTCTTCACTGTTCCTCTTTTAAAGGAAATTGATTTGAAATTTTAAAAAAAGTGGGAGCAACAGATAAAATATGCTTAGCAGGCAACAAGTTCATACAAACAGTCTTATTGTAAGTTTTATTCTTTTAAGTTGTCTGGAAAGTGACTAATTTCATGATAGCATATGTTATGGGTTAAATTTTGTCCCACAAAACTTTTTATATTGAAGTCCTAACCCCAGTACCTCAGAACGTGACCTTATTTGGAAATAGGGTTGTTGTAGATATAATAAGTTAAGATGAGGTGTTTAAATGGGCCCTAATCTATTATGATTGCTGTCCTTACAAAAGGGGGAAATTTGGACACAGAGACATGCATAAATAGAAGGTGGGGTGAAGATGAAGGCAGAGATCAAGGTGATGCTTCTAGGAGCCAAGGAACACCAAAGACTGCCAGAGAAACATCAGAAGCCAGGTGAGAAGCATGGAACAGATTCTTTCTCACAGCCTTCAGAAGGAACTTACCCTGCCAACACCTTGCTCTTGGACTTCTAGGCTCCAGAACTGTGAGACAATATATTTCTACTGTTTAAGTCACCCAGTTTGTGGTGTTTTGTTATGGCAGCCCTAGCAAGCTAATTCAGTGTATATGTAAGAATAAATCATAGTGCAATTGATCATAATAATTCGGTGCCTGGTTATTGTCCTTCCTGAGTAAAGATGCAAGTGACTTATAGCCTTTCAAGAGATGCTCAAAGAAGGCGTAATAACATTTGGCGTCAGCAAGGGAACCATTAATATGGTACTGCCGTGAGCAACCTTGCTTCAGTGGTACCTCATTAGAATGAAAAGATCTGTTCCTTTCTCTTAATGTTTTAATATACCGCTCTACTAGGGAGTAAACTAGGCCCAAGAAGTATAATCAATACCAGTTCTACTGACAGAAAGAATAAAGGCAAAGTTTGTTCTAGTGAAGCACATTCTTTGATACCCATAAATTCTCTTCTGATAATCAAATCAGCAAGCAATGAAAAGGGCACAAAGGATCAGGTACGACAATAATCAATGAAGTGGATTCCAATGCGTGATGTGCCTTCCCCACAAGATGCATGCTGCATTCAGACTTGGGATGGCCTGGAGGCCACGTGGAATGGGGCTGCAGTTTCTTTTCCAACAGTCCTTTCCATAAGAAGGGCTGCCCCTCTGGCCATGCCTCTGATAAGACCATTTCTATTCACTGCTCATCAAGGTCACATTCATTCTGACCTCATATACTGAGCAAAGCATTGAAACTCTGTATTATTATAATTAATTACTTTTTATGGTAGTTCATTCAGCAATTTACATAACTTTGATTAGGTTACAACTATCATTTGTGAGATATACTACAATAAAAATGAAAGACAAAGGATTTAAAAGCCTCCTCCTTACCATGTACAGAGTCAAAGTTAAGCTATCAAAGGCAGTGGTTTCTACCTCCCAAACCAATGGTTCCCTCTGAAAAGCATGCTGAAGAGCATATGTTGCAAGGAGATAAATCCTTGTGATTTTAAGAATATTTCCACACAAGAAAATTAATTGGGTCACCAGGCAAATAAAGGCCATGGCGCATACAACTGTGGAATTACAGCATTGCAAAGGACCATCAAAAATGTAAGGAATCTTCTTTCCCAATCCCTGGCATGCTACAGAACCGCCAGTTGATTTCTTCCAGTGACAATAGCTAACTACTTTGCAATGCCGCCCACTCCATTTTTGGACAGCAGGATAAGCAGTGCTGTCTATAAATATGTGGGCCATTTTTTATCCGATGTCAGCCTTCAGCCATAATTGTCTAGAAGAAACTGGTTGGGAGGGGAAAAAGTAGGTTGCCTTGAATGCCTAGCTAGGTGGCTTTGCTTTCCTAGCTGATTTAAGTTCAAAAGGAAATGTAATAAAAATCAGATATCAAAGAGACAAATTGCAAACATCAGTAAGTATTAACTATTTGTATTTATTAAGCATCTACGGTGTGCCCAATTTTCTGTACCAGAAAATTGAAGGGAGACAGAGGTCAAAGATACCATCATTACCCTCAACTAACTTAAAATATTCCCTAACCAAGATTAAATATATGAAACAAGTTTAAAATTAATGAAAGATATAGCATAAATTTAAGTCCTAAATTGGTCATCTAGACCACAGCGCCCACGAGTTCAGAGGGTAGTAATAAAAAATGGAGAATTTATGAGTTGTCATGAGGCACCTAGGTTGACTATGCTTTGGAGGACAAATAAGATTTGGAAAGTCATAGGAATTAAGAAGTTTTCTTTGAGCATTTACCTAGATTTAGAGGTATATGCTCAAAGGGTAATTATATAACCATTCCAAAACACACAAAATAAGATTGTGGGGATTCTGTCATTTCTTCTCTTTTCTTTCTTTCTTTTTTTTTTTTTTTTTTTTTTGAGACAGTGTCTCACTCTGTCACCCCAGCTAGAGTACAGTGATGTCATCATAGCTCACAGCAACCTCAAACTCCTGGGCTCAAGTGATCCTCCTGCCCCAGCCTCCTGAATGGCTGGGAATGCAGGAACGTGCTGCCCTGCCTGGCTAATTTTTCTATTTTTTGTACAGATGGGGTCTCGCTCTTGCTCAGGCTGGTCTCGAACTCCTGACCTCAAGGAATCCTCCCACCTCAGCCTCCCAAAATGCTAGGATTACAGGCATGAGCCACTGTGCCACAATATAAGATTGTGGGGCTTCTGTTATAATTTTTAAAAGTGAGGTGAATGGGAATGAGAAAGGAATGCTGAAATATAATCAAATATGAGTAGAGACTGGGAAAATACCACTATAATCACAGGACAATCTATAGAGAAAACCAAACTCTGGCCTTAACTTGGGGATTCTTTCAACCGACAGATTGGATAAATTATGTGAATTTTCTCTATCAAGGAAAATATAGAAAATGTTATTAAAAAGTTCTTTCTTCATTTCTCAGTCACCTTCAATATTACCATTATGCAAAAGTGAAAAGCTCCCCACTTGTTTATATATACAAATATCCTTCTCCCCTCCTCGCAGACCATACAGTAATTCCAGGGAAGTACTTAACCACCTGATTAATCACTGAACCTGTGTGTAAATTACTGTCAACATTAAGATGATCATTTTATCACTTATTCTGCTTGATAAACATTTACAGTTTAACACATCTGACAAAGCCATTTGTACAACCCTGTAATATAAATGAAGGTACATTAAAGCTATGGTAAGTCTATAATATTAACAGCCTTAAAATAATTTGCTAACTACAGACAGTTCCTTAAGCAATTACAAGATGTTCTATGTTAATTTAGAAAGGGATTCCAAACAAGGCATTTAAAACCTAATAAGATGCCATTAAATGTAGGGAGACAGGGAGGGGGAAAAGAGGAAGAAAACCCTAAGGCTTGAACTAGTAGAAATGATTCTCAGAGCTACTGACCCTTGCAAGATCCATGTTTTCCTTGGGTATCTAGGCACAAAGCAGATTTCTAATTGAAGGTGATTATCTAGTTACTACATCCTAAAGTGAATATATTTCTTGTATTGATTCATATCAACAACTAATTACATGGGGATTTTATCAATCTGAAAGTTTACAGAAACAGTAGAGTCTATCTACCAAGTATACACAATGAGAACATGCTCTGTGAACTCTGAGGCACTATATAATATGAGAGTTTGCCTTCAAGTACTCATATAGATATAGAAGCTGAATTACGTTAATCGACTGGGCATAAATTTTACCAAAAGATCACAGAAAAAGCAACAGTCTTGCTCTTGGGTTTTCTGAGGTGTCAACACCAATATGAATGCCTGCTGTTCCACAGAAATATGCACGGTATAGTCACCATCACCATGAGTAAAAAAGAATAGCAACATACAATTCCAAAAATCAAAATACAAATTCCTACAGAGCAAATTTACTCTCCATAAATTTGACCTGAGAGCTCAACCAAAGGTTGATAATTTGATCAAGGCAACATAGCAATAAAATTCTGCAAGAGCACAAAAGTGCCTTTGTAAAATATAGTTCCCATTAGTTAGGTTAATTAAGATTAACATACAAGTCATTGAAAACCCCCAAAGTAGATACAAGGTAATTTGCCAAGGAAGCACACAAACACAAGAGTAGTATTCATTCTGAGTCATTCATTTAACACACTGGAAAGAGATTCCTTATTAATACTTGACTTGTCACCATTGTTTACCACAATGACATGCATCCATGCATCCATATAGCTTACAAAGACAAGTTGTTTTTGAAGAAAAGTTCTATGAAAAATGCAGCGTGGCACATAGAAAATATGGATGTGAACCTAATCACATATATTATTTAACAGGTTAAATACACACACACACACACAAAATGAGTGTGTTTTAGGTTTTGTTGCACTAAGACAAATAAAATAGCATTCATCTTGAGAATCCAGGTGTAGCATGTTTCATTGACTTTCATTGTTTTCACTCAAAGCAATAACCTGCATTTCAAGTCAAATATATCACAAAGAAGCGTTCACAGCAAAAGACTATGCTATGGAAGGAGTTGTATTCCAGTTACTTACACTGTAATTGTGTGAAATCTACCATTGCTGAAAAAGCATTTTCACCCTTACCTCAAGGTTCATGTTCACAGTACTAATGGCCACTTTTATTTCTCCATCTGACAGTTCCTTTAGATCTTTCAACATTGTCTGTTCAATACTTAAACCTGTGAATGAGAGGAAAAAACCTTATGTTATATTTGGACAATGTTTTTTATAATAGCAAGGTATTATTTGAATAATTCACCATGTTAATTTTCAATATTTTCCCCTTTAATATCACTTCATCTACAATAAACACACACACATTAAGTCAATAATGGCATTAATGACAATGTTTGCATCAGTTGGGATCCCAGCAGAAAAGAGAATTCGCCCCTCACAATGCAAAAGAAGGCTCTTTGATGGAAGGACACTTACAGAGATGTGGGCAGGACTAAGAGAGTGAATGAAAGATGGTGAGACATCCAGAGACCAGCAAAGGAACAAGGGAAGGAAACAGATTGGAACTGGAGAAGATTGGCTGCCAAAAATGTATCACCAAAGCAGGAAGGGAGCAGGGAAGATCTGCTACAGCCTCATTCTTCTCCTTCTCACTACTTCCACCTGTTACTAACTCTTCTCATTGGCCAAACCCAACCAGAAGCCAGTGCTGAGGGAGCTCAGAAGATTAAATACTCAGAGGTCAGATTCTGGAGGCCCATAGAAGGCAAGGGCAGGGAAGGGATGGGTGGAGGTGGGCAAATGAATAACCATGCAAACTAGTCAAATAATACCAAACAAGGCCAACATTTGCCTTCAGGATGTGTTTCAGTGAGCTTGCATGTTTTCTAGTATAATTTTATTCAAAATACACTTCATAAATGTGACCCATAAAACTATCATAATTAAGTTGCTCATCCTTGTAATTGGCTCTGGCAATAGGAGTTATTGAACTCCTTAATTAAAGGGAATAATAATCCTAAATGGCTAAATTATCCAGAACTGAACAGTTGTAGTCAGTAGACCAATGTGACTCAGTGAAATCTATCACAGCAAAACAGCAAAGGGTCTGGCCTGACATTTAATTCGCACTCTATACAATTACATCTGATTAGGCCTACCCTCTTGGGAGGAAGACCCACAAGAAAGCCTAGTAAAGCCCATGTACCCCTCCCAGATGTGTGTTCAGACCTCAGAGCCAACTGCTTGCCCTGCCCTCTTAGAACACGCTGTCAATCACAGCAGCATGGGGAAACACAGAAGCACTAAATATTTTTCTTTGACTCAAAGATTGAAAAGCCACACTCTTACATACTGCAGCCTAAAACGATTTATAAATGTATGGTGACATTACAAGTTTGGTGTCGTTTTGAAAATGTATGACAAAATGCCTACCATCGTGCAGCCGTACATACATGTACACCCATGTATGTATTTTGCAGACGCTGTCAGCACCCTACCCCATTTCCTCAGACTTTCCCATCCCAGTAGGCTCTACCACCAGCACCTGCACTCTTTTCCTGGGGGTTTTCTCTGGCCACCAGAGCCCACTCTGGAGAATGAAGACCCCCAGCAAAACCTGATTCATAGCGTCTGTCCATCTCTGGGGTATAAACGCTCCAGCTACCAATCCAACATCAACCAACTCACAAAGTTCCTGAATATTTAACCATCAGCTCTTGCAGCCCAGGTGAGCACATTCCTGCACAGATCTTCACCCCTCGAGGGGAATGACCCTGAGGCGCACTTTCACACTCTTTCTCAGGGGTCTGCAGAGGGGGTACGCTCTGGTTTCCCGCTGAGCTAACTGGGTCGATGAAGCAGTCCACAACCCCAGCAGCTTTGCCTGGGATCACCTCCCACATACACTCAGGCTTTGCCCCTTTCGGATCCCACACTAAGGGAGAAAGTTATGCAATTTAGTGTCTGCAGCTTAAAAATAGATAGTCTGGGTTTAAATCCCAGCCTGGCCACTTGCTGGATGTGTGTGTTTGTTGCTGGGAAAGCAAAGAAGCTTTCTGTGCTTCAGTGTTCTCTCTGGAAACGGGGGATAGTAGAGGCCCTGACCCTTAGAATTGTCCTGAGGACGCAGTGGGGTAATCCCTGCAGAGTTATACCATCAGAGCCTCGTACATATTAGGCATTCAGTGAATTACAGCTATTTGCCATTAAAAAACAGTTGATTCAGGAAATTCACTGTCCTGAGAAAGCTTAGACTTAGAGAATGATTTCATCAGCTTAGCCATCTTCTCTCTCATTTCTTTCTGAAATTAATTGATTTATGAAATCCCATTGTGCTTGACATTGCTCCTGCCACATTCTCAAAATAGAACCCTGCCAGCACAGGGATTGCATGTAATGATGCCTCTGGGGTGTGCATCAGACACATGAAGTAACCACACACCCGGGCTCGAAGGCCTCAGAGGCTGTAACACAGGCTGTCTGTCTCCAGGAGAGCTGACATTACGTGCCTGGGAATCTTCCACAAGCATGTGCAAAAGGGAAGAAAGGAAAAACACATTCAAATTTCCTTTCTTGGGCTTGACTACACTCTATGGCGCAAACCATTCCTACTCCATAGTGGTGAGAGAGCCGGGGACAGAATCACTCACCCTGAGCACTGAACTGGCTCTCCTGAAGGATGTTGATGATATCCTCTCTTGGAGGCAAGTTCGGAAATTTTTCCTCCAGGATAGAAAGAATTTCTTCCTGCTTCTCTGTGATCTTCTCTGAGTCCATGGCCATCCACTTGAAAAGGATGCTACCTGAGAGACATAAATAATATGCCCTTAAAGCTTCCAGACCAGCCAAGACAGGGCCAGGAAAATCAATGTTTTCTGGCCTCTTTATTTAAGTTTTCCCTTCCTGTTTCTCACCTGGACCAGAGAACTCCACAGTGTAACATTCAAGAGGCAATTTGTAGGCCGGGCGCGGTGGCTCACGCCTGTGATCCTAGCACTCTGGGAGGCCGAGGCGGGAGGATCGCTCAAGGTCAGGAGTTCAAGACCAGCCTGAGCAAGAGCGAGACCCCATCTCTACTAAAAATAGAAATTATCTGGACAACTAAAAATATACATATAGAAAAAATTAGCCAGGCATGGTGGCGCATGCCTGCAGTCCCAGCTACTCGGGAGGCTGAGGCAGAAGGATTGCTTGAGCCCAGGAGTTTGAGGTTGCTGTGAGCTAGGCTGACACCACGGCACTCTAGCCTGGGCAACAGAGCAAGACTCCATCTCAAAAAAAAAAGAGGCAATTTGTAGAAAATCCTTCATATACCATCTTCCCAGCCTCATTATTCTCCAGGTGTTAATATTACGCTCTACCATTTAGCTGACTCTAGCATGCTCTTTGGTACAGAGTTTATGAATAAAGGAGTGAAATGTATTGCTTTCCCCTACCCCACACAAACACACAAACAGAATATACAGTGGTTTTAATTGATTTCAAAATGGAAGTTAATGGTAAACTACTTAAAAATATAGTCAACATTATTTCCTTTAAGGGACCACAGGGAATACTGTTCCCACTTACCACATTATTAATTTTACATACAAATTTCCTCTTTTTCACAGCTAAATGATTGCATAATCCCACTGTCGATGGCTAAGGAATCTGACAAGGTGGTTAACCTGAAGTTCATTTCTAATCTTCCAAGCATCATTCATAGATTTGAAGTAAAAGGCTTCACAATCTGGGTCTAAATCACAGGTCTAGATTACAAAGTAATTTGCCAGTATGCATGACCTCTCACAAACTGCTGGAATTTCTACAGATAGTCTCACCTTGAAAGGGAGGAGTGACCATCTATTACATGCACATCCTCTGTCTTTTTTTTTTTTTTTTTTTTGACACAGAGTGTCTCTCTGTCACCCTGGCTAGAGTGCAGTGGTGTCATCCTAGCTCACTGAAACTTGGGCTCAAGCAATCCTCCTGCCTCAACCTCCTGAGTAGCTGGGACCACAGGCGTGTGCCACAACACCTGGCTAATTTTTCTATTTTTTGTAGAGACTGGGTCTTGCTCTTGCTCAGGCTGGTCTTGAACTCCTGAGCTCAAGCAATCCTCCTGCCTCAGTCTCCCAGAGTGCTAGGATCACAGGTGTAAGCCACCACGCCCAGCCTTACATGTGAATCCTCTGCACCCCAAGCCCAGATGAACACAGAGTCACAGGCGGAGAGAGTTTTCCTTAATGATGAAAAATTCAACTCTCTAAAAATCCCCAAATCTGTTGACTAATGAAGACACTAGCTTCTGTTTAGCTCTCAGTGTAGCCTTAATGTCAATCATGGGAGAGCAAAAATGGAAAATGAATAAAGGAGGGAGGCGGAAAGAATGTAAAGGGGGAAATGGGACATAAAGTATCCAGTGAGGGAAAACTATGGTACCCAATCTAAACACATGGCCTAAGACCTACATGACCTAGAAATGAGGTCTACTTTTTCCATTAAACATGCTGAAATGTCCCAAGTAAGTCATCTGGTCTCTCTGTTCCCATTTGCCCATGTTTAACAGAAATAATACTGCTTTCCCAGCTCACAATGTTATACTGAGAATCAAACAAATGTAAACATCATAATGAAAAGTAAATACTGCCAAATATATTTAAAGCATTTAATTCATTTGTTGATTCACAAACAATTACTGAGCACCTATTATGGGCCAGATACTGTGCTAGATGGTAATGATTCAAGATTGGAATAGAGATAACCTTGCCCCTTGAAGCTCATCATAGTTTGGACATTACCAATGAGTAAACACATACATTTTCAGTATAAATTTATAAGAAATATCACTGGGGAAATACACAGTACTCCACACCTAGGCCAGAATTTGGGGGTCAGAGAAGTCTTCCTAGGGAGAGTTAACCTAAGTTGAGACTGAAGGATAACTAGGCACTTAAGGCAAAGGCAAAGGAAGGGGGAGAGCATGACCTAGACAGACCATGTGCAAAGGCACTGGGGTGGGAGAGAATTTGCCCAGTTCAAAGAATAGAAATCAATTAGTTAGAGGTTGATACTATGATTTTAGGGGGAAAAAGTTTGAAAAATTAGGTCAGAGAGGTAGACAAAGGCCAGATCATGAAGGGCCTTACAAACCATCTTAAAGTTTGTCTTTTATATTCTAAGGGAAATGGGAGTGTTTAAAGAGTTTTAAGTAAGGGAAGTGACATGCTCAAATTTATGTGTTATAAGAATCACTCTGGCTATCATGTAGAGAATAAATTAGACAAGGAATATTGGGAAGGTCAGTAAGGAGGCTCTTTTGGATGAGAACCAAGAAAGAACAGTCAGCATGCAGAGAATTGGACAAATTCAGTTTGAACAATCACTTGAAAGTGGAGGGTAGCCAACTGGATTTTGTATATACCCTGTGGTCTGTCCATTTCTGGCATAAAATCCAACATATAAAGATGATTTGCCCACTCATTATGGTGAATATGAATTTCAAAAAATTCCTCATCTGCTTCTAGTTCTGATAGACCACTTTGTACCAAGAACAAGGATAAAAGCTAGATCAAATCCAAAATAATAATAACAACAACATGTGAAAGCATTAGAGAGTTACCCAAGTGACTCTCTTCGAAGCTAAGATCCTGGGGAGAAGGTAAGTGCAGAGAGGTGAACCTAATGGCATTTGCTAATTCATAAGTTATAGCCGATGGGCTTGTTACCATCCTCCATGTGGGGGTTCTTTCAGGTTCTTGGTGATTGTTGGGAAAAGAATTTCAGGATGCACCACATAAGCTAAAAGCAAGCAGCTTTTATTGAAAGATTTAAAGTGAAAGTTGAAAGAGTGAAAGTACAGTCTCTCAAGAGAGAGTTGGCAGGCTTGAAAAGAGCAGCTGCACCGCAAGGAAGGGATTTTTTTGGTCTTAAGAAGTTTCACTAATTGAGGGAGGACTATTCAAGGCTAAGGGGTTAGTTTTTAATAAGAATTTGGGTAGTAATTTTTAGAATTGGGTTCCCTCTCATTTTCATACTTTATATGGTTATTTCCGAGCTGTCATGGCAATTTAAAGGGAAGAAACATATTTAAACTATAATGCAAATGATATTGCACTTAACCAAAGTTCATGCAAAGTGACCTAGAGAGCTGACAAGCCCGTTGAAGCTGGCGCTTGTCTGTGGTTATCAGCCCCTGTAGTTAGACTTTAACACCCGCACCCACTCTGCAAGCCCCTGCATCCAGCTCCTAACCTGTAGCCTAGTTGGCTTCTGCCTGAGGGTTGCTCATTTCAGCACCTGCACCCAACTCTACAAGCCCCTGCATCGGGTCTCAGCCCTGTGTCCTAGTCTCCTACTCTAGTAGGCTCAGAAAGTTAACAGATCTAACAGAAGTTTCACAGGGCAATGGAGACCAAAAACTAAAGTTTAGAGCCCTCTACAGAAAAAAAAAAATCTTAAGTAGCCCAGGTTTTGAGATGGGAGTCCTGGAGAGCTCCACCCTAGAATAAGGGTTGGAAAACTACCGTCTGCAGGTCAAATCTGGCTAACTTCCTATTTGTATAAATAAAGTTTTATTGGAACACAGCCACACCCATTAATTCACATACTGTTTATGGGTGCTTTTGTACTATAATGACTGAGTTGAGTAGTTGTAACAGACACTGTAGGCCCATAAAGCCTAAAATATTTGCTATCTGGCCCTAGCCATAAGAATTTTGCTGACCCCTGCTCAAGGAGAAGTGTGAAGCAAAAATGTACTAGTCCTCATGAAGACTGAAATCTTTATTTGAATCAGCTTAGGCAGAAAACAGATTAAATTTATCTGCCACTCTTCTAACTTTAGAGGTGAAAAAGTAAATCCTTCCAAGAGCCAAAGAATTTCATCATCCATGATCTCATCATCTCTACATTTTTTATATACAATATTCAACCATTAGTTAAAAATGACCAATCATAAGGGAAATAAGATGAATGATTGGAAACCCTAGAAGAAAAAACTCACGAGAAAAAGAATGGAAACAGAGCCAGAGGAAATTAAAGAAAAAAAAAAAAAACTAGCTGGAGAATTATAGTAGAGAATTAGAGTCTATAAACAAAATAACCAAATTAAATTTTAAAACTATAAATTTAATAATTGAATTTAAGATCTCAAAAATGTATATTACAGTAGATTAGACATGGGGAAAAGACTAGCCAACTGGAAAACATGTCAGAAGAAAACATCTGTACTGAAGCATGGAGAGAAAAAGTGATGAAAAATATAGAAGTGAGTGAGTGTAAGAGACACAAAGGACACGGAGAGAAGTCTAACATACAGGTACTAGTTTTCCATGGAGAGGAGAGAGAATGGGCTGAACTAATGTTTGCAAAGGCAATGGGTACACTAAATTTCCAAAATTAATGAAAAACATGACTCTAACATTCAAGAGAAACTATGAAGCCAAATCAGGATAAACACAAAGAAAAAGACCTGTAGGCACACGAGAGTAAAATTGCTAAAAATTATAGAGATGAAAAAAAAATTTATATCAATCAGAGGAAAAAAAATTGCTGTCAAAGGAACTACAATAAAATCGAGAACAACTTCTCAGCTAAAATGATGAAAATCAGAAGACAATGAAATTATATCTTCAAAGTGCTGATAGAAAATAACTGGCAATACAGAATTCTACACTGAATAAAATCAAATGAAAAAATGAAGGCAAAATAAATACAACCCAGAAAAAAACACTGGAAGGATATGTCACAAGAAGACCTACACTAAAAGAAATAGTAGAAGAAGAAGATGGAAGCAAAGAAATGCAGGAAGAAAAGAAGAACTTTGGACAATGTAAATATGTAGGTAAGAATAAATCAACACTCACTATATATTAATAAAACATTTATAAGAATATCTTATGGACCGTAAAATATATGCATTAATAAAATACATTTCAATAGTAACAAATTGCAGAAGGATCTAAGTAGAAAGTGTTCTAGGTTCTCAGATTAGCATGAAATGACAAAAGCATCAATTTATATGAGATTTTAATTATGCTGTAATCTCTATTGTAACTACTAGAAGGATATCAAAAATACTTATTTTGTATAATAATAGCAAAAAAAATGAGAGGAAAGGGGGAAATGTGAGACAAGTAGAAAACAAAGAGCAAAATGACAAATTAAACCCAGGTGTAACAGCAATCACATTAACTATAAAGAGGCAACGTATTTTAGTTAAAAGGTAAAAATTATCAAACTGAATTTTAGAAACCATGATGACAATATGATATTTACTGGAGCATACCTTAAATATAATGATATTGGAAGGTTGAAAGTTAAAGGGTAGAAAAAGACGCAACATGAAAACACCAACCACAAGAAAGTTGGTGTAGTAAATCAGACAAAACAGACTACGAAACAAGAAGAATTACATGAGATTAAGGCAAACACTTCTTTATTATTAAAGGGCCAATCCTCAAGAAGATACATTAATTCTAAATTTGTGTGCACTAATAGCACAGCTTCTAAATATATAAAGCAAAAATTGACAAAACTGGATGAAGAAAGATAAATCCATGGTCACAGTGGGAAACTTTAATCTTTCTTGGGAACTCTAAGAACCAGTAGGAAAAAATATGTAAAGATATAGAATATTTGACCAACATGAGTAACAAACTTGACCTAATTAATATATATTAAACGTTATCAACAATGGCAGACTATACTTTCTTTGCTAATACAAATGAAACATTTACCCAAACTGACCATCTGTTGAAGCATAAACCAAGTCCTAACAAATTTCAAAGTGTTGCAATCATAGAGTTATATTCTGTGGCCACATGAAAATAGTCTAAAAATCAATAATAAAGCAAAAACAACAAATAACTCATGGCAGAAGAAGAAATCACAATGTAAATTTGAATATACTTTAAACTGAATGATAATGAAAATATGACATTTAAAATTGTGGGACTCAGCTAAAGTTTTACTCTGAGGAAACTTTATAGCCTTAACAGCATAGGATGTTTTAAAAAGAACATTAAATTCAAATAAAAGGTAGAAGAAAGGATATAGTAAAGATAAGAGCCAAACTTAAAGACACAGGAAACAAACACATAATGGAAAAAATAAAGAAAACAAAAAGTTGACTTCTGGGAAAAACAAATACAAATAGTTTTGAAAATGGCTCAAGAAAAAAAGAGAGAGGAGAGAAAGAAGGCATAATTTACCAATATTAGTAATGAAACCATGACATAACTACAGATTCTACTAACATTAAAAAGTAAGAACAACTTTATTGTAATAAGTTTTAAAATTCAGAAGTAGTGGACACAACTAGAAAAACTCAACTTGCCAAAACTGGTAGGATGAGAAATTTAAAAATCTAAGTAGTTCTGTATCTACTTAAAAATGAATTCATAGTTCAAAAATCCGTAATTCCAAACATTTAAGAAAGAAACACATTGATTTGACACAAATTCTTCCAAAGAACAGAAAATGTGAGATTTCCTAACTTATTTTATGAATCTTGCATAACCTGGATACCAACACCTGACAGGGACATCACAAGAAAGAACAATTAGAGAAAAGTCTCATAAACATCGATGCAAAAAAATTTTTAAAACTAGTCCCAACTCAAATTTAACAATGTGTGATAGGATGTTGTGTAGTCACCAAGTAGAGATCTCCCAGGAATCCAAGGACAAATTCACATTCACAGAGCAATCCATATAATTCACCATAGTAATAGAGTAAAGAAGAAATATCATGTGATCACCTCAGTAGATGTCAAGTAGTAAAACTACTTCATAAAATATGAAATTTAATCATTGTATAAAATCTCAGCCAAGTAGAAATAGAAGACAACTTTCTTTTTTTTTATTTTCTATTTTTCTTTTTAGAGACAGGGTCTTGCTATGTTGCCCAGGCTAGTGTTAAACTCCTGGCCTCAAGCGATCCTCCTGTTTCAGCCTCCCAAAGTTCTGGAATTATAGGTATAAGCCACTGTGCCCAGCCCTAGGAAGACAACTTTCTTAATTTGATAAATGACGTTTATAAAAACCAAATAAAAAAAGCAAACATCATAGCTAATCGTGAAATATTAGAAGACTTTCACTTTAGATTAGGAATGAGATCAAGAATGCCTACTATTACTGTTCCTATTCAACACTGGACTGTGAAACCTAGCCAGAGAGGAATAAGGCAAGCAAAAGAAGTAAAAAATGTAAGGAAAGGAAAGAAGGAATAAAAACTGTCTTTTCACATAGACCAGCGGTCCCCAACCTTTTTGGCACCAGGGAGTGGAAGACAATTTTCCATGGACGGAGGGCAGAGAGGGAGGGGAGGATGGTTATGGGATGATTCAAGTGCATTACATTTATTGTGCAGTCAAACCTCTCTGCTAATGATAATCTGCATTTGCAGCTGTTCCCCAGCACTAGCATCACTGCCTCAGCTCCACCTCAGATCATCAGACATTAGATTCTCATAGGGAGTGGGCAACCTAGATCCCTCACATGCACAGTTTACGGTAGGGCTTGCACTCCTGTGCCACGGATCTGAGAGGAGGTGGAGCTCGGGCAGTGATGCAAGTGATAGGGGCAGCTGTAAATACAGATAAAACTTCCCTTGCTAGTCCACTCCTCACCTCCTGCTGTGCAGCCTGGTTCCTAATAGGCCACGGACCAATACTGGTGCACAGCCCAGGGGTTGGGGACAGCAGACATAGATGATATGATGCGTATGTAAAAAAACTACAAATCTATAAATAAGCTTAGAATAGTAAGTAAATTCAGCAAGTTTGCTGCATATAAGGTCAAGAATATTAAATTGCCTGTATTTCTACAAATAATCACAAATGGTTAAAAATCAAACAAAACTGTTAAAGAAAACTGCAATAGCATCAATATATAAACTACTAAGGAATAAATGTCACAAAAATGTGCCTGGCTTACTTTCAAACCAAGAATCCATTTTCTTAGATTTGGGGATCTTCTTTTTAAAACATATAAAATAGAAAGGCAGTGTTCAAGAATTAACAGATACTGCATTAAAAAGAGACTACAGAGTATTTCAGTGAAAGGAGACTTCTGACACTGACTTATGATTAAGTTTGACTTGACTATTGCAAAGCAGATAATGTACTGACATAACCAGGAAAAACTAACTCAGAAAGATGCTCCCCATACTCTGAGTTGATTTTACTGCATAAGAAACACTGTGGCCCAACATTCTCCCAGGGCCCCATCTATGGCAAATTTTTCTACTTCATATTAGAAATCCATTTAGTTACAAACTCAGTTAAATATCTATATCAAGATATACAGCAGCCAAGGTACCTCTCAGCAAATTCAAACCTGTTTTTGTAGTAAGCATTGACTTAACTTCCAGCAAATTTTGCAGAATGAAAAAAATACTTAAATCCATAAACACGTACCCAAAAGTGTCCCAGCTATTCATAGGTGAGGTAGAGGGAGGGAGTGATTAACAGAAAGCACCAAAGAAAGCAATTACAATAAAATAGTGACAAACATTTCATTCCATTAGAAAAGAAATCAACCACAATGTTCTTTGCTCAAAAGAATGGAGAAGTGAAGGACCTCTTGCCAAAAGCAATTGCAGTACATTAATATTAAACATGATCTAATGAAGTCAGAAGTTGTTTGGGGAAAACATTCAGCACAGTAAAGGCATATTCTGCATGATAAATTCTTAGCAGAAAAGAAGGGATTTAAATCTCTTTTCTTCTTTCACTTGGGATTGATTTTTTTCACACTAAAACAAAAAAATTAAAGAATGAACAATAAAGAGAGAGAGGGAGGAGGAAAAGAGAAGGAAAGAGCAAAAAAGAAATACAATTTAAGTCACATTTTTGTCTGAAAAGTTGCAAGAGGAAGCATATTAAGTACTTACTATTCTTACAAATTTAAAATGTCTAAATTTAAGAATAAGGATTATCTTTGTATGATGGAAGAAATATTAACATTCTGAGGCTGAGAAATCATTTTGGTTTTATATCTAGCAGAAATAATAATTTCTTTCCCCTACCCCCAACATCTTCCTAAGCAAAACAGTCTTCCCTCTCCCTAAGCAAAACAGGCAGTGTAATTCCCTTTGGACTTTGTAACCATTTTGGGAGAGGGATGATTCACTCTGGGCAAGAGGGAGAAAAAAAAAAAAAATAGTTGGCTCTGTTCCTTTCCTATTTGACCTCCTTAAAAGGATCTTTTCAAAGCTGTTAATCCAGGCTACTAAAATAGCAAGCAACTATTCTTTATTGAAGATCAAATGGAACTACCAATAGAAAGCAGAGAGTTCGTTTTTTCAAAACCTAGAGCATAGTTTTTCCACTTAGTCCTAACCTAAGAACAATTGCTGTTATTTGTTTCCCTCTTGTCTTGTGGCTTCTGTCAAGGCCTTCTTCAAATTAACTATGAAAGGCCATTTGGGTAAAGTGTGGTCTTGATCGGAGTGTGCCTGGCGATCAGTGGCTGAAATCTCACTGCCAGCTGGTTCCCGGAAACACAAATACACATATGCACACACTCACAAAGCCCCAATGTGATGATTCAGCAATTTAATGGATCTTAAATTCGGCAGTACTCCTCCAGTGCACATCCCTGGAGAAATAATAGAATACAGGTTGAGGAGTCTGGCAGGTCTGTAGCTGTTGGCTTTTGGCACAAACCCAGGAAGTAACCAAGCACCAACTTTAGGCCACCATGACTATATAATGTGGCTTTTAGGAACATTAAGGTTGCAGTGTGTTTGAAAATGATAACAAAATGATCTAAGAATCAGAAGGGAGAAGGGAGAAGGGTAAGAAGAGGAGGGGGAGATAAAAAGGAAGAAGAGAAAGAAAAAAAGAAAAAAGGAGAACCACACAGCAGAAACAGAAACGGGTAGGGAAAGGAAGAAGCTAAAAGGTAGACACATTTCCAAAAATCAGGGCCATTTATGATCTTATCTGCATGAGCATTTTCTTTTCTTACACAAATAATTAGAAAGTAATGCTACATAAATACGTGCTTTCCCAGATGGAACTGGATGCTAATGATTTGTATGCTGAAATTTCTAAGTTTTGGGGTATGCCCTATTAAAAGAGAATGACAGCAAGACCTAGCTACTGTAAGAAGTATTAACTTTTAAAAAGGCAAATTATTTAAATTTTGTTAAATAGCCCACAAAGCTGAACACACTCTGGCCATGGCTGAGTCACCTGTTGACATTTATCCATGACTGTCCAGCCAGGGCCCAAACGACAGAGTGACAAGGGAGATTACTAGAGAAGCACCTACTTCTAATTGGCATATAAATGATCTTTTAACAACATCCATAATAATCATATTCTACCTCAATGTTTGAATAGAATGATATGCCATAATGCAAACACTGATATATAGCTACAGCAATAAGACTAAAAAGATTCAAATATGATTGAATTTAAACATGTATTTTCTATATTTCGAGAAAAACCTCAGTACATATAGAAAAGAAATTTGTAGTAGAAAATAAGGTGACTAGACTGAAAGAGAAGCTGATTAAAGAATAACGTTATTAAAGGAGTCCCCATAGCCTGATTGAGGGGTGGGAAGTAGCTGACATGCTGTGCACAATCCTGTGTAAACCCCTACTGCGTGCAGGAAAGGATAGTTAGAGCTAGGGGATATCCATGACATCATCAGGTGTCTTTGCAAGATGACTGATACAACAAAATCTCTAGACTTAGTTTTGTCTTCTTAAAATGAGAAACTGGTATATGTGCTTGTTTCAGTACGAATATGAATGAATATTCATAATTAATTATATTTCTATTTTTTCATTGGTTCCAGGAAGCTCATATCCAAAGTTTCAAACCACGTACTCTTTTTACTCCTCCAAATTTATAACTGTATCTGATTTTATTCCTTTCTCTACTTGTTTTCATTTTTCCTGACCCTGACTTTTTTTTCTGTTTTATTGTATTGCATGCATTTTTGTAAGCCATCTCAAATAGTCTATGGAAGAAGGAAGGGAAAAATAATAAAAATAAATAGTAGCTAGTTAGATAGACAGATAACTGACCTACGCAAATAGATATTACATTTAATATAAACATAGAGATATGAAAACAAGGAGTGTATACACTATATGATTTCATTTATATAATACACAAAAACAGGCAGAACTTATCTTTAGTGTTAGGGTGAATGCACAGGAATGGTAAAATTATAAAGAAAAGTAAAGTAAATAAGAGTTAACCATAAAAATCAGAATACTGGTTACCTCTGGTTAGGGAGAGAGTGAGTAAGGATGGCAAGTGGCAACAAAGAGTTCTTCTTTACCTGGATAATATTTAAAAAGGTGTTCCCTTCATGAAAATTCCTTGACTTGTTTAAGTATATTTTGCATTATTTTTAGTCCATGTATTATACTCCACAAAAGGGCTAAAATTACATCTATTTACTTATTTATACAACCAAATGATGAAAATGAAAACAAATCCTTTCAAAATACCGAAACTAATTCCACCAGGATTTCTAAAAGCTTAAGAAAAAGATTAAAAGAAAGAGTTTATTGCCTAGAAGAAACAATGTCCAAATTCTAGATGTTAAGAACGTTGGAAGGATGGACTGGAATTGGAATGAAAATTAAAGTACTGTAGCACTAACTAAATCAATGCAGTCATAAAAATAGAGAGCACATAAAAAGTCTTGCAAAATTTATTTTATGAAAGTATTTATTGAGGGTCTACTATGTGCCAGGCACTGTTCTCGGCACCAGAGACACAGCAGTGAAGCAGTGCACACAACACGTGAGGTCTCTTTTCTCATGAAGCTTACGTCCTGGAGTGAGGGAGTGAGAGGGAGGAGGAGACTTGGTGATAGGCAGAAAGACAGATAAATAGACAGATGAAAACAAGCATTCCAGTAGGAGGGAACAGCTTATATAAATCCTCAAAGGTGGAAAGAGTTTGGCATAGTTGAAAATCTGAAAGGTCTTTGTGCCTGGAACACAATTGGGAAAGGGTGAAATCTCATCAGATGATGTCAGAGTAGGCAGAGGAGAGGAGACATGGTTGCTAAGGGTAGAGGTAGGGTGCTTGGATTTTGACTGTGATGGGTTATAAGCAGGGGATTGGCATGACCTGACTTACATTTTTAAAAGGTCATTCTGACTACTTCATAGGCAATGGATTTTATGGAGGAAATAGGGCGACACTCAGGCAGCTATTGCAGTAGTCAAGGAGAGACAGAATGGCAGCTTGGATTGGGTCACTGGTAGTGATCATGGAAAACATGAGGGAATGCAGGTTATGTTCTATATGGAGAGTCAGCAGGACTTGCTGATGGATCGATATGGAGCGGAAGGTAAAGGAAAGAATCAAGTATAACTCCTAGATTGTTGCTTGAGTAATTTGTCAGGGCCTTTTACTGAAACGGGGAAGCTAGAATAAAAGCAGGCTTAGAGCTACCGGGGACTAGAGGGTTCCATTGAGGCCATGTTAAGGTGGAGATGCTTATTAGATACACTTGTGAAGATGTCACAAGGGCATTGGATATATTATCTGGAATTCTAAAGAGAGGTCATGGTTGGAGATACAAAGAGTCACAACCTGTGCATAATATTAAAGTTTGGAACTAAATGAAGTCACCTAAAGATAGTGTATAGAAAAACAGAATGTCCCAGGACACATTCTAGGGCACTCCACTACTTAGAAGTTGAGCAGAGGAAAGGGAGCTAACAAGCAAGACTAAGGAAAAGTAGGCCCAACCTTTTGCACATTAAAGAACACATTGAAAATTATGATGTTTTCCCAGCACGGCAGGCTAAGAGGCGTACGTAGGGTCTTCCCCAAGAACTGAGAGGATCAGTATCTTGACCCACCTGAAACCCATCTATAGCTCACCAGCATGCCTCAATATGACATGTTCTAGGATATGACCATGGGAATGAAAAGCAAAGGACAATCAAATTGATGAATTACTTAGCTCATAGTACATTCAGGTTTCTTTGATAAGAAGTTTATAATAATGTATTCTCCACTGAGGTCTAATTATGATGCTTTTAAATACTCTTCCAAGTCTCAACCATAAATATCTAGTCTCATGACATCTGAAAACAGACATTTTCTCAAATTCCTTATGGCAAAGGTGTGCATAAAATGTTTGCATTCTTTTAAGACTTAGAAAAATACATTAATACATCTAGAAATGTATGTCAAATTAATGATTATTTAGAGCACCCCAAAATACAAAGTAACATTACAGCTGCTTCTAAAGAGAACCCTTTAGACAGAGAGCTATTCATGTTATGAAAAAAATGCTAAAATTATTTACAGGAACAGAGAAATCAAGTCCTTTTAGGTTTGATGTTACTACATGATTGAAAAACTATAAAATCTAAAATTGAGTTCAGTGAAAATAGCAAAATTGGACTTAATAATTCTTTTTTATATTTACTAAGGATTCAGGAGCTTTTTTAAATTGACCTATTGCCCCCAAATACTTTTTACCTCTGAACATTTGAGTTACTTCTTTAAAGTCAGACTCCTTGGATCACCATTCTTCAGTTCCCTCTTGCTAGAACTATTCAGTGATGTTCCATCTTCCCTAAACACACACACACACACACACACACACACACACTTTAGCCAAAGGTCTCCAGAGCCCTCTTTCCATCACAATAAGCCACCTACATGTTCTGCCTCCAGGGTTTAGTGAATCTGGCTGTCACAGGTAGAGGCTGTTCATCCTCTCAATTTCCAAGTGACAAGGAAGTGATGTCCCCATTCTGCCAGCTTCCCAATGCCATTTCAAGCCTAAACTTATGCAAAATCTCTGAGTTTCTTAAAACAAAACCCTTCACCATAGCTCTATTTCCTGGTAGCTCTGCAAACTCACACCAAGGTTATTAACAAAAGGGTCTGCATCCCTTCTCATTCCCTAAATCTGAGTAGAATCATCAACAGCAACAACAATAAGGTCATATCTCTGTGCCAACCTATTTCAGTTTCATACTATTTTAACTATTTATAGAAAATCAACAATGAGCTATTCATTGACTACATTTCTCTCCTACTAAATAACACATGTATTTTTTAAACAGTTAACCAAACTTCTTAGTTTACAAGATATTGAAACAAAATATTCTCTAGTGCTTGCCTGCACCACACTTTTGCACCGTCCAACAACTTCCCTCTCAGCTGAGACCCCCAATTACCCTTATTTTCCTTCTGCTCTGTCACAAAAATAATGGTTGTGCTTACTTAGTAGTGGAGGGCTTAGTTTCCCACAGAACATTTTTACAGACATCCAATGCCAGAAAACTATTCAAGGCATGTTTACAGGGGCCATCAATTCTAAAACCTCTTGGACCTTTTCCCCTCCAAATTGTGGTAGAAACAAAGGAAAAGAGTCCTCAAAAAAGTAGAGTCAACATTTTCTTGGTCTTCTTTTTTGAGTTCTTTCGGTCTGTTCATTACTGTTTTTCACTTTCCTGTGTTAAATACTTCTGAGAAAAATCTACGTCTACCATGTTCCAAATGAATTGTGGGAAGAAAAAAGAAAGTTTTATACAAAAACCAGAGCAGTGTCCTACGTGACAAAATAACTGAATTTTTGTGGTAATTTTGTGGCACCAAAGTCGACTGACAATTTCTAGCTTAAAAACTCCTCTTTGGAAGCACGGGGCTCCGCTGACAGAGACGAAAGGCAGATTAGTTGAATAATGGATGACGGTGTGTGCCCAGGCCCCCAGGGCTGAAAACAGGCCAAGTGAAGATGGAATATGTGACAAGATAGGGGGGAGGGGAGGAGGTGACATCTGAGTATAAAAGTCCTGACACACTATCACCAAAATGAAAGGTGTGCATTTTGCCATCCAAACAGTATCATATAAACCAAGCATGTAAAAGTATCAGGAGATATTTCCACAGGGGAACGTGAAATTCTGGTCCGAATTCACTGTCTCGGAGCAAGAATCGCCTCTGGAAGCTATGAAAGCAGCCGGAGGAGCTGTTCCAGCGCCCCAACGGAGGTGCAGCAGTTCCCTTTAATATTCTTGTCTAGTGAAACAGCAAAGGCCCTTCGTTCGTGCCTATTTTTAAATGCACATTTTTAATATTCCATATAATGCTACTCTTTAACAAACTCTTTACTCCCTGCCTCTCTGATGAAGCTTCCCGGGGTCGTTAAAGGGATTGTTAACCCAAGAATGGATCACACTCTTTCTCCATGAGCAGGCCGGGAGACACTCCATTAAGCCTTGCAGTGTGTGATGGAAGGAGCCGGCTCTCACCTCTGAGGAGCTGAGCCAGCTGCTCCGTGAGGAGCTCGGGCGCCTCCTGGAGAATCTCTTGCAGCACCAGGGAAGAGGAGGACTCTCGGAACTCGAACCTGGCGTCGCTCTGCTCAGCAGGACTAATGACCTTGACAACTGCGGATTCTAAAGTTTTGTCCTCACTGGAAAGCAAACGGAGGAGAGGAAGAGAAAGAGACATGACATGTTTTCTCTCACTTTTTGGAATGATTTCATCTCTGCTCTCACATAAATGACTTCCTCTCAATAACCAAAAATGTGAGTAAAATCACCTGACTCAGAAGAATAGAACATTAGTCTACGTGCTTCCACATTTCATGTCAACTCATTTCTCTTCCCCAAGGTTCTTAAAATACCTTCATACCTTAGCAGCTTTCTCTCTAGTTCTGCTTTGAAAAATAATAATGATAGCCTACATTTATTGAGCTTCTACTATGGGCCAGACACTATTATAAATACTTTAGGTGTATCATTATATTTTATACTATAAAATAACCTCAAAAAATGAGTTCTCTTAAAATCCCCACTTTACAAATGGGGAAACTGAGGCACAGAGAGGTTTAAGAAATTTGTCCAAGGTCACACAAATGAGTAGTAGACTAGCTAGTATTGAAACTCTGAGAATGTAGCTCCAAAGTTTGCATATCCAGTCACTGTGGTATAGAAAAAATGCTACCGGGTTTATTTACTTCAAGAATTATGCATTATATGTGAGATAGAGTTGGATTCTACCAAAGGCAGGAAGAGAGGTATGAATGAAACTAACTTTATTCTTCCTGCCTGTCAAAAACAAATGAGTGACAATGAAGGAAATAAAGATCTCAATTCATTTTTGAAAACTATTCTATTTTATAAACAGTCCCAAAGCCGGAGTTCACCACTTCAGTCTCAAAATCAGCATAGATTTTTCTATTTTAATTGGTAACAAAACTCTTCCTCAGAATTTGACACACACACAGTGGCTTCTTGCATTGTCTTTTTCTGTGTCTATTTGGTTTGAAAAAGTTAACATATAAATTTATGTCAAGCATATCATTATTTTGAATAACCTGTAGTGGTACTTTGGGCAAGTCATTTACAACACGGAGTTACAGGTTGCTTATCTATAAAATAAGAGGTTTAAACTAGTAATAAATGAATATTCAAAAATCCACCCTTCCCTTATAGTACAAAATGCTGTGGATGAACAAACCAATGATCAAATGATGTTCATAGTCATCTCTACATATTTTTCTATTTCACTTTACTAAGATTTCTCTCTTAAGAACTATTCAGTTTTATCTAGTGTTTAATTTCAATTTTTGTTACACATTTTCAGCATCAATACAAAAGACTATTGTGTTGCCATAAGAAAATGTTTGAAATGTTTAAAATTATAATTTTGGTCAATTTTGCAAGAACTTTCCACTTAAAGATGTCACATTTGAGATGTAAAAGTAAAAACAGAGGATCGGCATAGATCAAATTTTTCCATAAGAGAAGAAAAAGACATTCCCTTTCCTTTGAGTGTCCTCTGCTTTGAACATATCTCCTAATCCAAACACATCCTGAACAAGGTGACATTTTGCCCAGAAGAATCTTCATCCAGAGCCTCACATTGAGCCTTACCTTGCCAGCACGCTGCTGCCAACAAGTGTTACAGATAACTTCCCTTCATCATTTAGCTGATGCAGGTTAATTTCATCCCGGAATATGTGGAATGATTCAGGGATATTTAGCTCTTCTAAAATAAACCTTGTCTCGGTGAAGTAGATGAATTCAGTTCTTGGTATGTTCAGTACCGGTAAACAGAGAACCCCAGGTGGACTGACCTACCAAGAAAAAAGTTGGCTGAATTACTGAAAACAGCAGGAGGAAAGGGTACAGCTACATTTCCTCTAGTCTTCGGGTAGCTGCCAAAGGGAATGTAAGTCTTTTGGCCTCACTAAACCATGTGACATTCATAACCAAATTTTCCTGAACCCAATTAGTAGAGCATTACCTACTGGTAAGTGGCCCCTAATATTTTTTAAACTCCTGTTACTCTACTTGAAATGTCTCATGCCTTACGTGAAATAGTTTATCTCACTTCAACCCCTCTACAATTTACATATATATATATAAAACATATATTTTTTAACATCTTTATCATCTGCCTACCCTTTCTAACATTAAGAAGGCAGGTTTTTTGTTTTTTGTTTTTTGTTTTTAAGCTATGTTTCTAGTGCATAAAACAGTCTGGCACAAAGTAACCATTTAATATATATCTGTTGAATGAAATACATGAATCAGCCACTACTCCAGTACACAAAGTACAAAGCGCTCCAGCAGAGTGGGTTTTCTTCCACCTGTTGTGCTAACACTGAATCACAATTGTGTAATAATCACCAACTTTTTGCATATGGCAACTTATTTTTCATAATTGAGAGTTGTAGCAAACTCCTGAGACTGAAACTTGAGAGGAGAAGACGGCTCAATAAACAAGTCAAGAGCATGTGACCCGAACCTATCCTGTCAGGACCTGCTATGAAGCTGGTGTTGGCAGAACCAGGTAACAGCCCCAGTCTCTGTTGTGAGACTGCGGTGACGCCATTTTAATGGGGACACAGACCACTAGCAGGGGGTGGGGCCCGGTAAACGAAGGGAAAAACACGGAGATATAACAAAATTCTCAGTCTGTGACCCGTCAGTAATTCCACGTTTGCCTCCACGCTCGGTGGCAAGCCTTCAAAGAAGAAGAGAATCCATGTCTCCTTATTTTTATCTATCTAGCTATCTCAATCACTCCCTCCGCCAAAAAAATTACTTCTCCTGTCCCTTTTGTTGGATGTCATGATATTCATTCAAGACATTGTAGTAGGTGGTGGTGGTGTCATTATTATTATGTAATTTCCTTAAAAGTCCATGCCACTGTCAGTCTAAAAAGCAATCCCGTTCAGTCAACTCTATGTTCTCTAGATAAGCAACATTTTTTTTCTAGGAGTCAAAAAACCAGTTAGTAAGATTAGTGTGTAATATGCATGTCTTGACACAGGCCCATTCATCTCCTCATACCAATTAATCTCCCTTGTAAAGTTCAACAAATTTTAAGATAAATTTGATCTAAAGCCCACATGTAGAGATCAGAATATTTTACCCAGCATTTTTGTCAGAGCAGTTCTTGCCACCCACTTGCCTAGAGCAGTTGCCTAGAGCAACTTGCCTAGAGCAGTTCTTGCCACCCACAGCTCATTCTGGAAGACTGGATTTCATGCGAATTTAAATCACTCTAGATCAGCTATGCATACTATCAAGGGCCAAGGATCCAAACAAAATTGGAATAAAACAAATCAGACTCTGAAAAATTAAACATTGTGTGACATTGGGAATAGCACCCAAACACTCATGATGCACATTTTTTAGGCTTTAAAGTAATAAAGCCCAGTATCATGGGCTGATGAATTTTATGGAATTGAGATTTTAAAGCTATTTATTGAAAGGTCTTTTCCACTTCTATAGGTGTGTCATATGCTTCACAGCATATGAGAGATTCTCCCTCAAGGCAGATTACCACTGAGAATGACCTTGCTGTACAAAGTCAGGGCCAACGGCAAAACCAACAAGAATTTACTGGATGTAGATTTGACATGTAATACCTCTGTCACTAAAAATGCTAGCCAATGTGATTTTTTAAATTTAAGTAAAATAGACATATATGATTTACCATCTTTGTGGTTCATGTAATGTTCTCACAAGTTATTCTGCACGTATTTTTTTCTACTCCAAAGACTATCCCATAAGGATGATGTAGGAAAATAAGAAATTCTGCTCCTTACCTTTGTTAGTTCCCTAAATTCCTATAAAATTAATCAACTGTTATAAACATTTTAAAGTTTTTACTTGAAAGCCTTGACCTTATTATAGCAATGTTTTATAAAGAGAGTCGGTAAGAAGTAACCAGAACAATGCCTAACATATAGGAAGTGCTCAATAAGTACTTGCTGATTAATGGATTATAATACTTTATTCTCTGCAACAATAAATCAGAACATGAAAAATTAGGTCGATAGGTTTCTTTGTTTCTAGAAAATCTTTGTTCTTAAAAGTTACATAATAATACAAAATATTAAAAATATAATCCTTTTTTTCCTCACCTTATCTAGAAAGTAAGCATAGGTGAAGGCAGAAATGAGAGAATCCAAGTCACACGATTTGGGTCCAATAACCACATGGACCTTCTCCAGGCGTTTGCTTCGATTCTGAAACAAATTCAGATAAAACATCACGGTTTAACCAATGATGGATTAATATAAAGAGGAAATTTTTCAATCTTTTTTAAAGTATGCCTTATCTACAGTCATACACGATGGCAAAAAATCATAAATTTATCATGAAGTTTTACATAAGAACATAAAAATTGCACATGTTTAACATTCTGAAATGCTCACTCAAACTCTAGTAAATTGTCAGGAAGAGAAAATTGGTTTTATTAAGATTATTCACAATTTAACTTCATATGAACTGCATCTCTGAGTCATAATTTTTTTAGTAAAAGATCATTTTGTTCTAAGGAGCAGTTGCATAGTATCCTATACCATTTCCTTATGTAAGATTTTCTTCCTAATTTAAGATATAAAGTGACTTTTTTCATATCTCTCTGGCACACAATGTAAGCAAATAAACACAATTTGGTAAGGATTTATTTTTTCATGTCACATTTTGGGTGACAGGATAAGTTCTCTGCATTATATTCTATAATTTAGTAAATGAAACTTGTAAAACTTTTCTCTCTCAGAGAAAGACGTATGATTAGTATTAACATCATTGTTCTAAAAATACCAATTAGTTGCTCTTAAAAAGTATATAGTCACCTCTCTGGAGGAGAAGGCATACTGTTTTGTTTTGCTTTTTACTAGTTAACTCAATATTTACTGAAAATTTCTTTCTGGAAGGCTGACATTCTTTTGAAACTTCCAAAGAACCAACTGCTTCCAGAAAATTCCATAGCAAAACTGTCCAATTCAGATAATTGTAACATAAATTAATGTCTTTATAGTATGTCAGGGATGACACATGTGTATACTTTCCCCACTTTTCATCATTTGTTTTAAATTCTCATTTTAGAGCTGACTAGAAAGCCAACTTCATTGTAATTCTGCTCCTAACGGCTGTATAAAAGGTTAGACTGTTTGTTTTAATAAAAAAAAAAAAACTTATTCTTTTATGTGCAGAACAAAGATAAAGCACTATTTAATAACCTATGAGGGATTTTACTGGTGGATCTAAACATTTGTTGATGTTTGTATGGAACTGCTGATATCAGAGTCATAAACAAGTTAATAAATAACCAGACTGTAGCCCAAGGAACTTAATAGAGTAAATCTTGGAGGGAACTGGGTTAAAGAATCTATCGTTATAAACAAAGATAGCAGGATCAATGTTGCTGATGAGTCATCCTATATAAAATATTGCTAGACCAAAATAAACCTACATTTTTAAAAAATATTAAGATATTTATCCTTAGTCAAACAATATAATTTAAAAGTATAATATAAACTCTCTGAAGGTAATTACACCCCCCTCTCCCCGTCACCACCAAAAGTAGCTCCCATTTCTTCCTCTTCTCCCAGTTTCCTTCCCCAACCTCATAAATTTATAGATGGCTCACTAGGCGGAGTATCCTTTGAGAGTTCTAGTCTAGGCTCAGCTCTCACTCTCAGGGTTGGGCTGCTTCCCCTGTGCAAGACAGGCAAATATTCTAGGAGCACCTAAAGAAATTTAGGTAAATGGAATTACACTCCATTATAACACAAACAAATGCATTAGGAAATCATATTACTGCAGAATGCTGTTCTTCCGAGAAGCCCAAGGTCTAAGTAGACATTACCTCATTTCTCTTCCTCTGCCTTACTGTCTCTTGTAAGGCAGACAGTAAGAAGATTAACAACACTTTTTATAGGTCAGAGGAGTCTGCGATGAGGCCAGGTTTGTTCCCAGAATCCATGGCCCAGTGCAGTGAGCCCTGTCTCCTCTGCCCTGCACTAATGCCATAATGACTCCACGATGCCATAATGACTTCAGTGTCCCCCCACACAATGAGCAAGCACTGGAATTGAGGGAGAAAAGAGAATACTAAACATGCATGCTAAATACAGCAAGGCATCAGACATCTCTACCATCAAAATTACCCCAAAGCTGACCTATTTGTTTGTTTTCTAGGCTTGATCATTTCCAGACATTTCTGTGTTCAACCCTCAACTTACACAAAAGAAGACATGGAGGACATAGCAAGATGTGTGTGCAATTCATTGCCAAGGCCATCCCCAATTATTACTTAAAAAAGAAAAAACAGGAGCTAAATGATGATTGTAAACCCAAAGCATGCTAGACCAACTCTCACAATTCAGGAACTTTCTAAGATTATCATCATCTATCCCTCCCTCTCCATTTAAAGAGAAAAAGGTACATGGAAGGTCAGGACCGTAGCAGACCCTGGTGCAAAATTTTGAGGGTTCTCCTTGGTGCCATATGCCTCTATTTCTAGTGCCATTCACCCACATCTGCCATCCTTAGTCGATGCCACAGTTTCCAGGCTCCAATACTCTCTTTCCCCCACTGCTCCCCTCCACCAAAATGTACCATCCTGGTGCCCAGGCTCTCAGGGGACCTGTCTGCTTCTCCACCAGCAATTCCGATGCAGAAAATGCCAATGAGTACTCCTGGGTTCATGCATTACCAACGTAATACGCTCTGATTGTAAAAAGACAGATATGCCACAATCCAAAAAGATGACTAGAAACTTTGGCCTGGCTGAGAATGCGACCAAACGGAAAGAACATCCCAACCAGAAGGTACCTTTGGTGCCTGCCAGTGAGCTCTAAAAAGGCTCAAACTCAAAATATCTGAGATGCTGCTTAGTGCCCAGTTCCCACCAGCAATCACTGGTAAGAGAGAATTGGAGGGCAGCAAAAGGCAACCGTGCTCAGACAAACTCCTGGCTGTGTGGAGGAACAAAACATGAAACTAGTCATATAGATACACCCTGTAGGTGAGCTGCAGGAATGTGGAGGATTTGCCTCTTCAAATTGGGGTCAAGAACCAGAGAATACAGGCCCTGCTCTCAAGTTTTCCACCACAGACAACCTCGGCTGTGTGAACAGAGCAAGCACAGGGCTCGAGCTAAGGCTGAAAAGTCTAGGGACTGATTTTGGGTGTCTGGGGCAGGTAACAGGAGGTCCCCGCGGCACTGGTCCGCTCTGAGGCAATGGGTGCAGCTGCAGGGGCAGCAGTGACACTGGGTCATGGAACCCAGAAGAGTCTCCTGACGTGAAAGATACTCTGCACCTCTCACTGCAGGTCTGTGGGTTCCTTCCCAGTTTACATCTTCATATATACACAGACTCACAGATATTCAATCTTAGTATTGCTGTCCCTTGATACAGTTCAAACTGGGTTCTGGATTATTCACAAACAGACAAGTCATGCCCGGATAACAAGGACAATAATAATAATAAATGTACAATTTTATCAATTCAATTTATTATTGTCATTGAAGCAATGAAACCCTGCGTGTACCAGGTGCAGTTCTAGGCCCTAATGATACAGCAGGAACCAAATGGACACAAATCCCAGCTCTCATGGCAGGTGCAATTTAGTGCAAGGAGATCTGATGAACCAAATAATCAGATAATGATAAATGGAGAAAAATAAATCATCAAAGAAGGATAAAGTGTGCTGGGGTGAGGCTCACTGAGAAAGTGACATCTGTGTAAAGATCTGAAGTCAGGGAGCAGGACCTAAGGCCAAGAGAAAAGCCAGTGCAAAGGCCCTGAGGTGACAGCAGCCTGGCATGTTCAACAAATAATCACCACCTAGCGTAAACATTTTCTAAATGTGACTTTGTAAACTTCCATCCCCTAATATCAGCACAGGCACACCTGTCAGGAAACGGATGAACCTTTGCCAATGCCTAGACCCAGTGCTGCCCAGGCCCAGTACAAAATGGAATATGATAATGGGTTGCAATAGATGCTACACTACTTTGTCACGTGATACACTTCCAAATAGATGGACAGAATCTTTCTGCAATCAATGGATAAAATATATTGAACAAGCCAGTATTCCAGATCACAACATGCTGTCAAAGTGCAATCCTATACACTGCTAAAATGAGACTTCTTAATGAAGTTCACTTCTTATCTTTTTTTTTTTAAAGCTAGCGAAATGCCTACACATTCAGATTCGACTGCCCATTAAAAGAAGCTGCACTTGTTAGGCAAAAGCACTTTCAGACCTACCCACAGAAAACAGAAGAATCAATCAGAAAGAGGAGAGGGCGTTCGGGGCCCTCCATCAGCTTCTTCCTACCTGCCCCCTCTTAGAAACAAAGTTGCCCCTGCCTATAAATTCCCATATCTACAGTCTCACAATAAACCTTTTCATCAAAAAGCCCTTGCCATACGACTCATCTTCCCCAACTCTCTTTTCTTAAAAATTTTATGAACAATTTTTTTCAAAAATAATTAATTGAAATGAATTTTGTTGCAAAAATATTGTAGGCAAAACCCACAGAAGTTGGAGCTTGACTTACCTCACTAAACCGAAGCACATTTCTTAGTCTCTTATTTCCAACCAACAGGTAAAGAAATAAGAGGGAGAAAAAAGCCTTCCAAAATGATAGGATGGTACTTCCGAAGAAAACTGGGTTTAGACATGAGTTGGCATTTGAGCCAGTGCCCCCCTTGGCTACTTACCAGCCCCAAGTCGATGAGGGGGTCTGCCGTCCAGAAGACTGGCTGGGGATGGTACGGAGAAGGCCCAGCTCCTCTGCGGAAGCCCCCCTGCACCTGTGGCTGCCACGATTCTCAATAAGAAGACTCTGAGGTTGGGCAGGAGGAACCCTAATACGCTGCTCTGTAGATTCCCAACTACATCCCGGTCACAGTCGCTAGGAAAGCCAGGGTGGGCAAGGAAGTTTATGGAGCCACAGCAAGGACTCAGACGCCCAGAGCAACCTGGTCCTCCAAGGATGAGGACAACCCCTCCCCTCCATCAGCTCTGCCCCACACAGATAAAGCCACCTGCTTTGTTGGTTTGGTAAACAAATGACATGCCTCTTGATACTGGCCCTGGGTTGAAGATGATTTTGAGAATGCCTGACCGCCTGAATTTCTCTTTGTTGTTTGTTCCCAGCACCATTCTTTCCCTCTGGGCCCCAAACTTTCTCCAGGTAATGATAAGATTATGAGAAATTTAAAATCTCTTCTTTGGGAGAGATAAGGGACAGGTTTGAGCAAATTCAGCTATAATCAGGCCCTGTGCACCTGCACCTCCTTCTGTGTTTTCACATGCAAGAGGCCATTGTGGTGGGAAATGGGGGGGCCCAAACGTAAACCCAAGTTTTGCCTGAGGCCCTTCGTGGATGAGCAGTCCGAGTCCCCAGTTGCCTTCAGGCCAGGCTCCTTTTGACCTGGAGCAGGGGACACTCACTCAACTACTGTTTTGCCTTCTCAGCTTAATCTATTCTTCCTCAGCCTGTTTGCTGCCGATCTTGAGAACAGTGTTCCTAAGTGGAACCTCAAATAGAGTCTCTATGCATCTTCTGGATCACAATAATGACTTGTGCAAGAATTATTTTACTTAGAGCATTTAATTTTTTGCATTTTTGTTCAGGATTCTCATTCTGACAGTGGCCTTAAAGGACAATTTGGGGGGGCAGCACCATTAGTTTTCTTCTATAACTTCAACCTCAAAAAGTCAGGGATGGTGCCCTCAAATTCTTACCTTCCCCGAAGAGCTCTTAGGAGAATTGTCCTACATAGATTCCTAAGAGGTTTTCATTTTCCAGCTATCTCATTTTTGGGGGAGATGTATCCATTTATTACTGACTGGTTTCTTCCAGTTTAAATAGATGCTCCTTCTAGGAAAGTGTCCTCCATGGTTCTATAGGTCTTTATAAACTCTCAACCTTTCCCTTTTCAGATTCAAGAGCTGTCATTGTTTTTACCTAGCCTCATAGGGACATGCCTCTGGGTCCACAATCCTTGTGTTTCCTCTGACCTTGTACTATCTTGTGCCCCTCTACTGTGCTCAGTCCTCCAGGCTGGAGTCATTCAAAACCACTAAGAGATACTGAACTTTCAAAAAAGCTTAGAAGAGCTTAACTAAATGATCAATGTCAAAGGCAACACAAGAGTCTTCAAGGCCAAATGAGAAGAAACCCTCCTGCTACATATACATAGAACCCTATACTCATGTCATCTAAGGTTTATATGTTAATTACTGTATAAAATAATATATGTTTGTTATAAAACATTTGGAAAACGTTGAAACTCAGGGGAAAAAAAACCCTCAGTTCCCAAAGTTATGTTCATTACTATGAACTTTGAATATATTCCTTCTAATCTCTTTTTATGCTTTGATAAGAGTTCTCTTTTGCAATACTATGATCATATTATACATAATATTTTTAACTTCTCTTTTTAACTTAACAACACTCTGTGTTCTCTTAAAATTATAATTATAAACCTTATAATGGCCAGCGATGACTTCTGTTTGTTTTTGTAACCCCAGCTGCCAGCCTTCTGCTTTGCATATGGTAGGTGCTCAATAACTATTAAAAAATGAATGAATGAATGATTATGACATTTAATGAATACAGTATTCCTTAATATGGGTCATCATAACTTATTTAGTCAATCTTCTATTGTTAGAGATTTAATTTATTTTCATTTTTAGTAGTTTAAATAAGACAGCTGTGAATATTTGGAAAATAATATTTTTGTGTCCATGCCTAGTTATTTCTTTAGGATAAACTCCTGGATTTTAAATTTCTGGGTCAAATAATGTGAATATTTTTATGCTCACCAGAAAGGCTGTAGAAATTTATATTCCCATCCAAAGAAATACCTAATTCTCAACCTTCAACTGTGTTTTTAAGCATTATCATGTCGATAGGTAACATTGTGTCTTAATGTTGTTTAATTTGTATTTATTATGATCATGAATGCTTTAAAACATTTTTTTCATATGGACACAAAAATATTATTGTCTTCCTATAGAGACATTATTTTGTGAATTTTTCTCTGCTTAAGTTTCAGGATGTTTATCCTACTCTCAGTGATGAATAAACTATTAAAATATTATTAACATATTCAACTCTGGTAACATCAATAAGATACTATTTTGTTTTCTGGCCTTGGGCATCTATTGAACAAGTTGTTCCATAAAGTGCATTAAGTATGCAATAAGCATGCATTATTTAATATGACATTATCATCTTGAGCACTAAAGAACAACAGCACACTCTGTACCACATTATCCCCTACCTACCTACTCTGCTTCCTGAAAATGTTGCAATAATACACTTCAGACTAGGCTAGAAAACAGCCTAGGTCTCCCGGCTCTTGACTGCACTGCGTTTACTCCTCTGCTTTGCTTCATGTCAAAACGATAATGCAACTTAAAATTAAATTTAAGGTGTCAAACATATCATTATTAAATGTCTTTGAAAGTAGGAACATTTGGTAAGACGATAGCACCAAAAAGAATGGTAAATGATAAAAAACACAGTAGAAGATAATATTTGTACCATCTTGCCATTAAAAGGCAATATTTCTAACATACAAGAGTTCCTACATACTGGTTTTTAAAAAGACAAAAACCCCAATGGAATAATCGGTAAAGGATGTGAACAGGGCAATTAACAGAACAAGAAATGAATATATGAAAAGATATTCAATTTCATTAGTAGTCATGGAAATGCAAATTAGAGCAACAATAAAATGTCTTTTTCTTGCTTATCAGATAGCAAAAAATTAAGATTGATTCCTATGAGCAGCTGGGTTTGGGAACCATTGCCTTAAAGAGGACCCATGACAAGCTCCCAAAGACCATGTGGCTCCTGTCAACTGCAGAATACATCTGCAATTGGTTTTTGAAAGGGACTGCTTGAGTTGCTCTAGATCAAGCAACAATTTCAGGGAGTTGCTGGTGTTATATTATTTAGATTTACTGAAGTTTTGAGTTAGAATAGATCTTAGGATTCACTTTGTTGAAACCCTTCAATGATTTCCAAAATGAGGTAGTGCACCCAAGTGTTAGGGCAGAAACAATGCAAACACCAATTTATCTCATCCTTTTAAATTTCCTGTTTTTTGACATATGCTTTACACTGTCCCTTATATGCTAGCCAAGTAACATATTAGTAGAATTCAGAATGAATGTTTTGAGTGTATGTACTCAAAAGACTATTACTAAAATCATTGTACAACCAACAAAGGTTGGAAACTGGTTTTTATAGATAAGCCAACTGAGATCTGAGAGGTGAACAGCAGAGGCAGGCAATAACTCTGCATCCCGCATCTGAAGTCCACATGCTGCCTCCTTGGCCCAATGTTCTATTTCTACAATGGAGGATGGAGAAACAGGTGTCAGCCACACAAATAAAACTGAACAGTAACTCTGCAATTGCTGCGTGTAACCTTTAGTTCCTAGTCATGCATGTATTTGGGGATCAGCTATGCAGCATGAGAAATCCAGTTTTCTCTACATTGATGGTTGCTGGAGAGCCCTGGACACATCTTGAACTTTGTACCCCCAAGACTTCCTAAGGCAGCATGCTGCACGCAGGAGACACTCAAATCAACATCTGTTATTGAAAACAATGGTATCAGATGTATTAGTTGAGCAGAAGAAAGTTTTCAACTTTATATCATCTCTTTGTCATGTTTTTATGAAATAACAGTATCATGGAATAACACCTTTTAATAGCACAAAAGTCAAAAATTATACTACAGGCTGCAAGTAATCATTCCTCTCTCAAGCTTAACACTCTCATTGGTGGTGGAGACTCTTTCTTTCCCTTTCTCTCTCCCTCCCTCTCCACACACACACACACACACACACACACACACACACACACACCCCAGAGCACTATGACACATACATTCTGCCTACCTCATGGTGTAAAGTTCCAAAAAATATATTAAAATGATTTTTTTAAGTAATGGATTTTAGAAGTACTTTGTCATCAATTATTTCTCTCTTTTCTCTCAAGATTTAAAATACTTTTGCCTCAATACCAAATTCTAATTTATTCTTTATTCTGAAGACATAACAGTTGTAATAATTTTATTTTTATTTATTTTTTCATTTCACATGGAGAAATAATTTTATTTTTAAATATCTCGAGCAGCATGAACAGGTGCCCTACAGACTTCTGTTGAAATGTAACTTGCTATTCATACGTGTATATCCAGCCAGCCTAATCCTGGGCCCTCAAACAGATCCATAAACCACCAAACTAAAAGGGCATAATTGCAATTAGCTACCAGGCGTTACTTAGCTCTGTTTCCCAACACTTGGGTGATTAATGGATGTCCAGCATACAGTAATTCTGAAATTTAAGTCTCAATGATTTCAAGACAGAAGGGTATCTGTTGTATTAATAACAGAGCTACCAGGGTTTTGTCCCCAGACACCGATTTTACACAGTGATTTCTGAGGAATTCCAAAACTTCATATGGTGTTTTTAATGATATTTTACAGTTATACAGTGTCTCTTTCAGTTGACAAAATATGGTAAATATGTGGTAAAGCTCAAATAACTTCCTAATGCCCATTCATAAACAGAATGAAAATAAGACACACAACTGCCTTAACCAAAGGTTGTTAAGTATTCACGTTTAGCCCTTTTCACAACATGGTGGTGATTTTTGGAGCTGGGAGATGGGCTTGTGGAGTTCTCTTTGGCCTCTCTGCTGGTGTATGTTTGAAAAGTTAAAGAATAAAAAATAACTCTGAGAGAGACTGGGTCAAAAAAGCAAAGAGGTTTATGAGAAAGAAAAAGGAAGGAAGTGGAAGGAAGGAAGTGGAAGGAAGGAGGGAGGAAGGGAAAGAGAGAGAGAGCAGAAGGAAGGAAGAAGAAGAGACGGAGGGAGGGTAGGAGGCAGGGGTAGGAGGGAGGCAAAGCCCTTTTCACCCGGCTTTATGAAAAGCCCAGGCTCTCGAGTGCACACACTGGTCAGACTACGTCTTTGGTTTCAATCTGCAGAGGTGAACCAGCAATTAGATTTGGGCCTGGTAAAATTACGCAACTAAATATCTGTAGAGAGAATGAATCAAAGTGTTAGGTAGACAGCCAGGGACCTCCGGATCCTCCTGGGGACAAAGGTGGCTGCCCCAAGCAATTGCCACACCTGGGGGAGGAGGGAACGCCCTACCAATCTGCTCATCAGGACTGAACCTGCCAATTTCAAAAGAATGCAGAGGATTCCCTAGCCTGTGGGCCAAGCAGCACAGGGGTCTGGAAGGTGACCTAGAACAACCTAAGGCTAATTATGTCATTAGCTTAATGTACACTGTGGCTCACCTCCCTCAAATGGGCTTTCAGAGAGGCTTATGGGAGATCCTCATGCATAGTAAGACTCGGGTTATGCAACTCCCAACCGTCCATCGAAGTGGTTCGATGGTGACGTTTGAACCATGAGGAGGGTGCAGCCTAAGCAATGTAAAACAGGACCCCAGACCATAATTGGGGCCCTTTTGTTACGACAGGCGGTCTGAGGCGAACACAACTTGCTCTTACTCTTGCCCTGTGAACCTATATCTTCTTCTTGCTCTGTAAAGCTATCTTGTCCTTCCTCAATAAACTTCGTTTCATTCTTGCCTTGCTTTTTGGTGTGTCTGGTCATTCTTTGGCCAAGAGCACACCAAAAATCAAGAACAGACAACTATGACCCAACAAAAGCAACAAATAGAGAGCTCAGATTCTGAGTTCCTGGGCAGCTATAGCCTAGGCTGGGATTAGAATGGCAAAAACAGAAGGACGGTTCATGTACAACCCCATACGCCTTTCTCCTCCCCGACCTACCACTCTGTCCTCTCCCACAACACCACACCACTACCACCACCCTGCCCCTGAGTACGTCCCACGCTGTTTGGGGCATTCTTTGTTACCTTCTGTTTTATGAGGAAGGGGGGAGGGGAGAACAGTAGTGCTTATGATACCATCAGTACACAACAAAGAAACAGCAAACTGCTCAGACCACGCAGACCTATCGCATACCACCGTGACGAGATTCAAACGGAATCTTCCGTGATATAACCGAACAAAGAAAATATTCTCAGTGGATTTAGAATTTAAGGCTACATCAGCAATACTTCCAAGGGGTGTCAGGCTGATTCAGAAAAGTGACTGGAGCAAGATAAAGGATGGGGGCCTTCACTTTGCTTTTCTTTTGTGGTTTTGCTTTTTTTTTTTCCCTCTTAATCTTGACAACCCAATGTTATTCCTACGCTCTTGTGTACATGTATCTAAATGTTTATCCTGGCTTCAAATTAAATCAAAAACAATTTATAAGATGTAGAGAAATAACCCCAAATTCTGATTCCAATATTGATTCCAATCTTGATTCACTAGAGCACTCAGACGCATTTTTCCTGATTTCCACTTTCCCCGTCTATGGAAAAAAGATACACACTCGGTATTCGAGGTGGGTGTAGACGGAAGATTTCTTTATAAACTCTTTCCTAATATATCGAGGAAAAATTTAGTATGGCACTTAGTACCATACATACATGACATGCACTAAGTGTTTGCGTAGGACTTTTGCCGTAACATACCAAGAACAGAGGGCAAAAGATCCAAAATAACAACCCTTATGATGCCCTTTGAACTTCTTCAATTTACCTGTCTTTTCCCACCCTTCCAAACACATTTCTAAGGCCCTCCATTAAGAATACAGAACCTTCTGAAAAACAAAGTGCACATCATTGTGCAGACATCAGTGATGAGGTTGCTTTATAGGTGTCCAGGCAAACTCTCAGATCTGTTCCCGCTTCCTGTGCCCACCGCTACTAACAAGCCCTTGAGTGAGGTGCATGTGGGGGTAAAGAGAAAGTGGCATCACTGTTAACACCTATCAGGGAATTCTGCAAGATGGAAGCCCACCCGTATTTAACAATCACATTCACATGGTCATTTACACATCCCCCGCTGGACTCGGCCCAGGCACAGGCAACATCTGGCCCACTGGCCTCAAAATACAGTATCAATCAAAAAATTATGTTACAACTTCTCTACAAATTCGCCCTGAAGACTAATATTTTAATAATTAAACAGTCCTAATTTTTGCTGTTATTTTTCTCTACTTTAAAGCTGGTATAATTATACGACTTTACCTTCTTTTCTAGATTAAAATATTTTCACTTTATTGAAAAATTGTGATTCATAAATATTTTAATTTTTCTTTAATGGATCCTTGAAGACAAAAAGGTTCCTGTCACTCTGCACTACGTTCCCAGAACTTTCTTTCATGAGCCTGTGTTAAGATCAGGTCCTCCTAAGGCGTCGCCCCTCCTTAGCCTGCAGCTGTGTGGCACGTTTTCCTCCACGTACTTTAATTATTTCTGCTCCTTCTGATTAGAAGGGCTGGAGCTAATTAGTCAGGTCCTCTCCCGCCATGAACAAGCCAAGAGGCACTCAGAAGACTTTTCCCAGAAGCTTTGCTTTTCTGCAGTCAGCTTTTTGTTGTCATAAGGAGATCTATTGCCTTAATACTCACGAGTGTGAATGTCTGCATTTGGAACGGACGTCAGGCCGGTGACACCACACACCTGGCATGTCTGAAACCCACTCAGACATGACAGTAATGAACAGATAAGCGTCTGTAAGCCGGTGGGAGGAGACGATCGTTTCTAGCACGGTGCAGTTATGCAGGTTCACAGGGAAATGTACAAGGGATATGCAGGGCAATTACTGTATTTTGCAAAGACGACAGTTTTTAATGATGCCATTATTTATTACACTGTGTGTTTTTCAGTGATGGAAGAACTCTCACCTTCCAGGTGACCTCTCAATGCACATTGTCTGTCTCTCTCCCTCTCTCTCTCTCTCTCAAAATATTGGGCGAAATAGAAAATGCTTTTTAAAACTAAACAGTACCTGACACACAGTAGATGTTCAATAAAGGTTTATTAAAATACACAGTGTGGGTCACAGAATAGTGTATTAGGATGCAGATATAGATGAAGAGGGAGATATAAAAATACATGCATATGTAAATTTTGTATTATTCTACTGATATCTTAAAAACATAAACATGTTAACATTAACTGAATGTCACGCTCTGCCAAGAACAAGCTTTCCCAATGTAAAGTTTCAAGTCTTCTAAGCATCAGATCCTTCCTACAGTGGGATAATATGATTTTATGATTCTAAGTAGTAAATAACGTATTTTTCAGTTGCCCACATATTTTCCCTTTGTCTGATTTCTTCTATTGAGAGAATTGCCTAGAGTCTCCAAACAGAGATCTTCAATTAGAAGTTTTTTAATATTATCAATTTGAATTTTATTTTTGTAATTTTAAGAGAGAATCAACTGAATAGATTATGGGAAAGACCTTTAATAAAGAAACACTTGAACAAGTTTTTTCTACCTTGATGTCCTAAATAAATCAGTCACTTAAAAAAGAAAGCTGTTATAGTAGAGGAAGATTTTGTTGTTTTACTTTTTTGTTGGCCTTTCAATAAAAAATACATAACCAGAGATTAAAAAATGAGAAAGACTTAAAAATATTATGGAAACCTTAATGATACATAATAAAAAATGCATCAGACTACCAAATCTTTTCACCATAATAAACAGCTATAAAATAGATGGCATCAGCTTTTAAAGTTTTTTATGTATCTTGTAAAATAAATCTTTATTCATCTTGAGCTATTGGCTATCTTCAATGATGAATTATGTAAAACACTTAATTAAAGACCTGAAATTTCCTTACCATTTTATTTTCCTTAAGGTAGGGCTGTAAGTAATTTCTTTAGCAGGAGTCTAGAATTCCAACAACAACCAGAATATTATATATCAATTTCTTTATATTGTGGTGTCTGCTCTGAAAATTTCAAATATCTGGAACCACTAGTAACTCAATACTTCAACCAATGCAAACCAATGTAAACCCACTGCTTAAGGTATAGATGTGAAGCTTTTTTCTTGATGTAGAAACAAAGTCTTATTATAAACACTTGTCAATTACTCTCCAAACAGTAGTTCAATAAGTGAATTTATGAAGACCCAAAGGAGTAATAACATTTTAGCAGTGATCTTGAACTGGGTTAAGAAAGTATTGTTTATCTTCTCTGATAGACCAAAGTCCTGCTCTGTGTCTCCCTCCCAAGTTGTTTTTGTTGATTTCTTTGTTTCTGCTTCAGAAGCCTATAGCAACAAAGACCCTGCACCTCACATTAAAATATAAATTGTTATCAAAAGAAAAATAGACAGCAAGATTCCCCAACATTTTTTTGTAATAAAGAGTGACTTTTTAATTCACTCATAATTTGATTTACTCTTCAGAGAGGAAGAGAGGGAGAAGATGCTAAAAAAAAAAAAAAAAATCCACGATGGGTTGGTGTGTGGTTGCGGTCGTAGGGAGGTGTTGATAGCACAGTGCGGAGTGAAAGCAAGAGAAGGCATGGCGAGTTTGACACCATCGGGTAGGGAGGTCCTCCTTCCCACTAACTGGTTGGCAAATCCCAGCAACTGGAGACAGAAACCCAAGTGGCAACAACTAATTAATAACACCAGTGATAACAGTTAAGAGTACCTTATCATCACACAACTCCAGGGGCCGCCATTCACATAGAATCCAAAGTGAATGGTGCCTCCAACGCAACGGCAGAGCAGCTAACATGGATCATGTGGTTTCTCTGAGCCTGGCATCATTTCTCAGAGTTCTCAGAACCCTGAGCAGGAAATCCTACATCATCCCCATGTGGCAGACTGCCCATCAGACTGTCTGTGGTAACTGTTCTAGAACAAGGATCCCCAAACCCTGTCTTCTCCAAAGCCTGTGCACGTGACCACTCCCCTATACGGCGCTGGCTGACAGCAAAACGCAGTGTCTTTGGTAATCCTGGGCCACCGCGGCCCTGCTCAGTCCTGCCTCACTCTATCGGCTGGCCATGATTTACAAGAATTACAGTGGTCAATTCTTACTTGGGGCAAGTGAGGCAAATATAAATTACTATGATAATTTTTTAAAATTACACTGTAGGTAGTGACATTATAAGAAATGAAAATAATCAATATTTATACAGATTAGCACAAACAATTGCACATTAGGCTTCCATTGTTTGGCCCCACCTAGGAACAATAGACACCACGCAGTACCCACCAGAGGCCTTGCCAACCGGAAGGGCAGCCCCTTGGAGCACCGTCCCTCATTCCCACAACTTCCTCTGAGTGAAGCATCAGTGAGCACTGCCATCAAAGCATCCTCATGTGCACATTCCAAACCCTTCCTGCAGTCCACCCTCCCCGAGCTTCTCCTCGGCTCCCTGCCCCTAGATGGGCTTCTAGAAACGTCTCTCCTAGGAAATGGGGGAAGGGAGACAGAGCAGTGATGGACAAAAACCAGTTTTTCTTTTTCAGTTCTGCTGCTCCCTGCAGCAAATACGGTATGATTACTTATACTTTACAAGTCACCAAAGAACAATGTGGGAGCCCAGAGGACAGAAGCTATTAACCGCCCTAAATGTGAGGATGACTTGTCTTTCTTCGGGAGAGAAAGCTGAGAGCTTCCCAGGCTGAGACGTAGCAAGAGCCTCTACTGTTCTTTCTGCACGTCTCATTAAGTTAAAAAAATAATTGCACACGATGATTATGGAAAACACACACACACCAACACATACCTAACACATACACACACCCTCATACCCCAAAACTCCTTACTGGTAAGCAATGCATACTGAAGAATTTACAGGTGAAATTGCATGATGCCTGTGGTTTGCTTTAAAATATCCCAGGAGACAAAAATGTACATGTGTGGTACGGAAACAGATGAAACGAGATTAACAAAATATTGGTAATTTACTAAAGATAAGTGTTATAGGCTGAGTTGTGTCCTCCTCATCCCAAATTCGTATGTTGGGGTCCTAACCTCCTGTGCCTCAGAATGGGAACTTATTTGGACATGGGGTCATTGCAGAAGTAATTAGCTAAATTGGGACGCAGTCAGTAGGTGGACCCTAATCTAATATGACTGTGTCCTTATAAAAAGTGGGAATTTCAACACAGAGACACACGCAGAGGAAAGATGACGTGAGCACACAGGGAGAAGCCCATCTGCAAGCCAAGGATCATCCAAGACCGCCATCAGCTAGGAGAGCCTGGGTCAGATCCTTCCCTAGCACCTTCAGAGAGAACATAACATGGTCCTGCCAACACCTTGATCTTGCACTTCCAGCCTCCAGAACCGTGAGAAAAATAAATTTATGTTGTTTAAACCACTCAATTTTTGTTGGTTGGTTACATCAGGCCTGGAAAACTCATACAATAAGTCATAGGTCCACTGAGGGTTCATTATACAATTCTTTCCACTTTTGTATATATTTTAAATTTTCCATAATAAAAAAGTTTCAAAGAAGCAGCCGCCTTGTACGTAGGCTCAGAAATATTAATAATTCAGCTGCACTCTGCCACAGTACTCCCTGAGGAAACTACCCAAGTACCAAAGTAGCTCTAATATCCAAAAATACAGCTGGTCCCCTCTTCAGTCCGTGAGTCTAATTTCACGTCTGTAATCCCCTTTCAAGCAGTCGCCGGTAAATCTCCCAAACAAGGCGCCAGAGAGCTCTGTTCTGCCTCTTGGCTCCTTTGGGCTCCCAACAGCACATCCTCCTCTCAATAATTGAAGGCGGCCTCACAGTGCCTTTGCAAACCACACACAGGCAAGGAGGGAGAGAGCATCTTGCAGCACTCACTCGGGGTGAACGCTTCCATGAATTAGTTTTCTGCCCAAATGTGAACATGCTACCTGATACGCCATATTGATGGCATTTAACACTCAGTAGGCAGGTTAAGAAAAGTATACCATAAAGTGCATTAAATCAACTCATAATCACATTTAAAGGCCAAGTGTACCGGGGCCACCACAAATACTAAAATACATGATAACAAAAGCAGTCAGCATTTTCCATACCATATGCTTGTAAATGTTATTCTGTGGGGAACCAATTAAAACTATGGAACACTTAGAACACAGACATATGGAACAAAACAGGGCAACTTATCTTGTCACCACGGTGCTTGCTCAGTACATCTATTAGGGAGATGTAATACTGAATTATTAGTATAAATAAATGTTATCTTAATTATGAATACCAAATGGCAGCACCAGCACTTAGAGCGCTTGCTCTGGTGGTAGCGCCCAAGGAAGGAGAGCCTATTGTCTCCAAAGAGTTACATAAAATGCCAGTCATGTTAAATATCAAAAATACAATTACTGCAGAAAATTTTTAACCAGGCTAAGTTTCTGTTTTCTCACCTGTTACTTTGGGAAAATAATAAAAACATTCTATGAAACTCAGAGGGTTCCTGTTAAAACCATTTGAAAAGTGCAAGGGAAGGCATATTGGAAAGTATTCATATAATGCCATGAGTCAGTGTCAGGTATTGTTTTTGTTACAGAGGGGAAGAAGACACGCAGATAACCCCAAAGAAGCAATTATTGAGACTGCTTCTGACAGCCATTAAGTTAAAAATCTAGACAGAGCTTTATTAAGTTTTCCTGACATTAAAAAGAAATGAAAACTTAAAAAAAAAAATCCGAGACACATTCATAGGCCAGTCTGCTAGGTAAAAGACAGTCGACATTTTCCATCCCACCATGGAACTTCATTTGGCATTACTGCTTAATTTAGACTTCACATTTAAGGAAACTGGACATATACATTTTAATAGCACAGCTCAAATATAGTAGGAACGGTGCTAGGAACTGCAGGCTCGAGCAACGCCTCAGAACCAGAGCATGCGAGAAAAATAAGAGAGAAGGGAAAGAGTAGGAAGAGTGTATTAACTACCCCAAGATGAAATCAGAAAGGGGCCAGGGTGCCGCTGCATCGCCTGGGGACTAGATTAATTAATCATAAATCAACACCAAAACATCACTAACAAGTTTCAAACAATAACACCACTTGCATACAACCTACTTCCCCGTCAATGACCTTTCTGTTACTGTCTGCTTTTAAAAACCTATACTTCTTAGGCCTTTTCCCAGGCTTTTCTCCCCCATATTCACCTCAATGTGTGTGAACCATGCAGAGGGCACCTGAAGTGTTCTAAGCTTGCACCCTTTTCAATTCCCGCGTCTTTGCACTGGCGGTTCCCTATACCTAGAATACCCTGTTCCCTGTCTGCCCAGTGAACTGTGACTCTTCTTTCAAAGCTCTGCTCAAATATCACTTTTTATGTAAAACCTCTCCTGACCTCCCCACCCACACCACCTTCAGTGCTTTTCAGTACTGGCGACTTCTGAATTGTAAATGGATGTCATCATATCAATTTGTCCTAACTTGTGAGCAACCTGAGGGCAGGATCTGTGTTTTAGTCATCTGTGTGAGCCCAAAACCTAGTATTGTTTAGTGCACCTAGTAAATGGGTGCTTAGTAAATGTTTATAAACGAATGGGGAACGTGGGCTTAGGGCCTCCGCAACGCTTACGCCACATCATTGCTAAACATCCTTCTTTCCTATCTATGTCCCTCTGACTTGTATCTCAAACTTGGGAGAACATCAAAGTCACAGGGTGGGTGCAGGAGGCATCAAGAAGAACTGTTAAAAACACACAGCACTGGTCCCCTTGTGCTGAATTCTGATCAGGTAGATCTGGAGTGGGGCCCAGGTGCCTGTGTTTAGAACAAGCTCTCCAGATGAGTGCAGTACTCACCAACATTTAAGAATCATGGCTCCATGACGCATTAATTAATAGTAGAAATCCCTATTTCCCATGAGGTAGACGAAATCGTTTCTGTGGATCTGCTTGAGAAACCCATTTCAAGAGAAATGGACACAGAGGGACAGTCTTGGATTTTAGAAGAAAACTATTTAAATAGATAAATGGAACTAAAAATATACAACGAATATTCAGAACTCAAAATTTCTCTGGATTTTACTGAAGTAAATTACAGAAAAGTGTCAAAGATATTTCTATAAATGCAAGGAATAGCACGTCCTGCTTGGGAACGCAAGAGCACTCCGTGTCCGGCACCGGAGAGGCACCGGAGAGGCTGAGGACAGGGCTCCTCCTGACCACATCTCTGGGGACAGCTCCCTCTGGACTTTTCAGGACTTTTCCAAGGCAGGCAATGGGCAATACCGATTCCACGGAGATACCGACCTAAGCAATTTTTCAATTTCCCTTTCCTTCCTTTGACTTATTCCCTCTTTCTGTGCTACCCAGGGCTCCTCCTCTCACACACAGACATACCCGTTATACTTGAGGGGGACTTGGGGGGGAAGTGAGGCCAACATTGTCCCATCATTTTTAGTGGAATTGACAAAGATCATCAGTGCCCGCCCGTCATTCTAACTCTTCTCATATTGCTGCTACCTAAACATGCCACTCCACACACTAGTTTTAAAATAACCATTGGATCTTGGAAGTGACTTAAACCCAAGAGGAAATTTTATATATAATTACCCCAAATGCCTGCCATCTCTAGAATTACAGGGACTCTAGAGAAACGCTAATCAAACTGCGTTACGTGAAATATTTTTAGGCATGGAATTTAATTCAGGTTGACACATCTGGAAGAACGTTGTCTCCTCAGGATGCTGTAAGACACATAAAGCTTTCTGGTAAAGAGGCAGGAGACCAAGGGTACTGAGCCCAACTCCACTACTAACTAGCTGTGGGAACGAGATCAAGACGCTCCTGTCTTCTCAGCCGCAGATTCCTCCGTCTCTAAAATAGTGAGATGATCACTAAGATTCCTTTCAGCTTTGATGCTCTAGAACAAGTCTACAAAAGAAGACAGGTATAGAATAGGGATCCCAAGAGGACTTGCTTTTTGGAAGAGGACCTATACATTTTTCATTTAAAAAAGAAAAACAAAGGAATGGCTTTCTAAGTGTGAAATTCCAGGCATCACTGCACTCAATACTTTGAGGTGACCTTCTAGGGTCCCCTCCAATCATACCACTGAAAAGCAAGCCCCCTTGGCTGGGGACTCTCTCCTGAGGTTTGTTTGATTAATGCTTAAGAAATATTGAGACATCAGAGTACAGTAACCAAGTATGGGTGAATGAATAATCTGTCATTTGAAGGAGGAAAATTTTCTCGGCGTTATAAATAATGCAAAGTTAAATGCTTTGACAGGGACAAGCAACTGCTACCTTTTACAATGTCACTTCCAGCCACTGAGGCTTGTAGAGAATACCTGTCTCATGGATATGCTTGCTCAAGACAGAAAATAAAAACTACCTAGGTAAGGTGTAAGATATACCATGACCCTTCATGGCAGAGACGTGGAATCCGGACTTAGCAGGAAGCGGGGATTTAGCAGTGTTATTGTTATTGACAGATTCTGGGGCTGACCAAGCTGTTTAGCAGGGCAAAGGCAGGGATCGATAGCTGCATCTGCAAGACGCTGCAGGTCCTGCTGATTTCTCAGAAGTTGTGCTCTGCAAAAGAAAGGTCAGTGCTATGGGCAATCAGATGGCCCTTGAGGCCGAGGGAGAGTTAAGGTTTTGATGACTCTGAGCACAAAAATGCAGACTGACCTCAAGGACATGGCAGCCAGTTAGAGAACCAAGTGTTCTCCAAAGACAGCCAAAGAGGAGGAAAAGGAAAAGGGAAGGGCAAGTGGAACAGTCTACGTGCATGGACATGTCAAAGATTCAAAGGTGGGGATTCCTTGGAGGAGGGGAGGGTGTCATGGACAAGAAGGTAAACCACGATGTTCTTACAAAGAAGCCATTGTTCCAGGGGCTTCTTTTCTCTCTTTCATAGTCAAGTTGACCTTCTGGCTGTACAATGCAAACTTACTTAGAGAGGACCACAAATAACCCAGTATCCAGAGAGTTCTTCAGTCCCTAGAGCAAATCTCTGTTGATTATCTTCTAAGAGATGTAAGGTAGAACATCCACTTTATAAAAGTTAGAAAGGGCAAAGTAAGTATTTCTGATGAGGGGTAAGATTATTAAGTGGTCTTTAGGGATTTTCTTCCTTTGTGATCTGTAAAATCTGAAGCAATGTATTCATTCCTCTGGGTTAATTGATTTCGAGACAGGGACCATTAGGATTAAAGAATTTCTCAAGCTCTCTTCTAAAATTATAAAAAGTCCAACTACTCATCCTAATTAAATGCCACCCACCCACCCAAAAGCAATCTGCACTACAAGGAATTATTCTTGTTTCAAAATACTTTGAAATTATATATATTTTAAATGTATAATTATGCAAAGACTTCTCTTTCAATTCTTGGTATCACCAAAATGTTTTACCAGCACACAAAACTAAGAATTATGAAATGAAATATTTCTTTATTTTCCACTTGGATGAACCAATGATAATATCTTATGTTGGAATAGCTCCCCAGGGTATACTAAGCAAATCCATAGCTCTTACCCCAGTTGACCCTCACAATCGTGCTGAAAGGTGAGTCGAGGAGGCTGCATGTGGGAAAGCATTTCCCAAAGTGTGTTCCAGCTAACACTCATAAAAAATTTGGAAGACCATTGAGTTTAACAATGTTTAAACACATGTCCATAACACAGGCCCTCTCAGATGCTTCATACCAGTTCATTATAAATCTCTGTGTGTTTGAGGTCAATGTGGGCGGGTAGGGGCTTCACAAACTTATTTGATCATAAAATCCTTTTTCCATTGCATAGCTTACGGAACACATGTTGGGATTGTCTATGCTATATTCGACAATATTTGACAAATGTTTACTGAACATTAATGTGTCAGACACTATTCTAGGAGGTGTTAACAAAACAGATGAAAACCTCTGCTTTTATGGTAGCTTATGTGGTAATGAAGAACAAGAAACTAAACTAAATAAATAAATAAAACGTGCAATATACAGGAATAAATGTTAAGAAAAAAATAACAAGGAAGGATAATAGTTTGTGCATGTGTGTTTATGAGTCTGTGCGTTGGGAGAGAGGCAATTATTTTTGATAAGGTGGCCAAAGACGACTCCCTGGGGTGATAGCTAAGTAAGGCCCCAAAGGAAGTGAGGGAGGGAATTATTACACGTCTGGACATCTGGAAGAGAAGCATTCTGAGCAAAGGATTCAGCAAAAACCATGAGCTGGGTGTATATCAGAGAAAAGGATCCAAAATTTGATTAAAATGAGGCCTTGCTTTTTATTTCCACTGTAAATATTCCTCAGTTTTTAAACAAAGAAGCCTATCGTTTTTTAAAGCTACGCATGTTTTAAGTACACATAATTCACAAGTCTTGTACTTCACTGTGAGGAATCAAAGAGTCCTTCGTTTGTGGTCCTCAGACCCCTGGAAATCCCTGCAACACTGTCAGGGGGTCTTGCACAGTCAAGTCTATTTTCATGAAAATTAGAAAACATTGTCCTTTTTGCCGTGTAGACACTTGCACTGATGGTTTTTCACTGTGTAGACATTGTCCAAAAGCACAATGGTGGGTAAAACTGCCAGAGCTTTCGCAAGGATCAAGGCAGTGGCACCAAATTATACCAGGAGTCACTGTAGTCTCCATAGCCATGACCTCACAGGACCAAAATTGCCAGTTTCAGTCGGGAATTCCTTGATGAAACAGTAAAAATTACTAATTTAATGAAATCTCAAACCTCAAGTACACAAGTCTTCTTTAATACTCTGTGGTAAAATGGAAAGTATGCATACAACATTTTGTTGTTTTGGCATTCTGAAAATCAACAGTTGTCTAGCAGTAAAAGCAACTGTGAGATTATTTGAGTTGTGAGCTGAACTAGCCGCTGCTCACTAAGTTTTTTTGTTTTGGAAAATATACTTTTTTAAATAAAATGTTATTTTGTTAACACAAAATGGGTTTATGTTATTTTTAAAGATTTAATAAATAAATATTTAAATTTTTTTCCATTTTCACTTCTAATGTGGTAAATATTGATAAACATAACACATATAAATAGAAGCTTTTGGGCATCCTCACTAATTTTTAAGAGTGTAAAGAGGTCCTGAAACCAAGAAGGTTGAGAAGTACTGTCCTAATAAAATAGCAAGAATGTCACGCTTGGGCATATGTATGAGTATATATGAGTAGGTTTTATGTATATATATATTTTTTCAATTAAGGTGAAATTCACATGACATAAAATTAACCATTGAACAATTCACCGGCATTTAGTACACTCATGGTGTTGGGCAACCACCTGTCTATCTAGTTCTCAGACATTTTCATCACCCTGGAAGGACATTCTGTACATGTTAAGCAATTATTCCCCATTGCCCCTGGCAACCACCCATCCACAATCTGTCTCTACAGATTTACCTGTTCTGGGCATCTCATATAAATGGAATCATACAATATGTGACCTTTTGTGACTGGCTTCCTTCATTTAATATAATAATTTTCAAGGTTCAACCCGTTGTAGCATGTATCAGTACTTCATTCCATGCCATTTATTTTTAATTTTTTCATGATCACCTATACTTTTTTTTTTTTGAGACAGGGTCTCACTATGTTGCCCAGTCTGGTTTCAAACTCCTGGCCTCAAACGATCCTCCCATCTCAGCCTCCCAAAGTGCCGACATTACAGGCATGATCCACCAATGCCTGGGCTATCACCTATTTTTTAAGTGTAAATATATGATCTCTGATTAGAAAATGTCTCTCTAATCTAATGTGGATACACAAGTATATGTTTATAAGGTAATATTTATCTCAAAGCATATAAAGTATATTACAGATTTCAACTGTGCACAGAGTTATTTCTGTTTACAGTGTGAGTCTACAAAAAACTAAGAGGCAACTCCCCCAAATACTGAGGTGACTATTAACCTAATGTATGATGATTATAATCACCATTCTCATCACAGAGTATATAAAGTGCTTAATTGTAAATGGTAGGAAATATTATTCATTTTGTAACATTTCCTAATAAAATATGTGTTTGCACATGTAGGTAATTTTTGTTTACTTCAGGTTGTTGATTTAGAGGAAATGAGCAATTTGGTACAGCGGGGAGAGGGATAATTTTGAGGCAGGAGGCCTACCTCAGAGCCCAGATCTGTTCCTTATCATGTATAATAAATACTTTTAACAACTCACTTCCTCTTTCAGGCCTCAATTTTCGCACTTTGAATGAGGGGCTTGCCTCTCCAAGCTTTTGTACACATGGCTCCATTGACCAAGAATCACTCACATACCATCTCCATGATTTTTGCCCTGTCTTTAGATCACCTTGATTATTTGCTTACATTTTAATTGACTCACTTTTACCTATAAGCAAAATTATTTCAAAAAACTGTATTATCACTACTAAATATAGAAAGCCAGTGTCACTTACAAATAGAAAAAAATTAATGAACCACCTCAAGTCATCTAATGATCCACCTTACTTCCTACAATACAAAACATCCCACCTTTTGGATATACTGTTCAGCCCTGAACAACCATTTTCATGAATTGATAGACCGAGGCTCTGATTACTTCTAAAAGATAAGATTCATTACTCATTCTCTCTTCCTTGGAAAAGCTAGCAGAAATATTTACAGTCTTGGGTACTACACTAACCACATAGTGTTTAGCAAAGATTTGAGATAACAGGTAAGTGACATTCTCAGCTTGGTGGTTGTTTCGAATATGAGAACCCAAGTGAATTCAGAAAGTACAAAATTCTCCAAATAGGTACAATATGGCTCCTGAGTATATCAAACAATGGGACTACATTTCAGTTATGTTGCCTCCTGGAATCCATTTGTAATATGAGGAATTCAAGATACAAGGAGGCATCTGACACCTGACTCACCTTTTCTTGGGTGTAGAAGTTACTCTAGGGAAATGCATGATCTTTTGTACTATTTATACTATGGAGACTTGCAAATTGATTACAAAAATGGCACTTTCTTTTTCCACATCCCTTCATTGTGACATTGCAGCTCTTCCCATTAAGAGAGGTCTATTTCTCCACCCCTTGAATCTGGGCTGGCCTTACAACTGGCTTTGGCCAATAGATAGAGGAGTTCATAGAGCAGCTAAGAGATAAATTCAAAGAGATGGTACATGAGAAATACTAAGCACAGTGCCTGGCACATAGTAAGTCCTGGTTCCAATGGTAGCAATTATCACTGAGGGTGTGCAAGCAATAAACAGCATGTATTAGGAATGCCACTTTCTGCTCCAGCAACTTTGGTCTTCATGCTTCCCTCACCCTTCCCCTCCCCTCTCCCTACCTGCCTACTTCCAGCTGAGCCCAGATGTTACCAGTCTATGGCACATCCAGCTGCAGGACTTGCACAAAACACACATGATTTCCTGAGAAAGTGGGGATTAACTGTTCCATCCTTGGATTTACCATAACCTACAGAAACCTGGGTCCACTCTAGAGTTAAGGAAATTTATGACATAATCTGGTGGGAGCTAGTTTAACCTGAAATATTCTTCTTGGGTAAATTGGAACCCACACTGAAGAACCAGGGAAACAGCTACAATGTACTGAGTGCCATTGGCTAAGTGCTTCACATGCACAATTTCATTTAATCTTCAGAGCAACCCTCTGAACCCCTAATACAGCTTGTATATTATCCCCCTGTTACAGATGAGAAAACTAAGGCTTGCAGATGTGAATAATATGCCTGACTGACTACGTGAAAGGTGCTGTAAGAAAAATAAATGAGAACTGATTCTTGTTTCTCAATCTTCCATCACCAAAGATCTCTTTAATTTTCCCTTTTCTCTACGGGCTCCATGTCTTGAAAGGCTTTATTACCATTTAACATCATTATTAGTTTTGAAAAATTAAAATGGATTCCTGCTTGGGGGACCTCAAAATGCTAGAGCTCCTAGTTTGGAAAAGTTGAAATAACCTTAGCTCCTCATTTTGCACTTGAAGTAACAGAATTCCAGAAAGGGTCAGTGATTTGCTAAGGTCACACTGTTCCTACTTAGAAGGGAAAGCACTAAAATCCACGTCTCGTTATTCCCTGGAGCCATTGCTCTTCCACGGCAAAATTCTGCCTCTGGCACATGGCACTAGTCACAGGGACAGTCTGGACCCTAACCATCAGCAGGAGGAAGCAGAATTAGGAAAACAGCATCACTGAAAAAGTTTGTCATGCCTTTATGGCAGCTGATCTGTATGAGCCACACTTTGGCTTAGTGGTTATTTGCCCCAAGGGGAGGAATAAGGAGGTCCCCACTTTGACATGATGTGGGATAAAGGGCAAAAATCAAATATTTTTTTAAAGACAGATGACCTCCAAAGCAGATTTAAAATACATGTAAAAATTATTCACATATTACTGGAGCAGGAGGTTTCTTTCATATGAGGATATGGGAAGAACACCAAAAACTATGTCATTATTCTTTTTAATTTGAGGTTTGCTTCACAAGATGACATAATACCTTCTAGCTTGGTGGCATAAAGGCTGGAAAAGTTAAAGAAAGCTTTATGCAGTAAATGAGACAAGGTGAATTTGAGAGCCAGGTGACATTTTGCCCAGGGAAAATTAGGGCTGAAGATCTCTCACCCCATTCCTAGGCACACACTAGTCCTGATTCCTTGGGGTATATCAGATTAGATGAAAGGAAATTGGGGTAGGAGAAGGGAAATAACCATGAATGTTTGTTGAACATCTACTTCTTATCCGACAAATAGTGGATGGGAGATTTAGAAAAGATGAACAGATTTAATCTTCAGAGCAGCAACCCCAGGTAAAGTGCTGACTGCACCAAGCAGCAGCAGATCATCGTGGGTTTGAATGTAGACTTTGGAGCTGAACTGCCTGGGTTCAAAACCCAACTCTGCCCCTTCCTGCCTGGGCAAATACACCATCACTCACCTCTCTCTACCTCAGTTTCCCCATGTATAAGATGGAGATAATAGTACCTACTGAGTAGAGCTATTGTGAAAATAAAATTATTTAGTGAATTTCTATCATGCCCTTGCACATGGTCAGGATGGGTAAATACTACATAATATTACATTCATGAATAAACCAAGGCCCAGCAAGATTAAGGAACATACCCAAGTTCACACAGCTGAGAAGTAATTGGACTTGACATTCTGATTCCATGACCCTTGCTCCTTTCCTTTCACCTTAAGGCTCTCAGGCTCAGTTGATGGGATGCGAGACAAAAGCAAAAGTCCAGGACAGAAGCGCATTTTGTTCACTGGTAAACTCCCAACACAGAATTAACCTGCCTATCTCTACCCATTTCCATGAAGACCTGCTCTAAGTCCAAGCCAGTAACTTCTGGACAGAAGCCTCTTCTCTCTGCCCTTGTTTGGAATTTTCCAGCAAACCGTGCAACTGTCCCCACTCAAACAAGTCCCAAATGCACTGTGGTCATCGCATAAACCAATAACTTTAAGTAACAACTTTTAAAGGACTTTCACTCCATACAATGACAGGAAGGGGCGAGCACACAACTCAGAGATGAATTTCTCTAAGAGAAATTGTGGCCAGTTTTTATAAGAGGCCAGAAATTTAAGCCCCCATACATAATGAGTGCGATGCGCACTGTCTAGGGGATGGACACGCTTGAAGCTCTGACTCGGGGGGGAGGGGCAAGGGCAATATACGTCACCTAAACTTTTGTACCCCCACAATATGCTGAAATAAGAATAAAAAAAAAAGAAATTTAAGCCCCGACTTTCTGTGTTAATTTTGATTTTATTTATTCATTAAGTAAATCTTTTTTTATTTATTCAGAGTATTATGGGGGTACAAACATTTTGGTTACATGTAACATAACTCTGGTTGTCTATTGACTCTAAAATTGGTAGTTTGGGGATCCCCAATATATTTTTCAGGGGTTCAGATACCAAAGTAGTAGAAATTATCATCATTATCATCATCAAAGCACCCCAGTCGAATATCTTTATTATGTACCAAACACAGTTCTAAGAGTTTTACAGATAATATTCAATTTAATCTTAAAAATCTCCTGCAAGGAAGATTCTATCATTATTCCCAATTTGTATACAAAGAAACTAAAGCACAGAGACGGTAAAGAATTTTCCCAGGCAGTCTTACTCCATAAATGCTTCCTGGTAACCTAAAGGGATCCACCCAACTTCCTCAAATTCCTAACTTGGGTCACAGATGCAGCCTGAAGTCATCCGAAATGTGGCCATGAAAACAACACTCAATCCTCATCTGAAGGTGTAAGAAATGACTAAATAACTACTGGAGGTTGTCATTGATTAATAATGTTAAAAAGCTGTCCCCAAAATCTCATGTTTCTTAAAGTTTTATTTGGTAACAATCTACCCACTGATATAACCATTAATAGAAAGCAAGCATGGTTCTGTCTAGTGTCCACTCGACAAGGTGAATTCTAGCTTTACAGCATTTAGTGGATTGCAATGTTATCCCTAATTATTAACTTTCCTTCCCAGAAAAGGATGATAATACGTCCTTGTTCGATGCCATGTGACTTGCAATACCTGCCTATCCCACTCCGCTGCTATTGGGCTTGGCCATGTTCTTGCCTACTTTGGCTGATGAAGTATGAGTGGAAGTGACTTGTTCTAGTTCCGGGCAGAAGCTTTAAGCACCATTGCTGGATCCCGCCAGCTCTCTTACTCTTTTCTTCTGCCACTAGAGCAGCATATCCCAGGCAGCTGCATTCTGGAACACAGCAGGCACTTGGAGCCACAGCTGACCCTCAGCAACTTGTAACATGAGCAGGAAATAACTTTTGTTGTTGAAAGCCACTGACCTCGGGGATTTTGGCTACCACAGCATAACCCAGTGAAAGCTGATTGCTACAAAAACCTCCAAGATGCCTGCTGATCAGCCCCAAACTACACGAGGTTCCACAAGCCACTCTCAGGAGCCTCATGTAGCTCCACACTGGGCTCCCCACTATGTTAAGGGAAAGGGAATTCTGTGGTCAGGGAAAAGGAATAGAAAAGTGCAAAGAGGCAGTAGGAAAGGAAGTACTAACAAAGAAAGCACACATCAGAGAAGCAGAGTGACTAAGCAAAAGCCATCAACAAGGGAAGAAAAGCATGAATAATAGAGGAACACCATAAATAACTAAGTATCACATAAAAACATGCACCACTAACAATAGGGAAGGTGGGGACAAGAAAACAGAAAGCAAATGGCCATCCAGATGTCAAAAGGACTGCCAAAAGATGACATCAAATAACAAGGAGAAAAATTTTAAATAATTTAGATAAAGAAAGAGAGAGCCCAAAGGGTGGTGAGGGGACCTGTGAGTGGGTTTGAGAGGGGAAAAAAGTCTCATTCAAGCATTAAGTTTCCTGTAGCAAGTCCTTGGGAAAGGGACACTGGTGTGCTTTAGTCCTGAGACAATTTTCTAAAAGACTGCCAGTTCCTTCAGCTGTCATCTCCCAGGCCCTCCCTAAAGCCTATCAATGTCCTTATCACCCCTCCTTTGCTGCCTGGCACAGTGAAGCCACACGGGCCTGTGTTTTGTATGGGGAAAGCATAAGAGATATGAAACCATTTTAACACCTATTAGAAACATGTGTTACATGCAGGGCCTACCCTATGGGTAATTAGAACCAATGGCTGTCTGTGTGGCATGACTGCAGAAAGATCCTTTTCTCCTCGCAGACCAGTTCTTTCACCTGAAACACGATAGCTACAGATTTGTTGCTTTGGCTTTGATTTTAACATCCTAGAAGACATGCGGCAGAGCAGGCATCTCACCGCAGTCTGATTGCAGCGAGGCAACACCTCTGGAGGGGTGTTCCATTTCCACTGGGGGGCACTTTCTCCCAGCTGTGCAGCCCCCTCAGATCCTAACACATTTTAAAGGGGGCATGAGTGGTACCCTCTGCCTCCCAGCGAACTGATGCTCTGGAACTTCACTACTCAAACCGTAGGGGTCTGGGGGCATCCCCCTCACCGAGAGCTTGTTAGAAGTGCAGAATCCCAGGCCCCACCCCAAACTGCACTGCATCAGAGTCTGCATTTCACCAAGACCCCCATGACTCCTACACACATGGAAGTTTAAGCAGTGCTGCTAGAATGACCACTCTTCCTGAAATAAGTGGGTTATGTCCCTACGGTGTGTTGAAATAGAAATACAAGCTAAGACTCTCAAGTTTGTCATACTAGAAATTTATTAATAGCTCCAACATTTATTAGTTGTATGCCCTAAAGCATGTTACTTGACCTCTCTAAGCCTCAGTTTCCCCCACTGTAAACTGCCATAATAATGCCTGTGTCAAAGGATTGCAATGAAGGCCAAATAAAACAACATCTGTCGCTGCAGAGTAAATACTGATTGATGACAACTCCTTGGTGTGCTGACCGAGAGCAGGTTTTACTGAGGGGGGACTGGTAGGGACAAAAGGCAACATGAAGATGTTCTAAAACATGAGGGCAGGAAAGAAGACCCGGCAAGGCATGGCAAAACACTAGCTTGATCTGATTGTGCCTACCTGGCCCTCTATGCTTCCTGCTCAGTGTCTTTAAAGCAAAATTGGATTGAGAAAGGAGTTGGACAGGTAAGAGCTGCAGCACACAAGGATTTACTTCCAGAGCTCCCTGCCCAACAGCATGCTAATTATTTAGCAGATGTGCATGATTTAACAACTATGCAGCTAGGTCTCTCAGAGTCAGTGATTTCCACTCTTACCCAGCACTTACAAGAAAATATCACCCCAAGTATATTTCCCTTGACATATATTAAAGCTTCCCAACACCACGTCTATAAAGGAATTACTGTACTGTGTACAAATCATCCTGTTAGACAAGACAATAGACTCCTTAAAAAAAAATCATGTCAGGCTTTTAGGACAACTATCAACCTAAAATTTTCACCAGTGCAGAATTTCAAGTCCAGACTAACCTTGAGTTCCATGTCCCTAAATTTTCTTTCAATTATGTTTGGATGTTGCCCTTTTTTCACCAGCATGAATTAATAAAGCTCTTAAGAAAGATTGGAAAACACAGGGAACTCAGGACCTCTATCCACAGACCAACAAATCTGATGCATCTTCATCTTTGTGTGTAGTGAATTGAGCGATCATGTGGCCTCTGTCATGCTATGGCTATAAGAAAGGTTGGTCTGGAGATGTATGTGTTTCTTACAGCAGGTTTTGAAAGAGAAGCATTCAGCTTAAGCAACATTAAACAGCACTAAATTAAAATTACTCCAATTGCATGCATGCGGGATGCATTTAGGCTTTGGGGCAGTTAGTGAGTATGATCCAAATGGAGAAACGGTTGAGGAGAGGGGTCGGAGGAGAAAGAGAGAGAGAGAATATGATGGAATCACAGCTGCTCTGTAGCAGGGAAAAACTCATGTTATAGGCAATTAAACTTCTTTCCCTACGTTACACAGAACTCTCAGCTGAATCAATGAAAGGGACATCCAGTCACCTGTTGCCCCATTACAGGTATGTCAGCTGATGCCCATGGGCCCTCCAGAGACCCTGCCTCTCAGCCACCTCCTTCCCACTGCAGATGACACTTGGTCTCCAGGGCCTGTGGAGCTCATCATGTTTCCACCAATGACACATTCATTAATCTCGCTCTTGCAAACTGTACATCAGAGTCCATCACATGAAACTCCAAAGCTCGACAGGCTTGTTTTCCTGTGCCGAAGAAAACTCAGCTTCAGCACGTCTCCTCCAGGAAAAGTGTCCCATATTTTTGTTCAACCATTTTCTTGTATGCAGACAAATTCAAACCACCAAACTCTTAATGAAACCTTCAAACTATCTTTTGAAAATATCAATCAATTTTTTTGTTCCTACAGATGCTTAGGAATCAGAAGACACAGAATCTACGTCTGACTCTGCCATTTACGGGCTCTGTGTCCTTGCGCAAGGCTGGATTTAACCTCTCTGGCCTTTTTCTTCTCATTTGTGACATAAATATAATAACATGTGCCCTACCCGAGGTTGTTTAAATAAGATCATATAGGTGACTGCAGTTATGAAGTGCAATACTGCATTCTGAATTACCTCACCAAGCGTAAGAGCAATTAGCTTTACTGCTCCCAGTCCTTTTGAAATACTTGAGAGAGGAAGTAAAAAGAAAAAGAGGAAGTAGTCTCTCTATTTAGAATCTACCTCATGATCTCATTAACAGAGCTGTAACTGCCGCAGTGTGTTATGACCATCTTAATTTAGCAGCCAGGCAGCTTCAGATTATTTGCTCAGATCTGTGATTTACAAAATTAGCACAGTCCTCTCCCTGAGATACTGTACAGTTTCTCAAATTTCTCAGGAGCACAGACCCAGGTATCAAGAAACCTGAAATCTCTCTTTGGCTCTGTCACAATGGGACTAGTTAACCTCTCCGAACCTCTCTGAGTCTTGAAATCTGAGCTATTTCACCCAGAAATCAATTTGGAAATACCTATCAAGAAGCATAAGAATATTAATATCTTTTGTCTCGATAATTACATAATTGGAAAGCTATTTTAATGACATAATCTTAAACAGGATAAAATGTTTTATGTACAAAAAATAGTTATTATGGTGTAATTAACAATAGCAAAAAAGGGGGCAATCAAATTATTTAACCATAATGTATCTTCTTAATTAAACTGTATTCTATTACTGAAGATGTTGATTCTGAATACTATGAAATAACATAGTAACATTTAATAAATAATGCTAAGTAAAATAAAAATCAGGGTACTGAAATATATGGCTATCTTATTTTAAATCTTACACACAGAGAAGAAAGACTAAGAAAACTACTTGCCAAAATATTACCAACAGTCATGCTTCAATGAAAGTGGGTCATTTTTACATTTATTTTTTATTTTTATTATTTATGGGTGTTTTTTTTAGCTTTCCTCTATTTTCCAGGTTTGCTTTAAGGCTTATTATTTTATAAAGGAAGCAAACCTGAGGCCAGGCGTGGTGACTCACACCTATAATCCTAGCACTCTGGGAGGCCGAGGTGGGTCGATCGCTCAAGGTCAGGAGTTCAACACCAGCCTGAGCAAAAGCGAGACCCCGTCTCTACTAAAAATAGAAAGAAATTAGCTGGATAACTAAAAATATATAGAAAATATTAGCCGTGCATGGTGGTGCATGCCTGTAGTCCCAGCTACTCGGGAGACTGAGGCAGGAGGGTCACTTGAGCCTAAGAGTTTGAGGTTGCTGTGAGCTAGTCTGACGTCACGGCACTTACTCTAGCCTGGGCAACAAAGCGAGACTCTGTCTCAAGAAAAATAAAAAAAATAAAAAATAAAAAAAAAAAGCAAACCTGAGACATAATACGAGTAGGTTGAAATAGACAAAGTCTAAAATCATCTGTCCCAATGTTAAAGATCTATGATGTTATAATAGTTTCAAACATAAGGGTGTGAGATTCTATAATTGTTAAAATTGCTAACAGTTACACATCAAGAAATCATAAATAAAAGACGAAGGCCATAAGATGCTGTATTTAAATTGGTAGAATCCTGGTGGCTCCTGTCTGCACCATCCCTGAAGCAATGGGTCAAGGATCTCCAGGGTGACACAGCGATCAGGGTGGCTGAGCATAAATCTGCTGAGAGCAGAAGTCTCACAAATGGACCAAGAGTAGTAAGTGTTCACAGGATTCATCAAAGTAGTCTGCGTAAATGCTAGCTATGAAAACTTCTGTGTGTGAATTGATTTTTACAGAGATGTCATGCTTGGTCAGAAGGCTGTTTTGGTATGAAATAATTCCACAGAAGTGAGAAATACATGCTTTCCCCCATAAGGCTCAAAGTGATCTTATGGTTTGGAGGGATAATGAATTTTTCAAAATGTTTTAAAAGCCAGTTCTGGGATGGCATTTTGATCTGTATCCACCACGTTGAGTTTATTCTGGATTTCCTGGAGACTGGAGCCAAGAGTAGAAATGCTTCAGGCCACGGTCCAGGCGTATCAGCCAAATGGCAAGTGCACCCTCAGTTAGAGCCACGGAGACTGCTTTGCTTTGTGCATGGCTTTATTTTAGGGTCTTAAAAAGAAGATTCACAATGAAATAATATAAGAAGATTCAGCTAGAGAATAAAATGCCTCCGTCTTATTTATCTTTTACTATGATCTGTATACCTATCTGTATATCCTAAGACCATGTTTGCAATTTGCCCACAATCTAAAAACAGAGGGGGAAAAAATTATCTCAATGTTCTTGGTAAATACTCAAAACTAGATTCAAAGTTTAAGTTTGTATAAATCCATAAGGATCAGTCGAAAGACTCTCCTCCTTTCCCTGCAAGAATCCGGCCCTCCAAAAGAAAGTAGCTCCAGAAGTCTGGAAGTATATTGTAGCCCACAAAGGATGAGAGGATATTACCCTTTATTTCGACCAGGAGATGTTGCATGCAAACCGACGCAGCTTTCTAAAGGCCAGGGAAGAGGTGGAAGTGCATAGAATCAATAATGGGGTACAGCAAGGACTTCCCCCCTTGCCTCTTTGGAGAGGAGCCAAGGGACACTGCCTTTCTGGGGGAACGGCCGGACACACGTCCTATCCTGTCAGACACACCCGTGGCAAGGAGCAGCTGATCTCTCCACCTGCCGTGACATTTCTGTCCTCTTAGAGCCAGATGCTGGTCTGGCCAGCACCACCACGTGCTACAGAAAATGTGTCTGAGGCATGCAGAGAGGAGCAGCATGCTTCTACATTCAGGAGGAACTTCTGCCTTTGCACTTCCTGGAGAGCAAGAGGCCAGCATGCATGTTCTCTTTTGCACCTTTTCATTAATTTTTTTGCAGGAAAAAAATTGGACCTTATTGAATGGATGGACTTCCTTTAAAAATAAAAAGCCATTTACCCTAAAAGTTCTGTTTTTTTCAACTGAAGGAAAGAAATGGTTCCCATAAATGGGAATTCTGCCATAAAAATCTTTCTAAAAATTGGAAGGCCATAAGCAGTCTGACCCTCCTTCTTGAGCTCTTCTCGGGGACTTTATTTGACATGCCTGTGGTCATTCCCGTGGCTCCTCTGGAGTCCAGAACCAGATTTAGTTCCTGACTGAGGCTGGGAGTGGGCACAGGGCTGCTCACATCTTGCACAAGCCGAGGGCCTATTTGTGCCTCCCAACGTCCGGCTTACATTGGTCGCACGATTGCCTTCTGTCCTGACTCATGGTCACTTGTTATAAACCATGACATTTCACCTATCTGGATTCACTCAAGGACAAGAGGCTTTGCCAGACAACCGAAGCTTATCCTCCATGTGACAGTGACTTTTCTAGTTTTTTTCCTATTTTAATTATCTGAGTGGGAAGTTTTTCTGAAATCACTCATGCACTACATCTTTCTTATTAAATAGGACACTAAGCTTAAATCACCTTTTTTTCCCTGATTATTCAGGGTCATTACTATGAACATCAGGTACGTACTTCACCTCAGCGATGTTATGCCTTCCAGAGGCTGTGCAGGCATTTAAGACTATTCACCTGACACCAAATGGAACGGTACTTGTTGGGGGCCTGGGTCTGCTTCTTATAAGTCCTGTTTGATTTTGATTTTGTTCGTGCAATTCCCCCATCATAAGTTATGAGTGATTATAGCCTCTGGCAACCCTCTCTTTCCATCACCCCCTTCTGAGAAAACTAAGTTTCTGAATATTGTGGCAAAGTGCATGTTAAATAATAACATTGATGATGGTAGCTAATGTTTGTGTGTCTCTGCTGGGTCCCCGGCATTGCTCTAAATGAGTTACAGGTATCATCTCAAAAATAGCCTCAGAGATAGAGCTTGAGGAATTTTCCTGTGAGAAAAGAACTAATTTTAATGATGGGTTTTCAATAGTCAATTTTAGCTGCCTTTGCCTAACTCTCAGTTTTCCTATGACTTTGGGGCCGCTGATGTTGCCAGAGAAGTGAACTCAGATATAAGAACTGTTGAACTTACAACTCATCAGATCCTGACTTTTGGAAAGATTTTCTATGCCTCACTACTTCTCAGACTTGCTTCCCCCTGAATCCTTTGATCCCTCTCTTTCCTCCTATTTCCCTTCCAATTCTGCCTCTACCTTCCTTCTTTCCTTCCTCCTCCTTTTCCTTCACTCTGACATAACCAACAGTTTTCTGGGGCATCACTAAAGCAACAGATTCAAGAGCCACATTAGGCTTGGCACAACCAAGAGCCCAGAGCTGTGTTCTAATCCGGCTCTTCTTCCTAGCTGTGTGGCCACCTTCCAATCAATCTATCAAAGTAATCCTTAAGGCAACTAACAAGAGACTGGCAAGTTTCCTCTTTGCTGAAGAAATCAGCAAAACCAACAGTTGTGCTAATAATTTTAATAGCAACTAAAGGACATTTAAACCCTTTTTGAAATGCACTCTCATTATTAAAAATTCACCAGGTGCCCACAATATATCTAGTCACTCTAAAAGCTGGTACACAGCGGATACCCTATTCTCCAAATAGTTTGTTGGTCATTTCTTTTTCTTTCAAATGGGTATATAGTGAGAAAAATCTCAATATTTATTCACATCACAGATGGTCTAATGCCATATTTTTCTCATAGCCAGGTTTCCATAACATTAGTTGACTACTCTGTTGTCTGAGGGCTTTCATTTTTTTATTTTTTTTCATTATTATTTCAGCATATTGTCAGGGTACAAAAGTTTAGGTTATGTATATTGCCCTTGCCCCTCCACCCCCACCCTGAGTCAGAGCTTCAATTGTGTCCATCCCCCAGACAGTGCGCATCGCACTCATTA
>CM052443.1:67402495-67442169 GCA_028533085.1 Varecia variegata | reverse complement strand
CTATAATCCTCTGATGGCAAAATTTCACATTCTCTTACATCACTGCTGCATTCTTCCAGTGAGAGCCAAATTATAGCATACGTAAATATGACATTTTAGCATCTTGTTCTCATTTAGCAATCTCTAAAGGCTAGCTCAAATGCTACTTTTAAGGGAGTTTAGTTTCCTTTGAGGGGCAATTTTGATCCCACTACACCTGCTATGCATGTGGAATTGGTTTCATAGAACCACCGACCTTCAGGATTCACTTATTGAATCCAGTCTCCCCTCACGCCACCCCCAGTCACACACACATACTCTCATTCTAATGATGAGAACACTGAAGCTTTTCTAAGAGCATGCAGTTATCTAGAGGTAAAGTGACTACTCTGTGGTCTTATCGGGTAGAAGTCTATCATTCTGCCACATAGGAATGTCATGAGTATCTCCTTTGTAGATCCTTGCAGGAAAAAGGTACAAGGACTGGTAAGGGAAAATGGAGCACCAATATCAGCAAACCAAGCTATGGAGTAAAAATGTGATAGAAGAAGCTGTCAGAGTCTTTGCATAAGAAGGCAAAGCCCTATAGCAAAGTAGGTAGGACTCCTGAGACCTTGCCTCCTAAATTGGTGCTATTCTCATTAAGCCAGACTGGCTCCCCTTCCTTGATCATTTCTCATGGAATCGTAACTTCTTAGAACTAGATTACTCAGCGGTCCAAACTGTTATTCTGCTGCAACACAAGCGACACAATCACATTAATAGAGTAGTTTATTAGCTACTGGGGTGGGTGTTGGGGTCAAAGTCAGGAAGAACCCCACCTGTGGTCTGAAATGGAGTGTTGGGGGTGATCATGGAAAATTAGCTAAGGGACTTCTGGAGATGCTAATCACTCTCTCTCTCTCTTTTTCTCTCTGTGTGTCACCAAGTTTGATGTTCCTTGTGGATCAACAATGTGTGCCAAAACAATTAGTTAAAAGTTTTTTACAAATAGCAATTTTCCAAAGTGCACTTTTTGGAGTTATCACATAATTATGCCAAATGTCTGCAAAATTTGCTTGTCTTCAATAAACAATACTGACCTGGTTGAGTACAGACTATGCTCAAATATACCCAAAATTGTTTTCAACCTCTGAACAAGCTGTAGAAAAGTCAGAGATAACAATAGGTATTATAAATTATCAATATTAGAACATATAAGCTACAAATAGAAAATACTACTGTTTTAAGCACCAGTATGGATTTTGAGGTGAAAATAATGAATCCTCACAAACTGTTAGGACTGGAGATTTGCACGCACTTTCCAGTAGTGTGCTAACAAATGTTTAATCATCATCTTCCCAAAAGAAGGCTCTGATGTAGCATTTGCTGATTTCCATGGCCATTTTTAAGATATCAACATGACGTCAATGGACACAAAGTTGGGAAGAGATTAAAGACAGTGGGCTCTCATGGGCAGCTCCAAGCCAGCTTCAGGACACCACTGTCCCTTTCTAAAAATAAACATAACAAGTGTCTAAAACGTGCCTACCCTCTGACTCAGAAAGTCTACTCTTAGGAATATATTCTCAAACAATAGTCAAAGAAGTATGAAAAGATGTATATCAAGAATCTTTGCCACAGGTTGTTTATAGTATCAAAAATTTGAAAAAATTCATTGCTCATAAATAGAGAAATATGGCTCCACCTGTTCACTTTTTTCTCCCTGCACCCCACCCTAAACCCTGGCAACCACTGATATTTTGTACTATCTCTATAATTTTGCCTTTCCCATGATGTCGTATAGTTGGAATCATACAGTATGAATCCTGTTCAGACTGACTTCTTTCACTTAGCAATATGCATTTAAGGTTCCTACATGTCTAAATGGCTTAATAGCTCATTTATTTTTATCACTGAATAGTGGGCTAGTACTTAAAATTCTATAAATCTCATTTTCTCATTTGTAATAGGAATAATAGTGCCCATCTTCAAGGGTGGTTGTGAATGTTCAATGAGATGATATGTATAAAGATTCTGGCACACAGCATATAGTTAATAAACATTGGTTCCCTCCCTCAATAATTTGGATATGGACAACATGTAGGCTGAATAATGCCCTTTCCCCCACCAAAAGAGGTCAATTTAATCCCTATAAATTTGTTACATTGCATGGAAGAAGAGATGTGTGATTAAGTTAAGAATTGTGAGATGGGAGACTGTCTTGTATTATCTGGTGAGCCCAATATAATCACAAGAGTCCTTACAAGAAGGAGATGTGAAGGTTAGAGTCAGAGAAGGTGATATGAGAACAGAAGCAGAAGTTGGAGTAATGTGGCCATGAGCCAAGGAATGTGGGCAGCCTCCAGCAGCTGAGAAAGGTGGAAATTCTCCCCTACAGTCTCCGAAAAGAAACGCAGCTCTGCTAACACGTTGATTTTAGCCTTGTAAAACCCTTACCAGACTCTGACCTCCAAAACTGAAAAGTAACAAATTTTTATTGTTTCAAGCCACCAAGTTTGTTTCAATTTCATCCAGCACCAATAGGAAACAAATACAGACGATTGATCTCAACATTCTCTTTCACTCGCTTCTAGTGTGCAAACTTCCCACATACAGAGGCTAGAAATCTAAAACCTATATACCCCAGAATCTCTGCAGCTAGGGTTCTGACCATCTACTTAACCTTAGTTAGATGCACTTTTGCAAGTTTTGAAAAGTGGAAGTGAGACGATTTTCCTGCTGCTTTTGGCCAAATTTCATTGAAAACACGGTCATGGAGAGAGATTTCTGCAGCAGCATTCCAGCTGGGTGATCTCAACTCCCAGCTTCATGGGAGTCAAGAGGCATTTGCATGGAGGCAATGGCAGATTCCTAATCCTGCAGCAGCCTCGATTCCCCACCTTCTTGGAAGAGGTAGTTGCTCCCCTAGCTGGTAAGGTCTGCATTGTCCTGGGAGTCTCCCAAAGGCTCCCAGACCTTCTTCTACGAGGAGTTTCATTGATTTCACATGCAGTTTAATTCTATATTAAATCTCTTACTGCTTAAAATAACTGGCATTTTTTCTGTTTGCTGCAACTGGACACTGACGGACACAACCTCTATTCTTACACTATCGGATAGGAGGCAGAAGGTCTCAGCTGGAAATTCCAGATGTTCTGAGATACAATATGTCAACTTACAGGGAACTCTAATAACTCCACTACTGTCTCACACAACCGACCAACTTTTCCTGCCTATCATTGCCTTACATATTTTACTCACCTTTATTTCACTGGGCCTTTTCAATTTTGAGTTTTCCTCTTGAATTAAATCAATGCATGATTATAATTTTGGAGGGTCCAGGAAGTAAGGATTTGTTTTTAAAAATTTAAAGACATTATGGGGAGTTGAGTCCAATCTCTCCCCAACTGCAAGACCTAACTGCAGTGGTCCCTGTACCTATCTCCATGGTCCCACTCTTGAATAAATTCTCCCTTACCATCTTTAAAAAATAAGTAAAGACATTATATAAGATAATATTTCTTAGCCTTATGAAAAGAATTTTTAAAATTATCCACACTAAAGAGGAAATAAGTGATTGGCAGTCTCCAAGAACAAAGGACATTTATTACTGCTCTCATAAAGAGAGATGAATTTTAAAAAGGTTAGAAAAGGTCTCAGCAATTTATTTATATTGATTTGGATATGTCATTCTGGAAGATATCCCTTTTTTATATGACTCTCCAACCACGTTAATGCTCCTGAAAAATGCATGACAACCACATTGTCAACCTAGTTTTCCAGATTTCCCAGAAATCATTTTGAATTCTTTTTTAAAAAAAATATTTAATCCACATATTCTCATACTAAAAAAAACAAAACACACAAACCAAAAAACCATGGCTTGTTACAATTTTCAAGTATGCTGTATGAGAATAAGTGCTAGGGAAATCATGGTCACCAGAATTAGTGAATTTAGTTAAAGTGATCTGTGAACTAAGTTCCATAAAACTTAGACTATCTTTCCAGGGCCCCATCCTGAACCTTCTGACTAGTGTTCTACTCCTTTGCCTTTGAAGGGCTTAGACAGGACTTGTCATAATTTTCCTAAACAGAGCCACATGGTAAATGTTTTAGGCTTTTCTGGCCACACAATCTCTGTGGCAACTATTCAGTTCAGCCCTTGAAGGACAAAAGCAGCTGATACATAACAAATAAGTGTGGCTGTGTTCCAACTCAATTTTATTTATCAACAGTGAAGTTTGGATTGTGGACGATTTCACAAGTCCCAAAATATTATTTTTCTTTTGACTTTTTATCAACCACTTAAAAATGTAAACACCGTTCTTAGTCACAGGCCATACAAAAAGAAAGCAGCAGGGTGGATGTGGCCCACAGGTCATGGTTTGCCAACCCCTTTTGTCAACCTGGTCCTGTCCCCTCCAACTTACCCTAAAATTCTCACTAGCATAAAGACTTGTTTACACAGCCAGGATGGAGGTGTCGCCTCTCAAGCTTTAGTGTTTCCCCAGAGAGGAGTAATGAGTCTCCTTTGTCTCTTCTGCTCCGTGCTCAGCCCTCCACAGACTAGCCGCTGCCTCCCCTTCCCACTCTGTCTCTTTCTCCTGCACCCAAACCAGCGTCCATTGGTCACATACTCTGTCTCTAGCCACAGCAGATTACTTGCCTTTCCCTAAATAAGTCGGGTAGTTGTTCACACCCTCCTGCTAGCACAATCCCCCCACCTTGGAGATTTTTGCTTGTTCCTCAGTTCAGTGTCACTTTTTCTTTTCCCAGAAAAGTGAGGTGAGGACAGTGGCTGGCACGTAGTCAACATGCACGGCACTGAGTGAATGAACGCACAGACCAGGGGGCGGCTTTCTGGGGAGAAAGGGGCTGTAGAGCACACCGTGGGAGAGTGTAAGGTGCTCCAGCCACAAAGCAATAATGACAAAAATGGAGGGTGAGGAGAGGGGACTGAAGGCAAACAGCCTACTTCTCAGTGTTGCCAAAACTGCGCCGTCCAGAGGAATGGGAGTCATTTGTCTCCACAAGCTCTGTGGTTCCCTGACGCCGAAGCTGCAGGGCGTGAGCTGCTGCGGCCGCTGTCACCAGCTCAGGCTTTCCTTGGCACGTGCTTAGCTTGGCAGTGTCACCATGGGAAATCTTAACAGCTAGCCTTTAACATTTTAAATAAAAATCCAATTTTTTTTCTTTCTTTTAAAGCTAAAAGAAACTATGAATTTATAAATAATTTGCTCATAACTAAGGAATCTCAAGAAGGTAAAAGAAATGGAAAGATTAAGTTTTAGGAAGGAGAATGGAAGGGCAAATTGCAAATAAATGATGGTGGTGTCATCTATTTAAATTTTGTAAAGATAAAAAGGCAGCATGATGTAATCACAAAAAGAGTAATGAGTCACAGCTTTGTTATGTCAACATGAGTCATCTTTATCTGACCACTTTGATAATTAAAAAGCAAAATTCTATAATCCTGAAGTTTTAAGTGGTCTAGACAGTTTTAAATTCTAACCCAATACAAATGTCAATTTTTTACTTTTACCCAAATTTTACTAATGTTTCCCAAAAATGAAGACTGAACAAAGCCTACACTTGCCAACCACGTTCCAAACCTATTCTCTTTATCTCAATTTTGCCCATGTTCTTTTCACAAAAACACCTGCTGGGCTATACCAGCTTCTAGCTCCTTGCATTTTTCTGTTAGGAATTCGTGAAGATTATTACAAGATAATGAGACAATTGCAGAAAGTTTTGCATTTATTTTTTGCTTTGATAGAATTGTAGTTTGCACCCACAAAGATTTTCAGCCAAGAATTTCTGATGTAAATCTGACAGTTTGGTCATTAATGATCATTAGCATCACATCTAAGAAACAATTCTGGTTGGTGTTATTTATTAAAAGCAATCAAAATGTGTGATTATGGCCCTAATAACAATATTTACTCAGATGGCCTTATTTATCCACAAGAAAAAGTAATGCCAGGCAGCTGCTAGAACTTCCACACTAAGCATATGAGAAACATGAAGTCTCAGTACAGTGGAATGATGTCCTTGAGGAGAAATAGCTACCCTTTACACTTTTATAGAATGCTTTGTTGTTAATCGCAATAAGAACCTTAATAATCAATGCCGTGTACTTTCAGATATAAGCAGCAGGTTAAATGAGATAAGACACAAAGGAACTAAAAGAAGCTTCTGTTCCTGACTCAATGCTGGAATAGCATGAGTTGATGGCCTGACCCCTACGCCCAGGTCAACTCTGGAACAACTAACTAACTGTGTGGGCTCACTCTCCTACTTTCAGTTCTATTTTATTTGCTTTTGTCTTTAAAAAATGAGGAATTTTCTTATCCTCCTTTGAGCTAAGTTCCAGCCCTGAGGGTGTGTTGGTGGGGAGTTCACAGGGAGGCTGCTCTGGGCCTTGTTCACCCCTTGCCCCCAAATAAAAGTGGTCATTGGTGACCCACCTTCCTTCCTATTTCAACCCCAGGAAGCCCGCCAGCATCTGAGCAAGGTGGGTGGGTGAGTGTGTGTGTAGGAGCCTCCACTATCTCCTGCTGAGCACCGTAGACCTAGGTGAGGTGGGGAGGACAGAGTCCCCTTTTCTCACCTCTTGTTTCCCCCAACAGGAGGATGCCAGAGAGTGAGGCGGCCAGAGGAAAGGTCTTACCAGAGCCAAGAGGGGAAGGAGAACATTCCATTTTCAGGCATGGGCAAGAAATCTTTACAGATCTCCAAGTGGCACTCCAGGCACTCTCCAGCAGTGGGATAAGAACTGGATTCAAAGCCAGGGACAGGCCGGACGTGGTGGCTCACGCCTGTAAACCTAGCACTCTGGGAGGTGGGCGGATCGTTTGAGCTCAGGAGTTTGAGACCAGCCTGAGCAAGAGCGAGACCCCATCTCTACTAAAAATAGAAAGAAATTATCTGGCCAACTAAAAATATATAGAAAAAATTAGCCGGGCATGGTGGCACATGCCTGTAGTCCCAGCTACTCAGGAGGCTGAGGCAGAAGGATTGCTTGAGCTCAGGAGTTTGAGGTTGCTGTGAGCTAGGCTGACGCCACGGCACTCTAGTCTGGGCAGAGGGAAAACTCTGTCTCAAAAAAAAAAAATCAAAGCCAGGGACATGAAAACTGCCCTGAGTCTGCTCAGGCTTCCATAACAAATTTCATAGACTGGGTAACTTAAACTAAACATCAGGAATTTATTTTTTCACAGTTCTGAAGACTGAAAGTCTAAGATAAGGGTGTTAGCCTGGCCAGCTCCTGTTGGAAGCTCTCTTTGTAGTTTACAGACAGCCACCTTCGTGTTGTGTTCTCACATGGTATTTGTGGCATTAATATGTCTGGGACCAAACTTTGACCTGGGCCGTGAGGTCTCCCTACCAGGTGGACATCCCAGAAAGACCCTCCTCACAGAGTCACTCCATGGTACTTTCTTGGTGATTTTGATATGAGAAAGAGGACCCCAATACTGGAGTCTGGCCTGAACGCCAAGAAGTTTCTTGGCTACGCTCAGGAAAGAAGAGTGAGCTGACATAGTAAAGCAAAAGCAAGTTTATTAAAGCAAGAAAAGAAAAAAGGGAGGTTGTCCCATAGGGCAGCAGCTATGTCTCAGAGCAATGGAGAGTAGCACCTTGTGAGTTTCTAGGGTCTTATTTTATATCTTCCATTTAATTTTATGTTATGCAGAGGGAGAGTTATTTATAAGCTTTCTGGGAAAGGGGTGGGGAGTTCCCAGACACAAGGGTTCCTCCTCTTTTTGAACCATATAGGGTAACTTCTGGGAGTTGCTATGGCATCTGTAAACTGTCAGGGTGCTGGTGGGAGTTTCTTTTAGTATGCTAATACATTATAACTAGCGTATAATAAGCAGTGAGGGTGACTTGAGGTCCTTTTTCGTGACCACCTGGGTTCTAGCCAGTTTCTCTGCCATCTCCTGTTTTATTGGGGACCTTGGCCCAGGTCTTATGACTTTATTGAGCAGGGCCTGCCATTTCTATATCTCAATTTTGTACAAGACAAAGAGATAACTTGCCCATCAATGGTAGCAGTGTTCATGGTACAGACACATAGTGCCTGGAGAAAAATGAGGCAGAGAGCAAGGGAAAGCTTGACAGATGTTTGAGTGGGAAAGAAGGAAAAGGAATACAAAGGAGAAAAAATGATGCAGGTGGGAAGGAACAGGAATGTCCCCATCATGCTTAATCATGGTTCCCAAACACACACAACCCAATCCAAGCCCCATGACTTTGTGCCTCACCAGGCCAATGTGGAGCACTTGGGCGCCATCTTGGCAGAAGTGTGAATGCGTGTGTCTTTGAACACAAAGACGGTATCTGCAGAGATATTGTCAGACAAGGCAGTGCCCTGCGTGGGGAAGCCATGTGGATAATAATATGTCCTTGATCCCAAGAGTTTGAGTCATCACCTTGTGATCTTCATGCACTTGGAGGAGCCACAATAAGTTTCCTCCAGAAATACTTGCAGCCCCTGAACCATGGGTCAGTCCTGCCCCTTCTGCTGAGAATACAGAGGTCCCAGGACTTGCTGGAACCGTACTCTGCTCATCGAGGTCAGAGTGGCCAAAGGCACCAATGGTTCCTCAATCTCATCCACATCCATGTCATCTGAAGGACTGAGTGAGGTGACCATGCACAAAGAAGATTTTGAAGGCGCTGAAGCCACTAAAGAACAAGGCAAAGGTAACATTGGAATCCACATGGATGAGTAATACAAGAAGCCACTGAAGCCATCTGATGCATTGATACTGCCGCTTTTTACAACCAGAGTAGTGGAGATGTTAGGGGCCCTGTGGCTCATTCTGACTCCACCCTGACAGAGCTCTTTTTTTTTTTTTTTGAGACAGAGTCTTGCTCTGTTGCCTGAGCTAGAGTGCCCTAGCAGCTGGGATTAAAGGCGGACACCACCATGTCCGGTTAATTTTTTTTTTCTATTTTTAATCACCTGGCTAATTTTTTTTCTATTTTTTTTTTTTTTTTTTTTTTAGTAGAGATGGAGGTCTCACTCTTGCTCAAGCTGGTCTCAAACTCCTGACTTCAAGTGACCCTCCCAACTTGGCCTCCCAGAGCGCTAGGATTACAGGCATGAGCCACTGTGCCTGGCCAAGACCTCTTGATTATAGTCCTAGAAAAGCAAATTTTCTCCTATAGAGTGAAGCAAGCTTAGTGGGCAAGTCTAGAGCCCTGGAAGATTAATGTCTGCTTTTAAGAACCTATTTAATAATACTGCACATCCATCATTATGTTTGATTTTACTAACTTAAAGTTCAGAGATACTCCGTCACCCATTAGGCAGGAAAGGACCAGAGACCTCAGAGGATGAGACTTCTGGCCAGATCTTTTTCAAGCATCTGAAACTCAAGGACTTCTCACTACCAGTGGGGAGTTTGTAGCTTGAGAGAACTCAGAAACTGGCATTGGGTCATACAGAGAGAATCCCTGGATGTCCTATCTTTGTATATCGCCATAGACACATAGAGGATGAGGCAATCAAACTGGATTTCCACACTCATGGAAACTGGTAGGATATCTGTCCCAAATGGAGAAGTGTCCAGGGAGATGTCCCAGGCTTGGTCTGCTTCCAGCACTTGTGTCTCCCCTCTCCTTCCCCAAAGTTTGCCCATATGGAAAAACAGAAGAGGAAAGCTCATTGGCTGAATAATGGTGAAGGAGACATGGACATATTTGACTAAAAAGCATTTCAAAATGCCTTTTGTTCACAATCAAAGCTCTCAGTGTGGTATGAACTGAGGGATCATCACTCATCTTGCACAAAGTTGTGCTTCAGAAGGTTCTGCTGACATTCAACTCAACAGGAATAGGAATGTATAGAGCTATATAACACCAAGTCCTACACCCCACACCTAATTTCAGGGCAATGGAAATGCATGAAGGGCTAGACACCTGTTATGCCTCTCTATTCAGGCTTTCACATGGGAGGGAAATTTAGCTGAGTGTTCTGACACAGAGTGGTAGGGGCTGAGGTCAGTGCAGGTTGAAAGAGGGAAGTTGCCCAAGGTTACCAGGGGCTCCAGGGACTTGAAGAAAGGAACATGGAGACGTGCTCCACAAGTATCAGTATTCTGCATGGGAGTGACCTGCAGGACTTCTGGAAGGGTGAGCTGATGTGTTTGCTGGAAAGACCAAACAACCATCATCATAATTTTGGGGGCTACACAGAAGATGCTGGTGCCAACATTTGGTACAGAGACTATAAAGTCATCCACCTTTAGTAGACCAAATGGGCTTGCACTAACAGTTTCCAGTAGCAACAATGATGAACCAAAGACTGGAAGCTCTTCTCCAAATATTTTATTGAAGTGTATACCCTGCTAAGGAGAGAAAGTTTCCCGCAGTATTGCCTAATATAGAGTATCTCTTTACCCTAGAAAATAGAGTTTTAGAGCCTGATATAATTCAGTTTTGAAAAGTTATGTGACACTCCTCTCACCTCAGCATTGTCAAATTCATGCTTTTGTATTTATTATATCATTTACTATTTACAATTTCTTGAGGTAGTAAGTACCATTTATCTTTTTTAAGCGGAAGAGGAAATGGAGGCACAAAGAGATAAATATTAATATATATTTAGCAGGCTGGCACCAAAGAAGGAGCCAGCAATGGACAATACCTCTCGTATTATGAGGAATTATTTGATGCAAGTGACAGAAAACACAATTCAACTGCTTCAAACAACAAAAGTGAAAGTACTGACTCTGAGTGACAAGTCTGGGATGAAGGCTGCATTGGGACCCAAGGTTGTTGCAGAGGCTCAAATGATGTCCTCAGGATTCAGTGTTCTCTGTCTTAGCTCTATTCTTTTGTGTTTCTTCATTATCAGGCATCATGAGTGGAAGCATGTCTGCCAGCAAGTTCAAAGTGAGATTCCCTGGGTGCAAGTGCAGATGAGAATGTGTTGCCTCTTCCCCAGAGTCCCTGTAAAAGTCTTATTTTTCCTTCTTGTCCTTAGTTGGGTCCCATGCCCCTCACTAAACCAGTCACAGGGGATGGAATATGCTTCTTTTGGCTGGGCCAAGTCACATCCTTACTCACACGTGAACTCAGACTAAAGAATCAATGTAGTTTCCCTAGAAATTATTTTCATTCAGCAGGGTATAATGGGCTTCCACTGTAGTTCAATGAGATGAGCTCCTCCTTGATGACTACAAAATTCTTACTTGATTTGAGTTAAAAATAGACATAATGACATACAAATAAATGACTAACAATTCACATTCTCTGTTGTCTCACCCAACGGAAAACAGATATCTATAACCCATTAATCCATTTATACAGATCACCAAATGGTCAGAGAGTAAAACCAAATTCCCAATCATTACTGGTACCAATGGGGAATAACTTTTCATTTGTAAACAAACCAAAAAATGAAAAACAGTAGCCAGACGTGGTGGCTCACACCTGTAATCCTAGAGCTTTGGGAGGCCCAGGCGGGAGGATAGTTTGAGGCCAGGAGTTGGAGATCAGCCTGGCAACATAGTGAGACCCTATCTCCACAAAAAATTTAAAAATTAGCAATTAGCTGAGCACGGTGGTGCATGCCGGTAGTCCCAGCTACTAGGGAGGCTGAAGCAAGAGGATCACTTGAGCCCAGTAGTTTGAGGTTACAGTGAGCTGTAATCGTGCTACTGCACTCCAACCTAGGTGAGAGAACAATACCCTGTCTCAAAAAATAAATAAATAAAATAAAAACAAAAACAAAAATTAGTAAAGAGAGGGGAAACCTAGATAAACAGAGATTGAGAAAAATTAAAGTTCTATTGCTGCTTGGAACCCACTTCTGCAAGTCAAGGAAAGACATGCTGGGCTCACGCTGCCCACAAAGTGACTTCTCTGACAATGAGGTTTAACTGTTTGGTCAAGTGACTTCATTGCACATCTCAATGAATGACCTCCAAAACTATTTAAAAAACAAAAGATCTGGTTACAAATGGTAGAGATGTAAATTTAACATATAAAAAAGTAAAATGAAATAAAAAATTTTAAAAGATTATTTTCAAAAGAGGGTGTAATCGTGACTCTTACGCAGATACAAAATGAACATTTGTCAAAGGTTTATTTAAATCATTAATTAATGAAAGAAACAGTAAATACCTCAAATGGTTTAAAGGGGAATCCAAAGTACCACATATATATAGACAAATGAGGTATGCTGAAATTAATTTAAGATAGATACAGAAGGGGTCTATCTATAGGGCAATAAATCATTCTACTAGACACAAATAATCTATATACCTATGGAGAAGAATCATTCTCATTATTATCAGTTTTCTAAAACTTACAGAGTTGAAAAGAGTTCAAAGACTGAAAGGTAGAAATAACCTGGAAGGGATCCACTAGTCAGAAAAGTGAGTAATCCTTTTTTATTTTATTTTTTTACCATTTCAAGATTTTTACAATATTTCATGGTATTCCGATATGCGTCACCAAGTAACCCATCTAGTGAAAATACTTGTGACTCCTACTTCTGCTATTTTGTGTTGTACCAAAGAAGCAATTTTTCTCAATCTCCAACTCTCACACTGTCAATATATTTTAAAAATCATATCCAGTGATTAGAGTATATCTTAGGAATGCAAGAATTATTTGATGTAAGCAAATGTATCATTATATTTCACTACAATAATAGATTATAAGAAAAAATTACATAATTCCCTCAGTAGATACAGGAAAACATTTTTTAAAAAACATAAACGTAAATTTATTATTTTAAAACATTTCAGCAAACAGGGAACTTCCTTAACTGGGTAACAGTTATATACCAAAAATGCATGATAATACTCAAGGGGGAATTTTAAAGATATCCCTCTTAAGACTGGCTACAAGACAAAAATATACATTTTAAGTTTAAAAAAAACCTGAAAATTGGACTGCAAGTTCTTTATGTTTATATATTAAGTTGGGGAGAAATGACATCTTCATAATATGAAGTCATCCCAACTAAGAGCATGGAAAATTTCTCCATTTGTTCAGATTCATTTTATTCCCTTTAGCACAGTTCTACCTTTTAGTTCACGGAGGTATTATAAATTTTTTGTTAATTCTTAGATATTTTATAAATTTTGTTGCTACTATGAATATTTAAATTATATTTTCTGGTTGATCATGGTTGTTATAAAGTTTTTATAAATTGATCTTTTATCCAGAAACACTAATAGTTTGCTGCTTATTTTATTAGCCCACCTTTTTTTATGCAAATAGTTTAAGGCAGTGAAATATTAAGCCATGCAGATAGAGTACGGAAACATAAAGAAAGGCAAGGCAATGATGGTAAAGCTGTAAGAAAAAAAGTTTATGTCTGCTCCTTGGGGACAACTTCTTTGACCTTGTCTCTTTTTCTCCCCAAGGTTAGCACTGGGATTTTTTCAGAATAAAAGAAAACTCTGGGAACATAAAAGAGCTTTTGGAAATTAAAATTATGATAAACAAATTTAAAAAATCTATAGGATGGTTAAAAGATATAGTTTAAGAAATCTCTTGAAAAATATAATAAAGCAATACAAAGTTGGACAAAGATCACACCATAAGTAGATCAAACCAGGAAGACAAATACCTGCCCAATAATAATAATTACACTTGCCAGGAAGAGAGGAAAGAAGTGAAAAAAAATGTTTAAAGAAATAATAAAAGAAAGTCACCTAGAACTGAAAGACACATGTTTCTAGACTGGAAAAGGCAGAGACTATTTTACAAACTTCTAACAGGAGAAAACAGGCCACATGACTATTAGCCTTCTCAAGCAACACTTAAACAGAAAACAATGGAGAATGCTTTCAAAAGTTTGAGAAAGGATAGTTTCAACCTAAAATTCTATACCCAGCCAAATATCCTATTTCAATTATTATAAGATCCATGTTTTTCACATATTAAAATCTTTAAAATGGAAATACATCTTACAGTCACTGCCAGTCTGGTGGCATGAAAACCTGGTTGTGTCCTATTGATACTTTCTTATAAAATTAAGATAGGGCCAATAGCAAAGCATCAAGAGTGAAAGTAAAATAAAGACATTTCAAACCTGCCAAGATTCTATTCACTATCCATACACTTCTTGTAGGACTACCATAACAAATTAGCACAAACTATAGTGGTTTAAAACAACAGAAATTTATTCTCTTACAATTCTGGAGGCTAAAAGTCCAAAACCAAGGTGTCAACAGGGTTGGTTGCTTCTTGGGGCCCCAGAAGGAGAATCTATTCAATGCCTTACTCCTAGTGTCTAGTGGTTGCTGGAAATAGATAGCATTTTTGGCTTTGGGCAGCAGAACTCCAATCTCTGTCTTTGTCATGTGGCATTCTCCCTATGTGTCTGTCTATGTCTCTCCTCTTCCTACAAGATCACCAGTCATGCTGGATTAGGGCACCACCCTAATGACCTCATCTTAACTTGGTTGCTTCTATAAAGACTCTATTTGCAAATGAGGTCAAAGCCACAGGTATCAGGGATTAGAACTTCAATATATCTTTCTGGGAAACACAATTTAACCCATAACACTTTCCAAAGACTTTAGGAAAGGTATGCTCCAGCAAAACAAATGGATGAACCAAAATCAAGGAAGACAAAAAATCAAAGAGACCAGGAATCCTATGCAGTGGTCCCCAACTTTTTTGGCACCAGGGACTGGTTTCACGGAAGACAATCTTTCCACGGACTTTGGTGGAGGGGACGGTTTCGGGATGATTCAAGTGCATTACATTTATTGTGCAGTCAAACTTCCCTGCTAATGATAATCTGTATTTGCAGCTGCTTCCCAGCACTAGCATCACCACCTCAGCTCCACTTCAGATCATCGGGCATTAGATTGTCACAAGGAGCACCAGCCTAGATCCCTCATATGCACAGTTTACAGTAGGGTTTGCACTCCTATGTGAATCTAATGCCCCCGCTGATCTGACAGGAGGCTGAGCCCAGGCAGTGATGCAAGCGATGGAGAGCGGCTGTAAATATAGACGAAGCTTCGCTTGCTCACCCTCCACTCACCTCCTATTGTGTGGCCCGGTTCCTAACAGGCCACAGACTGATACCAGTCCCAGCCCAGGGGTTGGGGACCACAGCGATAGAGGACAGTGATAAGGTAAAGTCCTAGTCCCAGATGACAGCTGGGTAGTAGAACTTAATAACAATTGATCCACTTTACAGGGTGGAGAGCTCTGAGAGGACGAAAGCAAAACTTATGGACCACTTGATGTATTTGAGCCTGTGGGGAGAAAATCTACTGAGAGATTTAAAATATATCGAAAAGGGAAAATTAAGGATAAGCACACAAATATGCAAGTTTTTAAAAAAGTAACAATTAACTCTAGAAAAGGTTAAGTGTTACACATAAAAAGGGAAACAAACAATCATTTAAAAATACTTGGCTCTGTAATGAACAATATTTACATGAGCCTAATAATGAGAGCACTGAATATTGATTTAATCAAGAAACTCTTTGGAAGGCTAGAGAATGGAAAGTGAGACATTTATGAGGACAGAAGTCTCAACTATCCTAACAGGAAATCAATAGATAATATCAAAATGATAAAAAAAATCAAGAAATACCGTTCTAAGCATAATCGTAAGAAGTACATAGATCAATACAAAAGGGAATGGCTAAGATAGTTAAAATGTTTGCCTCTAGGGAACGTGATCGGGCTGACAATGTGACTGGTATATGGGACTGCTGTTTGAGGTTATAATAATACCTTTGGTACTATTTTTTTTAACCTTTATTAAACATATCTTAAAATATTTTTAAAGAAAAGAAGCAATAAGAGGGAAAAAATGTGTTTCCTGTGAAACCTTGCCCGGCTCCCTCAGAGAATTGTTTCTTCCTCCACTGATGCCAATAACACTTTGCACATTGCTCCACCACAGCCTTCTCACATTTTACAGCCGTTGTTAATTTCTGCAGAGCCTGCCTGCCTTTGTGGATCCCGCTCCCTATCTCAAAAGCAGCCTCGCCTGATAGGATGGGAAAAGCAAACTCCCCATGAGAAAAATCAGTCTCTCTACATCTGATTATAAACTAGCCTCCAGCCATTCTCTGGGAGAGCAGAGGGGTGCAGCCAACCCACTGGCCAGTTCCATCCTCCTTCACCCCATGTGACTGATTTCTATGCAGGCTCCTGGCTCCAGTCCCTACCTCAGTGCCTCGCTATGATTAGAGCCTATTTCTGGGCCCCCAAACTTCACAGTTAGTGTCTTTCATTCTTATCTAGGTTCTGTTAGCTGCTCTGAACCTTGGGGGTGGACTGTACTTCCAACAGCCTCCTTCCACTCCTACCCCCGCTCCAGCAGTTCACTGGCCTCTGCGTCCCAGTACCTTGCAGTCCTGGCAGAAGGTGAGCCCCTGGCGTTCTCCTGAGAATGAGGTTCCCCCTTCTAAGGAGCGCAGAAGTCCCCAGCAGCTCATCCCACCCAGGCCCCTTCATTTCAAATCCCATAAATATCTATTCTAGACAAGAGCTGGCTCTCATTTACTCTTTCCCTAGGATTGTCTGTTAATAACATCGTAAAAAGGCTGACTCTTTTTTCTCTGTCCAAATGCTGTGTTTACCTCTATAGCCCTAGTACTAAGTCAAGTGGCTAGATCACTTTGGTAAATATTTGTTATTGAACATTAACTAAATTAGTTCTTCCAGGTTAACACCGTGTGCCCCTCTCAGCTGGCTCCTTCTTGTCTGCTTTAGACAACCACCATTTCTGAGTGTTCCAGGCACAATAGAACTATTCATTTGCAGCTCTGCCTCCCTGCTCTTGACTGTGTGATCCTAGAGTTTCTTTATTCATTTTTGTCTCTCTCAGTGCCTAGTTCAAAACACGGGACATAGTAGGTGCTCAATGAATGTTTGTTGAATAAACAAATTAGATAAAAGGTTGAATGAATAAGTGAATCTCTATTTCTGAGAATCTCAATAGAGCCTACAGATGCATTTTTCCATCCATTAAATATTAACATAGAAGACAGCAAAGTTTCCCGTAGGAACTGTTATTCGTTCTTTAGGAAGTTTTAGTTGTCTCATTGCAGTGTAAAAGGGCAAGATTGTTTACTATAAGCTTCTTGGGAATTTCGCATTTCCATCAGTGTCAAAAGGATAAAAAGTGTAGTTTTCCAAACTCATTATGGCTGAAAATCAGCCTTCATCAGTGCACCAGCACTGCTATATGTAACTGTAATTGTTACAATACCCACTTCAGGTGGTGAGATCACCCGAGCAGAGAGGCCTCAGAATGAATCTGTGGCATTTTTTCACGACAGCCCGAGAAGACTAAGGAAGCAGGGTAACTGACAGCCCCAGCCACTGCACTCTAAAATCCATCACCCTGTCAGAGCTGCCACTGTGCCCACCGGCTGCTCCCCAGTCATTGAGCATGTCACAAATACTGAGATGGGCCTGTTCCTGGGAGGGGCAGGACGCTTCTGATGAGCCACTTTGGCTTTCAGACTTCCCATCGGCCTTCCCAGAACTTCCTTAGAACTGCACTACCATCAAAGATTTTTCCTTTTCTCTCCCCTTCACAAGTCTGTCTCACATTACAGGCTGACCCATCTCCCAACCAACCCCCGCTCTGCCCCGTGTTCTCTCACAGGCATTTTCCCCAATAAATCTCTTGCATAAATAATACTGTCATGGCATTTGCGTCCCAGAACTAACACAACTCCTTAGAAAAAGGAAAAGAGATCAAGTCAACAAGTTATGCAGCAGGGAAAAAAAATCAGCTGTCAGTTAACAAGAGTCGCTGGAATATTAGAGAAAACTCAAACACTGACTACTTACATGACAAACTTGCCTGACTTAAGGTGGTGTTAACTGTCACATCCAAGGGAACTGAGCTTTCTTTGAAACCACTGACCTAACTTCAGTTTATTGAAAACAGCTACCCAGTCTCCCAATACTGCCAGTTTTAGCTTCTCACCACAACTGTACCGAATCTTAAGCTAAAATAAATTAATGGTCTTAGTCATTGTCCATTGTCAAGGACATGCTAATAAGATTGTTGAAAAAAAATCAAGTCACAGAGATCAGGAAGCTGGACATTAAGCTACCAAGGACCTTGAGGGACTGGCTGTATCTGGATAGCTCTGGAAACCCGGCACCTTATTTAATTACTTAAAGTGATTCAGTTCAACCCGCTACTTCAGGCAGGAACAGAGTGTATAACAACAGCACTTAATTTCATCGTACCTTGCCAATGTTTCCTGCAGCTTTAGTTTGAATGAAGGGGATGTTCTGTACCCCCCATGTGCAGCAGTGACTTTGTGATCACAGTGGTGTGGTTTGAGATTGGTCAACATGTCATAAACTTTCTTTTCCTAGGAACTCTGGACATTTCTGTCTGAAGAGTCATGTTGTATGCAACGTATGATTCTTCCTAAGCCCTGGGAGGGGAAACATGAAGTGCATTGATCTTCTTAACGAGGTGGTCCTGTCTTCCAACTTAGAACTGTTTGGTGGTTTACTTTTTGGTGGTTGTTTTCATAAAAATAAAAGAAAGGGACTCAGAATTCGTTGGTTTTGTTTCTCCAGAGACATTAAGTAGCTTAATGGTTCAGGCCTACTCTCTATAATAGTTTACCCTCTGGATGTATCACCAGTAAGTCATATGATGCTTCCCTAGTTCATTCACTCTCTCACTCTAATTCCCCTTTTTCCTTTAGCCTCAGACTCTTAATACCTCCTCCCTATCTCCTACACTGCTTCCTGCTCCCCTGAGAATATTGAAGCAATCAGCAGAGAATTTCCACGTACTCCTCTCATCACAGATGCGTACACTGGCAGGATCTGCACACACGTACTCTGCCTGCCTAACCGTTACTGTAGACGAACGGTCCATGCTTCTAGCTGATGCCGGCTCCCCACCGTGTGCACACACTCAAGGCCTTCAGTAACGGCATTTCTTTGTTCTATTCTACATTATCAATTTTCCCCTTGCTACTAGATCATTCTCTTGTTTTGTTGTTTGCTTTTTTGTTTGTTTGGGGTTTTTTTGGGTTTTGTTTTGTTTTGTTTTGAGACAGGGTCTCACTCTTTTGCCCCTGCTAGAGTTCAGTGGCATCATCATAGCTCACTGCAACCTCAAACTCCTGGGTTCAAGCAATCCTCCTGCCTCAGCCTCCTGAGTAGCTGGGACTACAGGTATGCACCACCACCAAACCTGGCTATTTTTTTTTTCTTTTTGGAGAGATGGGGTCTTGCTATGTTGCTCTAGCTGGTCTTGAACTCCTGGGTTCAAGTGATCTTCCTGTCTCAGCCTCCCAAAGTGCTAGGATTACAGACTTGAGCCATTGGGCTCTGCCTAGGTCATTTTCTTCAGCATACAGACATGCCATTGGTTTGTCAATCTCTAAAAATGGCATCAAAAATAACAACCACATTATCATCAACAACAACAAAAAAGAGCAATTTTACTCCTCCCATTCCCAGAAACCGTCTTATATATTTGCTTCCCTTCACAGCAAAATAATGCCTGAGAAGAACCAGCTACACCCATTATCTCTAATTCCTCTCCTCCCAGTCTCTCTCCAGTGAGGTTTCCTCCCCATCACCACCAGCACTGCTCTTCTCAAGGTCAGCAATGACCACGGCATTGCTAAACCTAAGGTTAATTCCCAATCCTTATCTTATTTGACCCAAAGGCAGCATGTGTCACAGCTGAACGCTCCCTCCTCCTTGACATACATTTTTTACTTGACTTCCAGGGTACCATGCACTGCTGGTTTCCCTCCTACCTCTCTGGTTGCTTCTCAGTGTGGCCTGATGGGTCTTCTCCCTACTGGGCAGCACAGGACTCAGCCTTGTACCTGGTGTCCTGTCCATCAACACTCACTCTCTTGGTAACCTCCCCCAGTGCCACAGTTTTAAGTAGCATCTCTATTCCGATGACTTCCAAATCTACATCTCCATCCTAGACCTCTCCATTGAACTCCAGGCTCTTATATCCACTCAGCTCGTTCACACATCCACCTGCATGTCTGCTAGAAATCCAAAACTGAACATGCCAAAAAACCAAACTCCTGACCTTCCCCGTCTCAATTAATGACAATTTCCTCCTTCTAGCTGCTCAGGCCAAAAATCTTTTGTCTTCTCTCTTTCTCTGACTCATTCAATTTACTATAAATTCCTGTTGACTCTATCTGCAAAAGATATCCAGAATCTGACTGCTTCTCAACACTTCTGCTGCTGCTGGTCCAAGCCACCACCATTCTCGTGTCAGGACGGTTGCAGTATGCTCCTAACTGTTCTTCCCACTTCCACCCTTACCCCTCTGCAATCAATCTTCAACATGGCAGCAAATTATTTTAAAATGAAAGTCTAATAATGTCACCTTTGTGCTCAAAACCCTCCAGTGGCTCCCACTTCTCTCAAAATAAAACCCAAAGTCCTCTGCAGAATCTGGCCACTTCTCCAGTCTCATCTCTCTCTATCCCCCCTTCACTCACCTTACTCCAGCCACACTGGTCTTACTTTTCCTCAAATCCGCAGGGCATACTTCTCTCTGCATCCATTAGAAGCTTTTTCAAGTTTTATATTGATCCCTCACGTTTCTTGCTATTGTAATTACCACATTTTCTTCCATTATGTCATCTAGCAAGCCACGTGCATGAAGATGTATGTTTATTAATTTTGTGCCAGCCAGCTAACTGAACTTCACTGTTGCTTGTGAAAACATTTTAATTGTTTCTCGTGAATTTCCTAGGTAAATAATTATACCAGCAGCATACAGTAATGTTTAATCTCCTCCTAATTTAATTTTTATACCTATTCTTTCTTTTTTTTCACCGTACAAGTTCCCTGTACCTCCAGAATAATTAAGGTATCATTATTAGTGGGAATAGGGATGTTTTCAGTGAATGTATGTCACAGGTTTGAGTGCGTGGCCTCTGAACCCATTTCCAGGTTCATAACTACCTTATAAATCTTGGTGAACAAAGATCATCTCTTCTAAAGGAGGTGAAAATGCTATTTTCCTAGCCTCACTTGCAGCTAGGACACAGCCATGTGATCTGGGTTCTGTTGGTGGGAGGCACTCATGCTATTAATACGAGTTAGTAATAGAAGAAGGAAGGTGAGATTCTCTCCTTCCTATGCCAGGTGGTGCAATAATAGTCACAAATTTGAGTTCCTGGTGCAGAAGTGCAAACAAATTCTTTGGGAAAAGTTAAACCTTTGACATATTTTTCTACATATTTGAAGTTTTTAGTGATATTGTAAAGAAGACATTTAATTATTCTTTTTAAATACCTTGCAAATATATGGAAATATAATTGATTAGTTGCATTTTACGTGTTACATCTAATGGTTTATCTGTAGTTTTTTAAAAAATATCTACTTACACAAACTTATCATCTGTGACTAATAAGAGCTCTATTTTTTCCCTTCCAATTATCATACTTTTAGTATTTCTTTTTCTTATTTCAACAGTGAGAGCTTCCAGTACAATGTTGATAATAGCAATTTTAGTAGACATCTTTCTCTGTTCTGTTCCCTGGGTCTATATCCCTATTTTTGTGCCAGTACCATGCTGTTTTGGTTAGTATAGACTGGTAGTATAGCTTAAAGCCTGATAAAGTGATGCCTCCAGATTTATTCTTTTTCTTAAGGTTGCTTTGGCTATTCAGACTCTTTTCTCATTCCAAACCAAGTGTAGAATTATTTTTTCTAGATCTGCAAAACATGATGTTGGTATTTTGATGGGGATGGCATTGAATCTATAAATCACTTTGGGTAGTATGGACATTTTAACAATGTTGATTCTGCTGATCCATGAGCATGATATGTTTTTCCATTTGTTTACATCATCTGCAATTTCCTTCCTCAGTAATTCATAGTTCTCTTTGTAGAGATCCTTCACTTCCTTGGTTAAATATATTCCTAGGTATTTTATTTTCTTTGTAGCTATTGTGAAAGGTATTGAGTCTTTGATTGGATTCTCAGCTTGACTGTTGCTGGTGTATAGGAATGCTACTGATTTGTGTACATTAATTTAGTAGCCTGAGACTTTGCTGAATTTATTTATTAATTCCAGGAGTCCCTTGGCGGATTTTTTTTGTTTGTTTTCTAGATTAAGATTATATCATCAGCAAAAAGTGATAGTTTGACCTCCCTTTCCCTGGGGGAGGGGGATAGTGGGGAAATGACAGTAAAAGGGTACAAAGCCTCAGACAGGAAGAGTAAGTTTGATTTTTTTTAGATCAACTGCACAGCATAGTGAATATGACTTCAGGACATTTCAATATCACTGAGAGTAAATTTATAATGCACTCATCACAAAAAATTTTAACTGAGATGATAGATACATTATTTAGCTTAATTTAATCTTTTCACATTGTATTGGAAAATCCTATCACTTTGTACCCCATAAATATGTACAACTATAATTCATCAATATATAATAAAAATTTTAAATTTAAAAAAATTATAAAAATGCAATTGTGGAAACTTAAATATAAATTGGTATTACATCAGTGAATCTTGACCAGTTGTGATTTTGCCTCCAGCCTGGAGACATTCTTTGTTGTCACAATGGAGGGAGTATTACTAGCATCTAGTAGTAAAGACCAGAGTGCTCCCAAACATCCTATGAGGCACACAACAGCCCGCCACAGCAGGGAATTGTCTGGCCCAAAATTTCAACAGTGCCAAGGTTGAGAAACCCTGTATTGAATAATATTAAGAAATTATTAACTTTATAAGGTGTGATAACAGCATGATGATCAAGTTTTTAAGAAGCTGTTATTGGTTAGAGCTATATATTTAAGCATCGAAGAATAAAAAACATGATGTCTGAGATTTGGTCTAAAATTCTAAAAAAACAAAAATAGAGGGAGAATACGTGAAATAAGGTGGGGAAAACATTAATTTTTGAAGCTGAGTGATAGTTACATAGGTGCTCATTATATTAGTCTCAACTTTATGTTTGAAATTATCTGGAATATGAAGTTAAATATTTTAATTAATTTTTTAAAGCAAGATATTTTATGACATTTTTCACAAACTGTTTATTTCCTAACAATATATTAAAAATAAAATAGATGTTATTTAAATTTCAATAATTTTATAAAGAGGCTGGATTTAGGGGCTTGGGGGTCAACGAGCTCTCAAATGGCATTCCTCTCTGTAACATGGTAGCTGAACAGGAATGGAGAGTGTTTTTAGTGGTGGGTAGAAAGTAATAAAACAAGTCATGAGGTAGTGAGGAAACCTGCCTGATCAGAGGAGTTAGGGTGTTGCATGGATGAAAACAAGACTAGATAAGGCAGAAAAGTGAGGATTTGCTGTTATAGAAAATAGGGCATTGTAGTTTAAGAGGCAGATGAATTTTCTGCAAGTAATCTGCATGAGTTTTTTGAAGGAAAAAAACAATGCAAAACAATTACCCTATTAGGTCTAAATTAGCAATTATGATTATATTAAGAGGAATTATTTCTGGTGTTATTTTTGTTATGCAGCTAACACAATTCTTCCTGGAATACTGAAAACAATGGGAGAAACTGAAGGTTGAGACGAGATCCAGAGACAAGAGGAAGGGCTGGCTTTGGCTGCAAGGGCATGAGGTGAAGGGGTGCGAGTGTGGGTCAGTCTGCAGGTTCTGACGAGCAGGGAAGGTAAGGGACTGTCAGCCTGAGGGTGAGGTATCAGCTAAGAATGGCGATGGAAGAAGGGCCACAGGACCTTTAAAGAGAAAGAAGAAAGTAATTCTAGGAAGAAGGCAGCAAAGTAAGATTAATGCCAATTTGAGGCTTAAGAATGAATTTACAGCAAACTCAGTCCATTCACGTGTGTGATTGTCCAGCAACACTGAACTGCTCAATGGAGGCACAGAGAAGACAGATGGTAGGGTTCTTCCAAGGTTGGGGTTTTGTCAGGTGAGTATGATGGACAGAGAAGGGGGAGGAAAGTTTACGGTATTTGCAAAGGAGTGATTGTGTTGGACCATGGAACCTACATGGATAAGAAGGAAATAAAGTGAGAAGAAGGTGACGGGAATCAATGGATTGGCTGTCTAATGGCAAAGGATCATGCCCATGGGTTATCCAAGCAAGCAAACTGGAAGAACAGAGGTGATGGTCAGAAAACAGGATATGTGAAATTAAGACTTCAGATGGAGTAGTTTATGGCAATGACCAGGTCCAAGGTGTGACCATGGGACTAAGTGGCTGAATTGGAATGACATTAATAATCATTAAGGTAGGTGATCACAAAAGACCCAGCATTAGCCCTAACAGCCTGTCCTTCCCTCTTCTGCTTAATTGTCCACAATCCCTTGACTAAAAGTTAATGATTGCTTTTGGGGGGGACATGTGATGACCCCATAGGTTATTAATGCATGAATGCCTGACAAATCTCATTTCATCCAGGATGCTAAGGCTAGGTGGGGTACAGAGGAACCTGGGGAGCAGGGAGGTGACATGGGGCCCTTATGTGGCAGGGCAAGAGAGCTTGAAGGAGAAATGGAGAAATGAAGAAACTAAGAGCTGATCCATAAATGTTGCCTTAAGGCCAGTCCTGGCCAAATTTTACATACCACACATCTAATCTGGTATACAACTAAAAGAAGTTTATACTCTAAAATTAGTCAGATAAATTTGATTTCATCATAGCTATTTTAATACCATGAAGAAACTCATCTATTTCAAGAAGGATTACCCAAAAGGTTAACATCTCTATTTGCACCAACAGTATCTCAAAACAGAATCTGACTTCAAGCCATGAGGATGGATTCTTCTTGTCACTCAGTAGCTGTCCAATAGTGGAAAGGTCAGTGTGTTCTTGTTAAATTATGAACAACGTAAGTAGCCTTCTGGTTCCTGTGGCTGCTTAGGGCAGATACATCCATACGGGAGGCAGAAGGGCCCACTCAGCCATATGAATATATTACACCATCAATAATTCCTCTTCTTTTCCATACATTTTTACTGTTAGGTTCAGTGCCCACCTCTAAGGATAAGCAAAGGCAAAAGGATTAACTTAAATTGCACCACATGGCAAGGATATCCACTTTGCTTCATTCCTTTATCCAACAAATATGTATTGAGAATATGCTATGAGCTGGGCATTATTCAGGTGCTGTCGATAGGGACTAGAGAGTTCCAGCCCTCGACAGATTACAATAGTGAAGGGGGAGAAACAATCTAATTGAGACAATTAATATTGAGACAATCTAATTATTTTGATGTATTAATTTACTCCATAATGTTTGTAAGCTATGGGCCAATACTCTGTTAAGCCCCAGGAATAAACACAGAGATAGTCCCTGCCTTGACAGGGCTATGTACAGTATGTTATGATGAGCAAAAGGGAGTCATCCTGCCTGAGAAATCAGGGAAGTCTCCATGGAGGAGTTGGCCTCTTGTTGAATCTTGAATGCAGAACAGAAGACTCAAGCAGAGAGGCCTGGGAAAACATTTCAAGCAAAGCATTCTAATCAAGAAATTTCAATGCATTGGAGAACCTGCAAGTAGAGGAGAGTGGTTGGAGCCAGTGTGTGGCGTGGGGGAGCAGTGAGAGACAGGCTGAAGAGAGCATCCTGAGGAATGTGTTCATCATGTTCAGGGATCTCAATTGTACTCAAGATGTTGGTAAGCTGCTAGGATTTTTTTGAGCTGAGGAATAACATGCTGCCTTTGAGATCATTCTGCATTTGAGATCATTCTGCAGCAATGTGGAAACTGGCTTTGTGCCAGGCAAGACTGAAAGCAGGAAGACAAATTAGAAGTTCAGTGCAATGATCTGAAACAAGAAATAATAAGGGCCTGAACTAAAACAATGGCACTGAGGATAAAACAATGAAATAGAATGAATTAGAAAAATATTTAGCAAGAACAGACAGGATGGGGGAGTGGTTAGAGGTAGAAACTGAAAGGATTGGAGGATTGAAGGATGACTTCCAGGTGTTTGCTTTGGGTACCAGGTGGATTATGGCATCATTAGCTGATAATGACTACAGGAAAAGAGACATGTCTCAAGGTAGATCACCATGGTGCAGTTTTGGCACTAGTGGAAAAAGAGCAGTAAAGCAGATTAGGTGAAACATGTAAATTAAAAATATAGTAGACAGACTCATCAAAAGTACAGAACTTTTGCTCTGCGAAAGACTCTGTGAAAAGGCAGGCTACCCTGGGAGAAAACATTTCCAAACCACATATCCAACAAAGGCCTTGTGTCTAAAATATATTAAAAAAAACCCTCAAAACTTAGTAAACAAACAATCCAATTAGAAAATGTGCAAGATATTTCATCAAAGACATGAGCTAATATTTCACCAAAGAGAATATATGGCAAATAAGCACATGAAAAGATGTTCAACATTTTGGACCTTTAAGGAAATGAAAATTAAAGCCACAATAAGATATCACCACACAGCTACCAGAGTGGCTAAAATAAAAAAATAATGATAACACCAAATACTGGCAAGAATGCAGAGAAACTGGATCGCTCATACACTGCTGTGGGAATATGACATGGTACAACCACTCTGGAAGACAGTTTGGTTGTTTCTTATTCTTACAAAACTAAAGCTGGACTTAACCATTAACCCAGCAATTGAACTCTTGGGCATTTATCCCAGAGAAATGAAAACTTGTGTTCACATGCAACCATAAATGTTTATAGCAGCTTTATTTGTAACAGCCCCAAAGTGGGAAAAAAACAGGTATCCTTCAATGAGTAAGTGGCTAAACAAACTAGCACATCTGTACCATGGAGTACTACTCTGTACTCAAAAGGAACAAGTTCTTTTTTTTGAAACAGGATCTCATTCTGTCACCCCAGCTAGAGTGCAGTGGTGTCGTCATAGTTCACTGCAACCTCAAACTCCTGGGGTCAAGCACTCCTCCCACCTTAGTCTCCCAGAGTGCTAGGATTACAGGTCTGAGCCACAATGCCCAGCCAGGAACAAACTCTTGATACAAGAAACTGGGATGGATTTCATGGGAATTATGCTGAATGAAAAAGCCAGTTTCAAAAGTTTATATGCTGTATTAGTAACATTCTTGAATGTTATGTAAATTGTATAAATATAGATATAAGTAAATACATACACACACATCAGTGAGTGCATGTAAACTGATAAAAACCAAATAAGCCCTGTGGATTGCACCGATGTCAATTTTCTGGTTTCAGTACTGCACTATGGTTTTGTAAGATATTACCATTGAAGAAAACTGGGTAAAGGGTACATAGAATCTCCCTTTACATTTTTTAAAACTTTCTGTGAATCTATTAACTATAGAGAGATATATCTTCTAGATTCACATACAGTATATGTGGAAGAGAAAGCAGATAACTGATAAAGCCTGTCCCTTGAAGAGACAGAAGAGTTGACTCCAGTGCACAGATGGAGGGATTAGCAATAAACAGGAAGGATGATGCCACTTCCTCTAAGGACACATGGGGAAATAGACGCAGATGTGAGGAAGTAGGTGGGAGGGATGGAGGGCCAACATATAAAAAGGGTGCACATGGAATGCTGTCTGTTTTCCTTATAACACAGGAGCCACAACCGCTTGTCAAAAGTGATGAGAAGCTGGTGGATTACAAAGTTTGAGTGAGCTGAAAGTTTTGAATAACCATTGAGGGAATGAGAAAGTACATTTAATGGAAACATTGTATCGCCCAAGTTTCTTAACCTCACATTATTGTCTACAGCACTGTCTAGTAGAACTTTCTGAAGTGACAGAAAATGTTTTGTATCTGTGCTGTCCAACACAATAGCCACTAGCCACACTGAGTACTTGAAATGTGGCTAATGTAATGAGGAAGTGCTACAGTTTGAATGTGTCCCCCAAAGTTCATATGTTGGAAACTTAATCCCCAATGTAATAGTGTTGGGGGTGGGGCCTAATAAGAGATAATGATTCGAATGGATTAATGTTGTTATTGCAGACATGGGTTAGTTATCATGAGAGTGGACTTGTTATAAAAGTCAGTTCAGGCCCCCACTTGCTCTCACATTCTCTCTCTCTCTCTCAGATGCTCTCTCACTTTCTCACCTTCTACCATGGGATGATGCAGCATGAAGGCCCTCATCATTGATCTTATACTTCCCAGCCTCCAGAACTGTAAGAAATAAATTTCTTGGCCAGGCATGGTGGCTCATGCCTATTCCCAGCACTTTGGGGGCCAATGCCAGAGGATCACTTGAGGCCAGCAGTTTGAGACCAGCATGAGCAACATAGTGAGACCCTGTCTCTACAAAAAATAAAATTAAAAAATTAACTAGTCATGGTAGTGCATGCCTGTAGTCCTAGCTACTTGGGAGACTGAGGCAGGAGGATTGCTTGAACCCAGGCATGAGAGGTTGCAGTGAGCTACGATGATGCTACTGCACTCCTGCTTGGGTGTCAGAGAAAGACAGTGTCTCAAAAAAAAAAAAAAAAAAAAAACAGAATATAATATTACCCAGAAAGAATATAAATTACCCAGTCTGTGCATTCTGTCATAGCAACATAAAATGAACTAAAATAGAAAGTAAATTTTATTTGTATTTAATTTTAATTTAAATAGCCACATGTGGTTAGTGGCTACCCTATTAGACAGTGAAGCTAACAGGTGCACAAAATAGAGAAGCCATAAATGTTCAACCACAATATGGTCCTTTTGGATAGTTAGTAAAGATCCTGGCCTAAAATCCAATTTTCTTCCTAATATTCAAAGTATATCATTTTCTTCCCCTTCTATGTTATTCATAATTCAGTTTGTACTGAAATTGAAATTCCTCATTAAATTCTTGATTCTCAAAGCTCCAATAGCTACCTTTCAAGTAATTCCATCATCTACTGTTATTTCTGAATTTCAAATCTTTTTTGCCATAGGATAATCCTTTTTATCCCAAACTACTTGGCAGCAAAGTCCTACTAAAGCACAGACTTAGAAGGTCTAAAACTATAACACATACATGTTTTTTGGAACTTTCTAAGCCCAGAAAGACTCTGGCCAGTGCATGAGCCTACCTACTCTCAGGGTGAGGCTGAAGTGCTGAGGCTGTCCTAAGAGGGGCACAAGCCAGTGACAGAACAACCTCCAAACATGGACTAACTACGCAGCCTCGTCTCATGCCACTCTCCCCACATCTCACCACGTTTCAAACACACTAGCTACCAGCAAGGACTTTCTGGCCGTAGGTCAATCAATAAATTACATCAATAAGTGAGCAAACAGATGAATGAATAAATGCATGAAGTAAACAAGGTCTGTGCTGTGTGGTCCTCTCCACTTTACCACGAGGATACCTCTGCCCGAGTACCAAGTCAGGTATCGTGATCCTGACCTTTCTCTTGCGTCTGCTCTTTACAAATGCACGTCCCTCTCCCTTAAGACTCTTTATCTTAGTCACATAAGTGTAAAAAGAACGAGGAGTGCCCGTCTACACCGATCCTTTTTTTTTTTTTAGACAGAGTCTCACTCTATTGCCTGGGCTACAGTGCTGTGGCATCAGCCTAGCTCACAGCAACCTCAAACTCCTGGGCTCAAGCGATCCTCCTGCCTCAGCCTCCCCAGTAGCTGGGACTACAGGCATGTGCCACCATGCCTGGCTAATTTTTTCTATATATATTTTTAGTTGGCCAGATAATTTCTTTCTATTTTTTAGTAGATATGGGGTCTCGCTCTTGCTCAGGCTGGTCTCGAACTCCTGACCTCGAGTGATCCTCCCGCCTTGGCCTCCCAGAGTGCTAGGATTACAGGCGTGAACCACCTCGCCTGGCCTACAGCGATCCTTAACATGGAAATCCAGTTAGTCATGACAATCAACAACGCCACATGCAAATATTGCATTAACTCTCCCAGGGAACACGTTTGGGGGAAACAAGGGTATGACTATTACTCCAGAGACATTTTCACTAGGGCCCCAATTCCACTAATAAAAACTGCTATACTGGCATGTTCTGGTTGATTCTCTTCCAATCAGCCGTTTTTGCAAGAGGTAAGCACTAAAATCTGTTGACTGAAGAAGTTCCGGGGGTTACAACTTCCTGAGTATATGACTGGTTAACGCAGTTTTGGAAATAGAGGCTTTAAGTGACTCAGAGCCATCCTGCCCTCTACTCACAACATCGGCTTTTCAGAGATGCTCCGAGGAGGGTTTACAGCGCAGTCAGCCTTTTCCTTGTAACCTGAGAGCTTGGCTAATGACCCTCAAGTGTTTCACTGATAGGGAAGAGCATCCTAGTGGAGCCTTTCAAGGATAGTTTACACATTAAAAATTGATGCGGCACTTTAAAATTTAATATTTAAACAAAACACTTAGTATTTACTGGTACTGCACATTTTCAGTGGTACTGGATGGGTGGAAAAATCTGTGGGGCTGGGGAAGCGTTACTAAGAACACTACTTAATATTCATGGCATATATTCCTAAAAAGTCAATTCCGGGGTTTTAGCCTCGATTGTTCTAGAATAATGTTTTTTCTTCAACCTAAAGACAATATTTAAGTTGGAAGGAATGATTGCCATCTCTTCCAATAGCCATGAGTACTGGAAAACCCCCAAATCTCTGCTTCTATGCCAGCCATTCTCAACCTTTATTTCTGCAAAACATTTAAGAGTGTCGCCATTAACTATAAATGATAATACAAAAATCTAATTATTTTTAAAATGCACGCATATTAAACAGAGTTCTCTCTGAGGGAAGGAATAAAAAGATGTATGGCAAAAATAAAACTGATGAAAATTTCAAATAGTGGGGATTGGGTACTTACACGTTACATACAAGTCAGGAAGAGGAAAAACAAAACCAAAAGCAAAGAGACTAATGAAAACTATCTATAATTACATGGTCCAGCTACATCCAGGTGGTGTTTATAGGGGTAAAATATTAAGAGTGGGCTATAAAGAAATGAGGCTGGCTCCATAACCCACACACAAGGACCAGTCTCAAGACATTCTCATGACACCTCTGGGCACTGTCAGGACAGCGTGTTGGGGACTGGAAGAGCGTGTGTTCCCCTATGGTATCAGTTAAGATTCTGTTGCAGGTAACAGAGACTCACTTTGACTAACTTAGACTTAACTTAGGGGATTTGTGGGAAGGACTACCAGGTCTGCAAGAGCAGTGACAGAGGATGGGGAGCTAGGCTGAAGCAGAGGCCTGCAGAGGGCCACAGCCTGGTTGGGACATGCCATCACTGTCCTTTGGCCACTCTGACACCTTTGCTCAAGAGTCAGAATCCCAGGAGAGAGGGCCTGATTAGTCAAGCTTAAGTCATCATATACCTGCCCCTGGTTGTCCTGGAGGAAGGTGGAAAGTAGCTCATTCATTCAGCAACTTTTTTTTGAGTATATACTAGAGAGTAGACACTGTTCAAAGACACTGGGATACAGCTGTGGGCCAAACAGACAAACTCTCTGCCTTCATAGCACTTACCTTCTAGTGGGAAGAGAGACATGAACGAGTAGTGAAGAGGGCTATGAAGAAAGACATGAAATGCAGGGTACCAGGCTAGGGCAGGGGTGACTATTGTAGGTATGATGGTCAGCAAAGGCGTTTCTGTGGAGATGACATCTGACCAGCAACCTGTGGCAAGTAAGAGCATGAGCCATAGGACTGTCTGGAGAGACAGCACTGCATGGCGAGCAGACATGGCAAAAGCCCAGAGGCAGGAATGAGCTTGGCACATTGAAGGAATTGCAGCAGTACGAGCAGAGAAGAATGCTTTCCTCTCCTGAGGTTTTCTTCCATGGAGGGGGCTCCGCTAGCATGGCACTCCTGGCCATCCATCTTGCTTGCCCACTAGCAGTGGAGAAGACATTCAGCAATGGGAATGTGAGATGCTCTTAGGGGAGGGGCAGTCTTCTAGTAGATGAAAGTCTACTGGAATTTTCATCCCTGCCTAACTCAGTGGGTACCCTTCAGAGTCCTGAAGTGAATCTGTATTTCAGTGATCAAAACATTTTTGAGCACCATGGTTACTTAAGCAAACTTATCTTCTTTATTGTTCTAGCAGATTAAGGGAAGCAGAAGAAAAGCGTAATAAATCTGTATGATTTATCATATGCACATATTATGGTCACTGTCCTCAAAATACAAAAGCAGTTGAGATGGTTTGTCAAGTTCATCAAAGTACATCATGTGCAAGAAGAAAAAGTAAATGAATACTCGCCTACTTTATCATTTCAAGCTCCCTAGAAGGCCTATTGCTGGGATAGAAAAATCAGAGAGGAGACCTAGCTCTTACGTTAAAACCTAATGCACTCAGTCTACAGAGTCCCCACGTGCCTTTCTAGATACTTAGTTCTGTAGACCTCTATTACTCCCCACGGATAAGATACAGGAACAGGGCAATAAAAGATTAAACTAACAATAACCACTTGGCAGAAATCTTGTATAGAAAGGTCAGTAATAACCTTTTGGTACCCAGATAGTCTCTTTGCTAAAGATTCTTGACTTTGAATTACAAAGCAGACTTAGTGATACAAATAAAATCACCGCAGGTGAACTCCAGGAAGATGCTAATGCTGAGATGATTCCCCAAAGCTGGAGGTGAACATTCTTCTCAGTAGTGTTTTCTCAGCCTCCCGTCCATAATGACTGTTGTGAGAGGTGAAAACGGCAAGGATTTGACTCCTCCAAGGATAGAGGGCCTTTTTGCCTTTTTCTCCTCTTTTGCCTCTTTGTCCAGGGATGGGGGCGTGAGCCCCAGAGTGTCAGTGAAGTGTGGGGTGGCCTTGGCAGAGCAGCTGAAAACAAGGTGCATGGTTTTGGAAAGCCACCCAAACTCCATCACCACTTAACTATGTCACTTGTTCATCATTTAGATATATGAATTTAGATTCTGATTTTGCTCCCTATGAAAATGCAAATACTCCCAGAATGGTGGATTTCAGATACTACTTAAGTTTTCCTAGAAGACCTGGAAGAACTCACAGGGGCTCTGGCTCCCTGAGGGAAGTGGTGCTAATCTACACAGAAGGTGGCAGGTTGAGTCGGACTGAAATTTCAGAATTGCCTAGGACTAGCCCCAGCCCCCTCCCCCTGTTACCCTCCTGGGACGTTGTCTTCTCCCACACCAAGACCCTTCCAAGTGCCCTAGTGCCTAAGCACCCTTCTTCCCACCCTCTGGCCTAAGACTGGCTATTCAAATCCTGTTGGGCTTTTTCCAGATGCCCAACAGGCTCATAAAGACTCACATATATCATCTCATTTAATTCCATGGCTTTGTTCCATCATTCCTTCTAACCAAAATGTCTGCCTCTTCTACACCACCAACCCAAATTCGATTCTTCAGGTTCAAACCTCACCTCTTCTATAATGTCTTCACATGATCCCTCCTCCCATAGCAATCTCCTTCTAATCTGAATCCAAAGCATTTATTTTCTAAAGTAATCATTTGGCAACAACCCATACCAGCCTCACAATTTCTTTCAATATTCAATAGTCTCATATGCCTCGCTTCTACAATTAGGCCATGAATCAGCAGCAGGGGCACGGCCTTATGTTTTTTCATGATATTACTCAGGACATAACCCTGCAAGGTTCCACAGGTATCATTTTCTCCACCTCAGACATGAACAATACCACCCGACTTTGCAAGGTTGTTAGGGATAAAGTACATTATGGTCCTGATCCATAAACATCCATCCCATTAACTGTTCAACAGCCCTGTGAAGAAGATTTTGGATTTCTATTTTAGAGGAAACAAAACTGAGACAGAGAATGTTAAGTGACTTGCCCCAATCACATTGCTAAGAAGTGACAGTATCGTCAAGTGACAGCTTGACTTACTGTGCCAGATTATGCTGCTCTACATTTGCCCAGAATCCAATACTGTTTTGATCCCCACAGCACTTTATATAGTATGTGAAAAGAACTAGGATTTTTTGAGAGAGACAGAGAGAGAGAGAGAGAGAGAGAGAGAGATCCATCACAGATCAGTACTGGTAGAGAAATTAGCAGCATATATATAATTTAGAACTAAGGTTTTTATCCTGTAGTTGCACCTCTACAGAATCATTATATGAGCTTTAAGATGCCTGTAAACCACTTGAAATTGTACCAAAAATGTGTACATCTGTGCATTTGGGAGAGGGAGAGTCCATAGCTTTTATAAGATTATTAAAGTGATTCTGTAATAGTCATTAGGGCTAATTGCACATCTTCTGGCCTTCTCTCCTTCTGGCCCATAAGAAGAGGGCAGTCTCCCACTAGAAGTTGATATAGCCATGTAACTTGGGGCAGTGAAATGTGACAAGTGACCCGTGGCACTTCTGGACAGAAGCTTTAAGAGACAAAGTTCACCGCATTTCATTCCCTCTGGTACAGTGGTTGGCAATGGTCAAAATGGCAGCAGCGCCATTAGCTCAGGCCCCTGAGGGTCTACAATCAGCTAGTCCCTCCTGCCAACCCAAAATAGACATGCACTGCATAAAAAAAATAAACCTTTGATGTCTTATTCCACAGAAATCTCAAGGCTGTTACTACATCATGTCCTCATGTGTCATCACTGATACACACCCATAACCTCCCAAAAGTTAAGGATCACTTTAGTCTTAATGAGTGAAGTCCTAACAAAAGATGATATCCAGGAATAATTTCTTCTCTTCATACTGATGAGAGCAATATAGTGTATTGAATTCTATTTTAGTATTCCAATTATCTCTGAGTAAAATTTCCCCCTATGGTAGCATAATATGCATTATTCTGTTTCTTTCTTCGTAAGTCACACACAGAAGCTTATGAAAGAAAAAAAAGGAAGACATAAGTGCCAGAAGCTTCTAGGAGAGGGAGGCATGAGTATGAGCAGCTTAGATAGGTGAAGAATTCCTCAGAGATGTTGGACCATTTTCTCCATTTGTGTTGATGGTAGCTCTTATCATCTTGTGCCTAGAATATTCTAATAATCACCTAGCCAGTTTCGGTAGCTCAAGACAGTTCTCCAATCATCTTGCACAGCTTGGAAATATTCATCTCTCCAAAATGTCATTTGAAGCATGTCGTTTTCTTTGTCAAAATCAGGCCAAGCTTTCCTAGTACCAACAGGACAGAAGTATAAAGGGTTGTGGCCTTATCAGTCACAGCCGACTCTAACATAGCACCAATCACTGTCTTGGGCACTAATGTGATCACCCAGCTTCCCCTCCATCTGTATACTTCATATTAACCAGACCAGCTGTCTCTTAGTCCCCTGAACGAATTGGTGTGCTTTTACCTCAATGCCTTTTTTTACACTGTTCCTGTTGCCTGCAATGTCTTCTCTTCCTCCACTTATAAAAGTCCTTAAAAGTTATAAATTCATTTACTCTCTGACCCAACAATTGACCTCTAGGGCTCTATCTCAAATGTTGACTGGAAAAAATATGAAAGGCTATTCATTGCAGGATGATCTCTGGTAGCAAAAAACTGGAAACATCCAACTTTCCACAAAAAGTAATGGCTGAATAACCTATCCAATAACCACACAGTGACATACTCTACAGTACTGAGAAGTGTCTGGATATAGAGTGCTCTCCAGGATATATTAAGTGAAGAAAGCACATTGGAGAAAAGTATGCATATGATGTTACTAACTATCTAAGGCATATGGGGCCTTTACTGAGTGCTAGGAGGCTCCCGAAGGCTAGGGCCGAGGAAGAAGGGCTGAAAGGAGTCCCTCCGAGGCACTCTAGCCTCCCTGAGTAGGCTGCGGCAGCCTTCCACAGACTGTGAGCAGGTAGCAGAGCAGATATCTCCAGGCACAGAACACCAAAGGCAGAACTGGAAAGTAAAGATCCCAAAAGCTAACAGCCAGGCAAAAAAGCAAAGAGTTGATCTCCCATGGTTCAAAAACCGGACAGTCCATCTATAAAGTAAAAAGAGATCCCTGGAATCTCATCAGTGTTCAGATTCCAATTATTACTGAAGAGAAAGTCCTAATTCTGCCCACAAAACACTTGAAGCTAGTGGGGAACCGAATCAAATAAAATGGCAGCAAAGCCTACACCCAAATCAATGACAAACTAGAGCTCTCCACTTAGCGGCCTGAGAGAAGAAGGAGCATGTTCTTTCATGGAAACAAATGTTCTTTATCTCAATCTCTACTGTTATGTTAAAGAAAATGACCACCATACAGTGAAAAATTTTAAGTCCCATGAAGCAACAAGAAAATGTGACCTATGAGAAATTAAGTGAGAAAACAATAATTGGAAACAGATCCAGATGAAGGAATTATCAAACGGGGACTTTAAAATAAATATGACAAATATGTTAAAGCATCTAATGGACAATGTAGACAACACACGTGAGCACATTGGGGATTTTGTGGAAAAATGGAAACTATGAAAAGAAACAAATGCTGGAAGTGAAAACTATGGCAGAAATGAAGAATTTGCCTAATGGGCTTAACAACAGATTGGACACTGCAGAGGGAAGAAATTATGAATTTGAACACAGGCCTAAAGAAACTATATAAAAGGAAATACAAAAAGAGAGAGAAAAAGTGGAAGAGAGCATCTGAGATATTCAGAACAATATCAAACAGTTTAACATATGTGTCATTGGAGTTCCAAAAGCAAAGAAGAGAGGAAAATGGAGATAATAGAAATATTTAGGGAGATAATGACCAATAATTTTCCCAAGTTGATTAAATGCATCATCACATCAACCTCAAGCAGAATATATACAAGAAGACCAGCAAACCTCAGCAAGATAATTTAAAAAATTAAAAATTAAAAATAAAACGTGGAGGCATACCATAATCAAACAGCTGAAAACCAAACATAAAAATAAGCTTTAAAGCAGTCAGAGAAAAATGACATGTTTTACACAGAGACCAATGACACAAATGATGTCTGACTTCTCATCAGAAAAAATGGAGCACAAAAGACTGTGGAATGATATCATTAAAGTGCTGAAAGAAAAAACCCATCTACCTAGAATTTTTATATCCCACAAGATGACCCTTCAAAAATTATGGTAAAATAAAGACATGTTTAAATGAGCAAAAGCTCAGAGAATTCATGCAAGCATCTGCACTATAAGAAATTCCAGAAGCTGGAGGAAAAATGATACCAGAGGGAAGCCCTGATCGGTAAGAAATTAAGGGCACCCAAAAAAAGTAAATATCTGGGCAAATATAAAAGACTGTTATTGCCTTTGTTTTAATATTTTTAAATTTCTTAAAATGTTATTGACTATTTGAAGCGTATATAATAATGATGTCTTATTAGTTTGAAAAACCATCCAATCCCATTGAGTCCCCAAATTAAGTATTTACCTTGACTTTCCTAGATAAACTATACCTCACATAGCTGATAAGGAGAAGTTTCTCTTTCTAGAAATATACCAGTTAATAAATGTAGAAATGAAGAAAGAATTAAAATATCAATATTTTGCAAATTCTAATAAACTAAGGAATTTAGGTAAATATCATCAATGACTGCTAACAGAACAAAAGAGGAACAACCCAGAATTCTATGATTTGCTGTATGTATATTCATCACCACCCAGGGAAGTATTCTTGTCAAAAATAATTTAACTCAAATCTGATTAATCCTCTACAGTTAATGGACTCTATATCTAATTACCAATTTACAGAAAATACAGAGGACAGAATATTCTCCAAGAGGCATCATAGTATGTGAATGTATGTGGCTGCTTGCTAAAAACATTCTTAATCACAGATACTTTTTCTTAAAAAAAAAAAAAAGAATGCACTTTTTTCATTTTTGTGTCTTACCCTAGAATACTGAATACTAAATGTGTTAAAAGCCAATCATGTACCTTCAACACATTTAGTGGAATTGAATTAAATTCCCTACAAAATGGCATAGATATCTTCTCAGTGCCCTCGGGGCTAAAGCCCAATTATAGTGTGTGATGAATCTAGAGAAAATTAGCTCCAATCAAACCAAAGAAAAGCCACGCTGCTCACCTGAACCTGCCAGAAAGCTGCTGCTGAAGGATGCCTGTGCTCAGAGAACAAAACACCCACTCTTGATCCCACCAGCCAGCATGCTCAGTCTCAAATGCCATCTGATTTCCCAACAGGAATATTAATGAAGAAAACACATATAGAGTCTTCTCCTATCTAACAATGAAATCACTCAATTTAGAACTTAGGCCTCAAGACCCATCACACATCCTGTATAGCACTGTGAGAATCCTCATCTACTGACCAAAAAACTGAAAGTGCAAAGTGTTGACTATGCTGTGACTTCACTGAGAATGTACCATTCCGGATGACTTTTATGCTCGCACATTTTACGCTTATATTTCTATTTTCTATTATACTATAACTAGAAAAAAGATAAGGATCATTTTCTCTAAGAAAAATTCAGCAAAATAAAATGCAACTCACCAACACATGAGCTGTAGAAACATGGAAAGAGAAGCTCACAACAGCTGCGGTATCCTTAACCAAGCTGGCTGATCGACTCCAATTCATCCACCATAACTGATTTAATATGAGAGTATAATTAGTACTGTTGATTGCTATCTGGTGCCAGATATCCCAAATGCCCCACCTTCGTGCTAATTAATCTTGAAAACTTTCCAAGCCCTCCTCTACCCTGCCTGCCTCTGTTCTCTGCTTCGGCGCACACATAGCACTCTACTCAAACAAACAGCACAACGAGAACAGCATCACTGGGTCTTGCACACAGTTGGTACTCAGTAAATGTTTGTTTATTCCAATCACTGGTCCTTCATCACAGTTAATTCTCATTAGAATGGAAAATTAAGAGCCAAGATTTAGGTTCGGGTCACTTTAACTGGCATTGAATTTAAGGCCATGGAAGTCTACGTGATCAAGTCATTAGTAAAAAGCAATCTTTAGAAAACCCAGGGAATCATCATGGTGGTAATTTTGTAGGAATACCCTTCATTTAGACCCTGAAAGATGAGGGGCTATTCCATGAAGGATGTATTCATATACCACCAATCTGAATGAAATCAGTGAAAATCTAACAGAAACCAAGCAGTGATGCTATGAAAAATTAGGCTAAGAGACTAAAGACACTACTAGTCTCTAATGTTTTATATAAATACAGTTTTCATTAAAATGTGTATGAAGTAACTAAGTATATTTCATAAAGGATGGAGCAAATATTATCTTCAACAAAGATATGGTTCTCAAACCTTTGTATTCTGTGATCCCTTTCTCATTCTGCCCTGCCCTTTTGAGAAGTTCTGTAACTTCATAAATCCTGTGTTACTTTGCATTCTGAGCAATCCCCCCCAAAACGACAGGCTTTTCCCAGGAGCCACTCCTATAAAATAGTGGTTTAGGGTTCTTCTCATTAGAGCAGTGATGTTAAAGAGTAGGAGGTAGAAGAAAATACCTAGAATGAGCCCAAAAATCAGAAGAAGCAAAGTCAAAAAATCCAACTTGAAAAATCGTAGTTCACTACCCACTGCAGGGAGTTTTGTAGCTCTTATTCACACTTCCTAATGGCAGATACGCACTACTGCTCTGGGAACTAAACTTTCTATTTGAGATACAATAGCCTTGAAAATTCAGCTAGTTAATAACTCTTCCTTGGATAGGAAGAGAAAAGGAATGGCTGAGGACATGATTCACTGGCATTTTTAAATTGCAGGACTAGCTTCACTTGCGAAGACAGTGCTTTTAAAGTGCTAAAGGTGGGTCTAGCGAGATGCACTTACATCTCACTGTCTCACTTCTCTCCAGATGTGCCTACCAGCATCTGCAGGAATGACCTTGGAGCTTCAACAAGAAAGAGTAAGATTGGGTAGGATCATCATACCCATTCCTAAGT
>CM052443.1:67387542-67402395 GCA_028533085.1 Varecia variegata | reverse complement strand
TATACTTCTATACATATTAGACATGACATGTAAATATTATAAGAAAGTATAACATAAATATTATCTACAATAAATAAATCTCAAAAGAAGAAATGCAGATCTCTAATACATATTTGGGAGAAAAAATAAACTTGACAAAATGCAATTGTAAACAATTTAAACAGAAAAATAGCCATAACTGTAGATGATAATTCATGCAAAAAATGCTCACTGTGTCATTACCATAGTATCAATTTGGAAACCATCTAAATGCCCAACTAGGATAATGGCTCAATAATTATGGTACAATATCTACTAGGATACATGGAGGGGCTCTAGGGGGTCATCACATATTTCATAAACAAAATATATTTTCCCAAACAGTGAAGACCTAAACTACTTGAGGAAGTTTTCAGCTAAATATGAAGGACATATACTCTGCTTGCTTCTAAAACTTCATGAAAATAACGGTGAAGGGCTAAAGAACAAGGACAAAGAGAAGGGATAATAGTGGACATGATATTTTGATAACATTTTAGGAGTGGAAAATAGATGGAGAAGTCAAAATTGACTTGGCAAAGCAGAAAGAAGCTAAAACCCAAGTGCACATGGAGGAGGATACTAATGAGAAAAAGCTAAGCCACCCCACAGAACCCCTGAAAGCCTCAGAATTTGGAGTCTCTGCTACAGTGGGGGAGAAGCATGTGACAAAATACTGGTTGAAATAATCTGTATGGGAAACAATAAATGCCCCATGTTTCTCCTTCTCTTTGAGCAGCCAGGCAATAACCTTTAACTGTCCTCCAAAGAGATAGGATATGTAATCTCTAGAGAATCAAAACAGAAAGCTTCAATACTTAAAGATTCAGGTACAGCAGAGAGTCATGGTGATGATGCCTCGGATTAAAAATGGGAATTAAGTAGAAGTCTGCACACTGAGCTATAAGACTCTCAGCTCTCTGCCTCAGCTTCATGTCCAAGAAAAGCAGTAACCAGGCTTGCATCTTCCAGAACTGGACTCCAGGACTTTTCTTTGGAAGAACTGAATGGTCCCAAAGAATAGATCTATAGACCCATGCTTTTGGGGGGGGCCCCTCAGCAAAGTTCCAACTTGGCCCCTGATCACCCAATAGTCAAACTCTCCAGCTGACAGTCCTCACCCACCTGCAGAGATTCCCGTCAGCATGTTAGTCCCTCACTCTTGAACTTCAAAGCATAGCCACAAACCACTAAAAATGCAAGGAAAGCCTTCCTTCTGAAATAGACTGCAACAAACAAAAAAATGTAGCTTAGAAGAAACAGGACAATGCATAAAACAGAAGAAACCTACAAAGCCAATTAATAAGCTCAGCAAAATGAGAAGGCATTGCACTGATGAAACAAGAACAAAGGAAATAATCAGAAAACAAGACAGAGGTATAAAAAATTAAAATAATTGCTTAATGAATCTGTCAGAATTTTGTCTGAACCATATATGGGGTTTCTATGTGGATTCCATTTGAATAGAAAGAGACCCACTGATAAAAGAAAAATTTTCATATTCTGCTCTACGCAATGCATTATTTCCAGCTATTTTTAAATCATACCCAACAGAGTTCTTAGTAACATGGAAAAATGCTTATGATATCACATTGAGTGAGAAAAGCAGAAAAATCAGGTATTACAGGCATATTTTCAGGTATTACAGGTATATTTTTACCTGTATATATGTGCATATTGCTGTGTGTATGTGCTGACCCTCTCTCCCTAGACTCCTAGCATTTTTACCTCTCACTCACTCTCTCCACCATATCTAACTTGTCTTTGGAGTGGGAAAGTTTTGTTACCACAATCATGGAAGTGCACACAGTCCAATTTCCAGATTGATAGAGGTATGGGGAAAAACTTATTTTCCTCTGATAATCTGAAAGTAGCTTAAAACAAAAGAGCAAAATAAAGCATAAAAAGACCTTCAAAATATAAGTTTCTGATTAGGACAGTTTACCTAATAAGAAAGCTCCCTGGGGCCTTGCTCATGTCTACTCATTCCTGTTTTACAGGTAATTATTACAAGTTTGGTGATCTAGTTTTCAAAATCAAAGCAAATTAGTAGCAACTATTGAACAAAAACAGATCAGAAGCTAAAGCATTAAGGAAAAAAATCCTCTGTTTATAAAGATAGAAGAATAAGGGAACGTATTTTTTTTAATTTCCATCCAATATTATCAAAGTTTTAAAAATATTTCCAAACAATCCATGTGCCTGCCAATAAGGAAATGAATCAATCAATTATAATACATCTACACAATAAAGTATTATGCAACCATGAAAACAGAATTAAAAAGATCTCCATATACCACTATGGAGTGATATTCTGGGTGTATTATTAAGTGAAAAAGGCAAATTGTGGAACAGTGTACATTATATGCCACTTTTTGTGAAGGAAAAATAGGAGAATAATACATACTTGCCTGTTATTGCAAAAATAAACATGGAAGGATAAACAAAAAAGAAAGAAAGAGAGAGAGAGAGAGAGAGAAAGGGAAGGAGAGAGAAGAAAAGAAAAAGGAAAGGAAAAGAAAAAAGAAAAGAAAAGAAGGGGTGGGGAGGGAAGGGAAGTTGGCATCATGGGAGATGATGACCATTACTTCAATTCCTTACTCTGAAAATTGGAAATTAAAAAGAAAGAACTAAATATTTACCCTGCCTTCATAGGAGAAATGGTAATTAATCCCCAGGTAATCAAGAAAAGCTTCTTCACAGAAGAATGTCAATTAACAAATACAGAACAAAAAATGGAATTTTTAGGACCAAACTGTGGAGATGGTAAAAAGATGAATGGTTGCAGGCATTCGCAGGAGGGAGAGATGAATAGGCAGAGCACAGGGGATCTCAGAGCAGTGAAACTACTCTGTATGACAGTGTATGTTGGAAACATGTCTTTATATATCAGTTGAAACCAATAGGATGTACAACACAAAGAGTAGCCCTACTGTGAACTATGGAATTTGGTTAATAAAAAAAGAGACAATGCCTTTCTTCTCCCAGAAATGACCATTTTCCTGACATTACCATAATTGCTTTCCTGCTTGTATTGGCCACCTTTGCATGCATTTGTACAATATCACATAGTTTTGTCTGTTTTGCATTTTATCTAAATGGTGCTTTTATATTCAAAAAAATGAAATTTTAAAATCATCCTTTTGCAACCTTCAATGAAATAATAGGTTCAGAAAATGATAGTCAATTGATGTTAAAGCCATTAGTTGAAAGATTGCTGGGGAAAGGACAGTGCCACATATCTCCCCAGATTGCTTGCTAATTGGCAAAAGGCAAAGTGGGCCTTTACAATCAGAGATCTAGTGGTCACAACTAGACCAAGTGACTTAGCATCACCAGAGCGAAACAACCTGACGTCTTGTGCCTCTTGATATGACGCACTATGAAGTACACAACTCATCCCGGGCCTTCCGGTAGACAGAGGTTTGAGACTCTGCGGCCAGCTCTGTGCTTGCTCATGCACAAGCTGGAAGGAGGGTGGGATTAATACTCTATGGGGTGAGCATGATTTTTTGCATTAGTGGAATATGAAAGCCAATGGATAGATTCCTCCCCATTGTCTCCTCCTGACAGATTATTTTAAGAAACAATAATTTGCATCCTCTCTCAGATGATTCCCACAAGACAAAATAGTCATCCTGTTTAATACCAGATAGTGGGCAGCTTGACAACAGATCCTTGTATCGCCTCTCTCCCTTCCCTGCCTTGTTACCCACTGTACACACCCGCACCTGCTCCCTAGGGCTGCACTCCCTGATAGAGTTGTACACACAAGCCTTTCCTCAGGCTCTGATCGCTGAGGAACAACGCAGGTTAAGAATGACCATATGAGGAACTAATGAGACAAATCTAGCATGTGGAACATTCTAAAATACACACACACACACACACACACACACACACAGATATGCTGTCTTAAGTGGGAGGAGAGCTGGGGATATTTTACGATAGAATAGACTGAACAGATAAAATGACTAAATGCAATGTGTGAACCTTGATTGGATCCAGTTGAATAAAACCAGTTATAAAAGAAAAATGGGAGATAACTAGGAAATTGTGAAAATGAACTGCATATTAGGTATTAATATTTGGAAATTACTGTTAATTTTCTTAGATATGGTCATGGTTTAGCAGTTAAATAGAAGAAGATCTTTTTATTTTTTTTAACTCAGTCACTCAAGCTGGAGTGCAGTGGCATGATCATAACTCACTGCAACCTCTAACTCTTGGGCTCAAGCTATCCTCCTGCCTGAGCTTCCCAAGTAGCTGGGACTACAGGCACACATCACCATACCTGGCTAATTTTTTAATTTTTGTTGAGATAGGGGTCTCAATATGTTGCCCAGGCTGGTCTCCAACTCCTGGGCTTATGTGGTTCTTCTGCCTTGGCCTCCCAAAGTGCTGGGACTACAGGCATGAGCCACCGTGCCCAGCCAGAAAGTCTTTATTCTTAGGAGTTACATGCTAAAATATTTAGGCCTGATGTATCATAATGTCTGCAACTGGCTTCCAAATATTTCAGAATGAATATATATATATATATATGAAAGGTATCTATTTTTTAAAAGATAAATACACAGCTACATCTCCCCCACCCCCACAAAAGTAAAGTAGCTGTTCAGAACTACTCACTACTCAAAAGATACAATTTTGCTATTGACTTTAGTCCCACAGCCATGCATAATAGCAAAACACTGTGAGATCTTTCAAAAGAAAGACAATTCCAGCTAGGATGTTGGAACAAGATTGAGTGTGTGTGTTTGTGTGTGTGTGTGTTTTGAAGGGGGGAGGAGACTAAAGTATAAAATCCTAAAATATTTTTCTGAAAAAGATACTAAGATTTTTTTCCTAATTATCCCTAAATTTGAAAAACAAAAGTTTTTACTTAAACTGAGAAACTTGAAGATTTCAGGGTGTTTAATTGCAGGTAAGATCACTAGAATTTTCTAGAACAGAAATTGGTTATGTATGATCATCTATACAACATCATCTATACAACATCATCTATACAACACACTGAGCATGGTGCCTGCAACGTTGAAGGCCAAATGGCAGTTCAAGCTGAATCTGGCTCAATTTTCTAGAAAAAATGGCACCATCTGCTGGCTGGGCAAAGGCAAAATTCATAGACCTGGGCTCTTCCATAGGTCAAGGAAATCAGTTCCGTATTGCAAAGCTTTCAGGGTTCATCTCTGTGATTGGTAAGAGGTCAGAGTACATTCTATGGAAGGTCATCTCTTGGGCAGAGGAGAGAGATAACCTCTTTCATTTCATTTTATTAAAATCCTAGAATTCTGCTTCTGTTTTTAGCAGAGAATGGAAATGCTGACCAGCCAATCAAGGGTAATATGACCAAAGTACACCACCCTTCTACCACGCCACCTCTCCATCCTCTAAGCCCCGTCATTTATTGAATACGATTCTAACATCTCTGCTCTCAATTCTGCTTTGCTTTTGTAGAAACATCCAATAATCTGGTGGTAAGTTTGACAGAATGACATATTCATTACGTCCCCAAGGAGGAGATGAACAAGATTTCAAATTCTCAAGCAGCCTCAATGCAGCCAGAGGTTTAAGACGGTTATGTGCCCAGAAGGGACACTCTGGAAAAATGCAGATTTGGGTTAAGATTACTCAAATTTTTCTCTGGTTTCTTAACCTGGTGGGCTGTACTAAACCCCCAAATTTTAAGCAGCTTCTTGTTGTTTTGTTTTGTTTTGTTTTGTTTTGTTTTGTTTTTTGCTTCTTTTCTCATAAGCCCTACCTTGATTCTCTCTCGACTTTCTATGAGTAGAGTTATGATATGGTTCCCTATTAAAGGAGCCATTTCAGGCCAGGCATGATGGCTCACGCCTGTAATTCCAGCACTTTGGGAGGCCAAGATAGGAGGATTGCTTGAGGCCAGGAGTTCAAGACCAGCCTGGGCAACTCTATCTCTATAAAAATGTTTTAAAATATTAGCCAGGCATGGTGGTATACATCTCTAGTCCTAGCTACTTTGGAGCCTGAGGTAGGAGGATTGCTTGAGCCCAGGAGTTTGAGGTTGCAACAAGCTATGATGATGTCACTGCCCTCTAGCCTGGGCAGCAGAGTGAGACTCTATCTCAAAAAAATAAAAAGAAAAAAGAAGGAAAAAAAAGGAGACACTTCAATCCTATTATGGACTGAATTATGTCCCCCCAAAATTTATATCATGGTCCTCACCCCTAGTATCTCAGAATGTTACTGTATTTAGAAATAGGGCCTTTAAAGAGGTAATTAAGTTAAAATGAGATCACTAGGATGGGCACTGATCCAATATGAGCCTTATAAGAAGATAAGATTAGAACATAGACATACACACAGGAAAGATCATGTGCAGACACAGGCAAAGATGACCATCTGCAAGCCAAGGAGAGGCGTCAGGAGAAACCCACTCTGCCGACAACTTGATTTCAGACTTCCAGCCTCCAGAACTGTGAGAAAATAAATTTTTGTTTTTTAAGCCACCCAGTCTGTGGTACTTTGCTATGGCAGCCCTAAAACACTAATACGTATGTTGATACCAGAAAGTGGGGTACTGCCATAACAAACACCTAAAAACGTGAAAGTGGCTTCGAAACTGCGTAATGGGTAGGGGCTGGAGTTTCGAGGTGCATGTTAGAAAAAAGCCCAGATTTTCTTAAAGAGATTATTGATAGAAATATGGACTTTAAAGATTGTCCCGGTGAGGCCTCAGATGGAAGTGAGGAATGTGTTATTGGAAACTGGAGGAAGGCAATCCTTGTCATAAGTGGCAAAGAACTTGGCTGAATTGTGCTCTAGTGTTTTGTGGAGAGTAGAACCTGTAAGTCATAAACTTGGGTATTTAGCTGAGGAGATTTCTAAACAAAGCATTGAAGGCGTGGCCTTGCTTGTCCTTGCTGCTTATGATAAAATGCAAGAGGAGAGAGATAAATGGAAGAAAGAATTGTTAGGCAAAAAGAAACCAGAACTTAAAGATTTGGAAAATTCATAATCTATTCATTTTGCAAAAAATGAGAAAGCATGTTCTGGAGAGAACATCAGTGGTGTGGCTGGACAACCATTTGCTAGACAGAGTATAGGCATGTAACTTATGGATGCAACCATTCATCTCAGCAGAAGCCAGGAATTGAGATAAGGTTATACCAGCAGAAATATTGCCAGCTTCAACGGAAGGGGACAAAGATGGGACAAAATGAAGAAAGGTTGTGGGACTTCTGGATTCCACAGGACAGGACAACAGAGCTATCTGGCTGTGAACATGCATTATCCTTCAAAACAAGGGAAGGGCGATGCTGAAGGCAGCCCAGAGGTTGGCAGTACTGCCACTGCCACCATGGGCCCAGAGGACACAGAACCAAAGGATTGGGGTCACCACCCTGGTGGGCCCAGAAGGCAGGGTCACCCTTGTGGGTCAGGAGGATCAGGATTATTTTCAAGCCTTAAAATCTAATAGAATTTTTCCTGCTAGATTTTGAGACTTTCTTGGAACCTATGATTCCTTTATTCTTTTCAATTTCTCCTTTATTTTATTTTATTTTTTTTATTGATACATAATAATTATACATATTCATGGATTACATGTTACATCTTGAAACAAGCACACAACATACGATGATCAAATCAGGGTAACTGGGGCAAGATTCACCTAAAACATTCATCATTGCTCCATGCTGGGAGCATTTGAAAACCTCTAGCTATTCTGAAATACAGTAAACTATCATCAACTATAGTCACCCCATTGTACCACTGAACATCAGAACTTCTTCCTTCTATTAAACAGAATTACCCCTTCACCAACATCTCTTCTAAGCAATTTCTCCTTTTTGAAATGAGAATATCTATCCTATGCATGTCTCACCTTTGTATTTTGGAAAGATACCTTGTTATCTGATTTCACAGGTTCACAGCTGAAGAGTAATTTTGCTTCAGAATGAATCATACATTGAGTCTCACCTATACCTCATTTAGATGAGATTTTAAACTTAGAGTTGATGCTGGGATAGGCTGACTTTAGAGGATGTTGGGATAGAGTGAATGCATTTTGCATGTGAGAAAAATATGAATTTGGGGGAGGCAGAGGGTAAATGCTATGGACTAAATTGTGTCCCCCCCAACTCAATTGTTAAGGTCCTAACCCCAGTATCTCACAACATGACTGTGCAGTTGCTCCTCAATTTATGATGGGATTACATTCCAATAAACCCATTGCAAGTCAAAAATATCCTAAGTCGAAAATGCATTTAATGCTAACAACACAGCAGATGGTCTCCAACTTGCAATGGTTGGACTTATGATTTTTCAACTTTACAATGGTATTAAAGCTACATGCATTCAGCAGAAACTGTAACCCCATCACAAATCATAAGAAGGTCCTCAATTAATGATGGGGTTACATGTAGATGAACCCATCATCAAATCAAAATATTGTATATCAAACCATTCTAAGTCGGGGACCATCTGTATTTGGAAATAGGGCCTTTAAAGGGGTATCTAAGTTAAAAAGAGAACATTAGAATGGGCTCAAATCCAATATGACTAGTGTCCTTATAAGAAGAGGAGATTAGGACACAGACACACACAGAGGGAAGACCACATGAAGACTCGGGAAAAGATGGCCACATACAAACCAAGGAGAGAGGCCTCAGAAGAACCAACCCTGCCAACACCTTGATCTCAGACTTCTAGTCTCTAGAATTGTGAGAAAATAAATTTTTAAGTCACCTGGTCTGTGGTTCTTTGCTTTGGCAGCCCTAGTAGTTGAGAGAGGGAAAAGAGAAGTGACAGACAGTGACCCAGGCGTTCTTGCTTCAGAGTTTATGTGCTTAATGGCTACATTTTATTACTAATAATGCTTAACAGTTACTGAGAACTAACTCTGAGCCAGATATTGTGTAAGCAGAATTTCATAACAACCCTATCAGATGGGTTCTATTATTAGTTCCATCTTATAGTTGAGGAAACTGAATGTATTATCGCCACTTTATTGAACTTCTCACCCAATCATTGGCTTCACTGGCTATGTTACCTTAGGGGTTTTTGTTTGCTTTGGGTTTTTTTTTTTTATTTATTCTTAATGTTTCTGAGGTTGATCTGTGTGGTAGCATGTAACCTCATGGCTTTTTATGGCTGAATAAGATTCCATTGTGTGAATATACCATATTTTGTTTATCCATTCATCATTTGATGAGTATTTGAGCTGTTTCTGCTTTTTGGCTATTGTGAACAGTGCTGATATGAACATTTGTGTATTTGTTTGAATACCTGTTTTCAATTGCTTGGGGTATATACCTAGCAGGAAAATTGCTGAGTCATATAGTAATTCCATGTTTAACTTTTTGAGGCACTAGCAAACCATTTTTCATAGGAGCTGCACCATTTTACATTGCCACCAACAATGTCTAATTTCTTCACATCCTCATCAACACTTGCAATTTTCCATTTTTTTATTATAGCCATCTTAGTGTGTGTGAAGTGTTAATAGTATCTCATTGTGATTTTGGTTTATGTTTCCCTAACAACTAATGATGTTGGACACTGTTTCCATATGCTTGTTAGCCATTTGTATATTTTCTTTAAACAAATATATTCAAATCCTTCACCTATTTTTTAATCGGGCTGTTTGTCCTTTTGTTAAGTTGTAATATTTCTTTTTATTTTCTGGATACTAGACCATTACCAGATATATGGTTTGTGAGTATTTTGTTGCATTCCATGGTTTGCCTTTTCATACTGTTGATAGTGTCCTCTGATGCACAAAAGTTTTAATTTTGATGAAGTCCAATTAATCTATGTTTTCTTTTATTACTTGTGCTTTTGGTATCCTAGTTAAGAATTTACTGCCAAATCCAAGGCATACTGTTCTTCTATAATTCCTACATAATCCTAGCATATCCTTATGTATTTAATATTTCTTGCATTGTATTTGTTATCAATTATTGTTTATATTCAGGAAAGATTATGGTTTTGTATAATACTTTTGTAACCAATTTACTGTATTTTCTTATTGTTTATACTAGGGTTTTTTTTAAATAATTCCCTTGAAATATGTAGATAGGTAAATATTATAATTCTGCCTCCTTGCTTCTAATATAATAATAATATTTATGTCACCTATTTTGTTCTCTTATATAATTGCATTAGCCTAAGCTTATGAAAAAATGTTTATGAAACATGTAGAAATAATAACAGTAATAGCAGACTTTCTTCTCTTAAACCTACCATAATAGAAATTCTTCTGGCCAGGCACAGTGGCTCACAACTGTAGTCCCAGCTACTTGGGAGGCTAAGGCAGGAGGATTGCTTAAGCCCAGAAGTTTGAGACCAGCCAGGGCAACATAGCAAGACCCAGTCTCAAAAAAAAAAATTCTTCAAATTTGTTTGCTGTGCATTGTTTATCATAATTAGGAATTTTCTGCTGCTTTCTATTCAGGAATGAATGTCAAATTTTAATTAAGTACCTTTTCAGCACCTATTAATATAATCGAATCTGTTTTTTTCTCCTTTTCACTCTTAATATGATCTTGTATCCAAGAATAAGAGTATCCAAGGCCTAGAAAAGTCTTAAGACTGCCCAGCCCGTTTACATCAGACCCCAATCTTCATTTTAATATAATTAATCATTTGTATAGACTTTCTAATATTGAACCATCCCTGAATATTTAGAATAAGCTTCTTTTGTCATGGTGTACTTTCTTCCAATGAGTTGTTTGGACTCTATTTGCTGGCATTTTACTTGGGACTTTTGCATCAACAACTTTAAGTGAGTTTAGTCAGTGGTTTTCTTTCTCATGGTGTTTTGTTCAGGTTTTTATATCAGTTGTTATGCTGGCCTAATAAAAATAATTGAATGCTTTCTGTCTTTCTCTGTGGTATGGTGTAGCTAAGATAATATCATATTCATCTTTACCATAAAGATTTGTCACGCCACTTTTTGACAAGGGAAATGAAGTTTTCTGACACCGGATGTAGCTTCGGGTTGTCTCTGCCCAGTCAGGCTTTCCTTAATCTCCACCTGTCACTTTATATCCTTCTCACTCCCCTCACCCCTTCCTTCTACTCCTTCCACAAATCTCAACAAAAGCTTCCTTTTTACAACTTGCATTTTTAGTACTCTTCTAATTTTACCTGGAAAATGCTATTTATAGAATATTTAACTTTCCTATTTATATGTGTCATATTACTGAGTTAATTTAAAAATTACAAAGCTTTTCATCAAAGTGCTTGTTTCAAAACAACGTTGTGTAGTGGAAGAGACAGAGGGGTGGTGTTCCAAGCCTGCAGAGTGTTTCTCAGCAAGCCACGCTCAACCTAATTCCTCTCTCTGGTTTTGGGTTGTCCAATATGATGAAGAGAAGAATTTGGGGAGCAAATATAGGACCATAAATATTGCATACAACGTCAATTATGGTTATAGAAGCAAAGTGAACAGAGAACAGGAATAATTCTGTGAGCTGAAAGCACAGGAATGGTGGATAAGGGAAATTCTATGGCGTGAAATGTCCATTTAACTGTGTTTTTATAGATCTGGCCTCAGAGTCAGATCAGTTAACTGCTTTCAAAAACTCAATACTATTTTCAGAGAATGGTATGTTATAAACTATTTTAGTTTTCATAATTCTATGCAGTCATTCCCTGGCATTTGTGGAGAATTGATTCCAGGAGCCCCCTGGATACCAAAAGCCCTAGATGCTCAAGTCCCTTTTATAAAGTGCGGTCCATGGCCTGTTAGGAACCAGGCCACACATCATTGCCCGAGCTCAACCACCCACCACGCCCGCTCCATCTGTGGAAAAACCGTCTTCCATGAAATGGGTCCCTGGTGCCAAAAAGGTTAGGAAAACACTGTTTTAAATCATCTCTCAATTACTTATAATACCTAATACAATATAAATGCTATATAAATAGTTGTTATACATGTGTTTTATAAAATTTGTATTATTTTTTATTGTTATATTGTTATATTTTTTCCCTAATATTTTCTATCCTCAGTTGGTTGAATCCAAGGATGGGAAAAAAACAGATACAGAAGGTAGCTTATACTATTTGTGATGACTCCATCTAATTTCGTTTTGTGGAGTTTTTTTCATTGAAAAGAAAACTCTAAAGAAGTCCCTGTTAACATTTTTTGTATGAGTCTTCTCTAGGGTGATAACCATTCAAAGTTAAATCATTTTAAAGGTTAATTTAAATAAATTTTGAATGTCGATTTATTTTATTTGCATCTAAGACCACACAGAGATCTCTTGTTTACCCACCCTTTTGTGTGCAATAATATCTCACATTACAAAACAAACAAAAAAAGAACCTACAATCCCACCTAATCAGAGAAAGCTGTTTGCAAAGCCATATCTGGAGTCATAAGTCACTTTAAAAGTCAGCAAAAATTTGGATGGAACTGCAGACCATTATCCTAAGCAAAATGTCTAAAGAATGGGGAAAAAAACACCACATGTACTCACTATTAAATTGGAACTAAGTGATGAGCACACATGTGCACAGAGGGAAGTAAATCTGGAAGGAAATCAAGGAGGGGGGAGAGGGAAGGAGGAGATGGGTAAAACCTACCTAACGGGTGCAATGAACACTATCTGGGTGATGGGCACACTTATAAACCTGACTCGAGCATTACAAAAGCGATCCATGTAACCTAAAACATTTGTACCCCCATAATACTTTGAAATAAAAAATAAAAATAAAAATAAAGTCAGTTCACCACAGGACTCACTGAACTTTGGACCTCAGTGGTCCCTGTGCCAGCCAGCCAGCGGATTCTTGTGTCCCAGGGGCCCCTTTCCGGCGCTGGCCGGCTCTGCAGTTCATTTGTTGACTCCTGCTCCCTCTGCTGGCCCCACAGCTCAGTGGCCATCCCCTAAACAGCATGTGTGTCAGACCTACAGTGGGCCTCAGCAGACAGCAAAGGCTAGCACACATGGGGAAACTGAGCCCCAGAGGGTGAGGGACCTCACAAAGCCAGTGACTGGGCTAGCACTGTGACAGCCTTCCCACTACTCCACACCATCCTCACAATTACAGAACAATTCAAAGCTACTCAAATAGTTTAGCACTTGGCGATACTCCTAACCTATGAGTTGGCTTGTATTAAAAAAAATAAAAACATGTTTCGAAGTGCAAATATTATTAATTTGTAATGTACACATAATTGTTGACATCTTGACAGAATTAACTGAAAGATTTTTTTAAAAAAGATTCTGCTACAGACTCTAGTGATACTCATAAACAAAAATAATGACCCTCAGAAACACTGCGCTGAGCAAAACAGGCCAGACATAAACTAACACATCTATAAGCTTCCACTTACATGAATGTCCAAAACAAGCAAAACTACCCTATGCAGATAGAAATCAAATCACTGGCCGCCGGGGACAGGGGGAACTTCAAATGGGCACAAGGGAACCTTCTAGGGTGATGGAAATGTTCCTGATCTTGATCGTGGTGTTAGTTACACAGGTACACACACTTGTCAAAACTTATTCAACTTTATTTATACAAAATAAATGTGTTTGTATTTTATGTAAATTGTACCTCAATAAAGTTGATTTTAAAAGAAAAAAAAAATTCCATGCTAGTCAAATCCTAAACTCTAATCTGTTCTTTCAACCTGAATATACCTGGATCCACTTAAAAAAAAATACTAACAAACAGATATCCACTTGTTTCAGTATTTAGCCACAAGCTTTGAGTTTCTGAAAAATAACAAACACCTAGATCCAAAAGACAGGGTTAAGGAAAGGGAATCACTGTTTGGACATGTTCTCTCAGAAGAGCACTGAGTGCTAAAGACAACACACTGACGGGAGAAATAAATTGTGGCAGGAGCATGACGCTGGGTGAGAATTCTGCCGAATCCCAGTCTCACGTGTCGAGACAGCACTCAGCTGCAGGTGAGCTCAGGGCTGGCTGCGTGTGGCACAGGCCAAAGCAGGACAACTAAGGCATCACCAGTGCCCAGCCCCTCATCAAGGCGTGTGCTCTGGGGTGAGGGCTCAGCCGGTGGGCAGAACTGTGAGTTGGAGCTTCTGTTCCACTCCAGATGACCTGGAGAAGACACTTTCTCTGGTGTGACAGTGCTTACATTGCATTGTGACCCTACTATGACTACCACTCTTCAGACACACTCCAACCATAATTATTACTTATGGCACCAGTGTGTGAATTAGGATTAGATGGGGGAAAAAACAGTTCTGGATTCTGGGTTCAAATTCACTGGTAGAAATGTGAGTTAAATGGGTTTTCTTCTGCCGTACCTACCTTCCCAAGACAGGGCTATTATATGTTTTCCAAATTTATTTGACCCCTATGTGATTGGGAGGTATTGCCTTGGGCAATGAGGCCAGGAGGCCATCCAGAGAACATGAGGTCACCTGAGACATAACTAAGAATGAGGCACTAGCAAGCAAGTGTGTACTCACAAGCTGGTAAGTAAGAATAACAGCTGGCACTTACAGAACACTCACTGTGCTCCAGGAAATCTTATAAACTCTTTAACTCATTTAATCCTCCCATCAACCTTATTGGTGAGATATTGTTATTTCACCCATTTTGCAGATGAGGAAACTGAGGTAGAGAGAAGTTCGGGAGCTTGACCAACATTATAAAAGGGACAAAGCCAGAAAGCAAACCCAGGCTGTCTGTCTCCATAGCTCATGCTTCCGATAATCATGTTACAGTGCCTTTCTACACTGCAGAAGAAAATAAAAATGTAGACGCTACTATGGTCTGAATGTTCCTACACCCCCCAAACTCATATGTTGAAATCCTATCCCTATGGTGGTAGTAGGAGTTGGATCCTTTGAGGGGTGATTAGACTAT